>CAOLHI010002865.1:0-220251 GCA_948474755.1 Ctenosaura bakeri
ACTTTTGGAAAAGTTTGATAGGACTGCTGTGGTTGACAGTGTGGACTTAAAAAAACCCTGACGAAGCCTTTAAGCTTTATCATTGACTACTATATTCTAATGTATTCTTGCCAAGAAAGAACACTCCACCACCATTTTGTGTTGTTTCCCCAACACATAAGAGTATTGCCTAAAAAAAAAAAGAGATCTAGTATAGCACTAATCAAAAAACACAAAAAGATAGCAAGAGTCCACCCACATTATTCTATTTGTCTGGCGGCATGGGACCTCCAGAAAGCACAACCTCTACACACAGTTCCAGTCTAATAAAAGTTCACTGTAGACTTACCGGGTCTCTATTTAGAGCCCTAAGGGGGGAAAGCACTGCAGAAAAACTATTCACTTGTGAGCCACCCTATTAATCATGCTGAATGCTATTCCCAGTGTGAACATCCAAAAAAAAAAAAGGGGGGGGGAGCCCTGTTCCTGTAACTTGACAAGCTTCCTCCTAGTATGTTTGAAGATAGCTAATTTAATCTAGGTGCTTGTTGTGGTTTTAAAATTCTAGATTTCAACATGGTCTTTGCTGTTGCCCTAACAACTAAGAACAGACATAAAATCTATTAAACTGTGAAGGTACTGGTTCACCATCACAGGTCCAACTTTAATACTTTTAATTATCCATACAGTACAATGATGCATCATAGTCATGTGTTACTGTGGTGAACTAGCCCTATCCTGGGATCTACAATTTAATATTTTATAAGATCTCCATGTGCCCTATATTAAAAACCACTCCACGTGTCTGCCAGGGTTTCCCAGATGAGTGCGTAGACAGGCATAGCCACATGGCAGCTATCTGGAAAAACCCGGTCTGGCCAGTAATCCTTTCTGTCACGTAGCCCCAGGAGCCCTCCAGACATACATACAATCAATTACACAAAGAGTTCTCTGCCCCGAGAAGTCAGCTTGACAGGATTAGTGATTCTGACAAACAGTCTGTCAAGCAAGGACAATTTGTATAGAGCTGCAGCTATTGACAAGCCGGCCGAAACTAATCACGTTAAGCACTCTGACATTTCGGAGCTTTGTGCTTCAAATCATACACATTTTGGGACTTTGTCTTAGCTCCTTGAACCATTGTTCTCCCTGGGAAAGGATTAGCCCCCAAAGTACATTCCCCCCTATAAAAACCCCTAATTTTAAGTGGTTCTTCGGATTGCTCCCAATTTCCTCCCCGCTTGCCATCACTCCGTCTGCCAAGTGTTCCCCTCAGCCTCCACCTGCTGAGATCTCTCTCCTCGGTCTCTGCTGCCGTCTCAGACTCTTGGACTACAGGACCAGGTTCAGTATCACCCAGATCCAACCCTCTTCAAGCCCTCCTATAAATTTTCTCGCCTTTATTTCTTTTAGCCCTTGTGTGAGTGGGTGCGCACCTGCGCAGTGAGTTATTTTTATTAAAAATAAAATAAAAATAATTTTTTTATCAATCTGGTGTGGTTTTGGTTTGGCCTAACCTGGTATAAATTGGGCTTTAAGATCCTGCTATGTTACCCTGCCTCTCTTGTGTTTTAGCCTGTGCTGTAGCTAATTCTTATCTCCCCATTATATTGAATATATTGACAGGTGTTACTGCAGTTCCTAAGCCGCACTTGGAGTGATATTAGATATCACTTTGATATCAATAATTTGGCCTTCTTCTACCACTCCTCTCCACGTGCTGCGAGGCCCCCCAGACAAGCTCACAGACAGGCACAGCCACTAATCGCTGTAATATTCCAACACAATACAGGCTGGCCAGAAATAGCCATCCCACCGCTTCAGGAGACATCAAAGGCGAGTACTCTATTATGTATGCATGCTACTTACAAAGAACTCCCTGCCCCGAGCAGGCAGCTTGATTAGAAGAATACTCATACCTCCAAACTTCTGCTGCAGACTACCCACGCTTCAGGACAGGTGTAGTATTACCCAAACCAACAACTCCTCTTAAAAATTCCTCTATACCACTCCAACCTTTCTTTCTATAGTTGTCTGTGTGAGTGTGCTGCATATATTCTTTGACTGTATTTTAATAAAGGTCACAATTATTATTTCAGTTCTATTTGCTCCTTGACTTGGCCTGACCCCATAGACATTGGGTGAAAGTTCTTGCTCCATTGCCCTGCCTCTCGTATTGCTAGTTTGTGCTCTTGGCTAATTTCCCCAATTTATATAATTGAGAGAGCATTTAGGTGTCCCTCCCGGGACCCCCAGAAAACAGGGTAACACAGGTTCCCCACGGGACCCCCAGAAATCAGTATAATACATGTACAGCACATAATGTGCATGGTCTACTTAAAGTTCGTATCACAACTGATAGTAGTAATAGTAAGGCTAGATGATGATGATAGATGATGTTCATTTTGCACCTTAAAATCAGTGATGAACTTTATTTGTTTGTTTGTTTGTTTGTTTAAAAATACTTCTGAATCACCTGCCTGCCCACAAGGGCCCCTGAGGCGATGAACAAATGTAAGCCATTTAGAACAATACAAAGATAAAAAACATTTTTAAAGCACATTAAAATACTCTTTTAAAAGCTTTTAAAAGCAGTCTAATAGCAGCCCTAGAATCCAGCTTTTAAAGAGTGGCAGTTTTAAATGCACAGCAATAATCTTCTCTTTTGAAGAGAGAAATTAAAACAGACTATTTCTCTAAACCAGTGGTTCTCAATCTTCCTAATGCCATGGCCCTTTAATACAGTTCCTCATGTTGTGGTGACCCCCAACCATAAAATTATTTATTTATTATTTACAATGCCTCCCCCCACCAGCAAAGGCTGCCTCGCTGGCCAGGAATGGGGGGGGGCAGGGAAGGAAAGAGGAGCCGCGTGTCTCCTCCGGGAAAAAACTCTGAGAACCCCCCCAGGCTCTGCTTCTGCTTCGCTCTCATTTTCACGGGGGGGGGCAGTGTGGGAAAAAATTTCCAGAGTGTCGACCCTGGCTGGGGGGGGGAGGAATCCCAGCGCCTTTGTCTTTTGCGCCGGGCACAGCTCGTTCCCCCGGAAAAGCACCACCTTGCGACCCCCCGGCGTTTCTGCAGTACCCCTCTCCGTGGCGAGTGGGGCAAGGGCCATGGCGAGGAGGGGACCTGCCCCCCATGCTGCTGCCGCCCCCCCCCCAAGCTGGCCCGTCAGATGGAACGTTCTCCTGGTAACGGAGAAGGGGAGCAATTTCAGTCCCTTCTGAACAGAGGGCAAGAGGACGCAAGTGTGTGGCTCGCGCTTGCGCACCACCACTCCTGCTGTGGCTGTACACGCTCCTGCCAAAGGGGGCAGGAGGATGCGAGCATGTGGCTCGTGCTTGGCCACCACCACCGAGGAGGGAATGGAGTCTAAGACCATCGGAAATACGTATTTTCCGATGATCTTAGGCGACCCCTGTGAAAGGGTCATTTGACCCCCAGAGGGGGTTGAGAACTGCTGCTCTAAACAAAGAATCAGGAGTTAGAAAGTGATAAAGCACTTCAGCAGCACTTGTGAGGTTTTCATACCATAGCAACGGGGGGGGGATTAAATAAAATTGTAGCCAAGGACAGAAAAGAGCAACCGAAGAACACTACAAGTCCAGCCACAGCCATCCTTATTGCTTGCAGGTAAACACATAGTTAAGAAACAGACAAAGCTATCCATATTTTTCATATTGTAAACTACCTGTCTCTGTGGTCCATTAGTTCACCTAAATAATATTTGTAGGAAAGGGTTGTGGAAAGGGAATTATTTCCTTTGTTCTGAAAGACTTAGTTTCCAGTTGGCATCAAAACATGAGGTTCTAATGAGCATTGAAAGTATACCTACCTGGAATCACATGGTGAATGGTGCTGCAGGGAAGAGGAGGGCTTGGATACCTTCCATGGAAGAGACCTGGGTGCTTTGCATCATGCACAGGGTGCCAGAACACTGATGCGATGGGGATTGAGTCAGGAGCTATTTAAGGTCTGACTGGTCTCTCAAATGCCTCTTTGGACTTTCACAGCATGGAAGTCAAGGAGATTGGGTTTTGGAGTTATCTAAAGTCCTATTGGTGTTAATTGACAGAGACAGGGCATGGGGCATGGCCATGCGCTGCCTTTGTCATCTTGTCTGAGGGTGCTAAGCCAGTTGCTGGTCAGGGCAGGAGTCCATTAAATGTGGTACCCGCTGCTTATTCTTTGCCTTATTTTCCTCAAATGGCACAGATGGTTTATCCCAGAGCTTTTATGCCACCGTGGCATATTGGCCTTGAAGGCATTGGACCTTCTAGTAGTGGTTTTAGCTGTGTGTCTTATGGGGGTATCCCTTCAGCAGACACCAAAATGCAATTGGGAGATCATTTGTTGCCAACTACACTGGAAAAAGTTTAAGAAAAGAGTATGTTGACATGTTTTCTTAGCTCTATAGTGGACCAGACAAAAAAATGTTTGAAAAAGATTGGGGAAATGTGAATGAGAAGGATAATCATAGGAAGAGAAAGGTTGATCAGAACTGACATAATTGGTTTTCAGGTTATTGTATTTAAGCCAGTATCATTGTGTGAGCTCAGCCCTGGAGACCATATGTGCTTATCCATTATACTGTGATCACCTTTGGCACTCTTTCAGTGTAGAGTAGGATGCTGAAACCTCCCCTTATTGGGTTCTGGGTTCTGAGGAGTTGGAGATGGAGGCTACCCTTGTGGTTAACCTGGGATCCAGACTCTCACTTCTGGAGTTCTGGGACTTGGGTGGGAGTCCCCTGGGTGGCCTTCCAAATATGGCTGGCCAGTGAGCAACCAATAGTATTTTGGATTGCACTCGGGGCTGAGGCGCTTCACCCAATGGAAGTGTGGGGAGGTTCTCAATGGGTTGACACCTGGGCTTCAGCTGGACTAGCAAAAGGTTGGTCCCCACTTTGCTTCATTTTCACGGCAACACAACTTAAGTAGATTAGGTTGAATAAAGTGGCCCTTATTTACCCCAATCTTCTGTGTCTGGTCTTGTTATTCCATGTTTACCAATATCTACCTGGATTCAAGTGGCAAACAACACTGCAGGAGGAGAAGGAATTTGATAACCTGCATGGAAGAGACCAGGGTGTTTTGTGTCTGCCACAGGGTACTTGAATGCTGCATGTGATATAGATGAAATCAAAGGCTATTTAAGGTCTGACCTCACATGCCTCTTTGAATCTTCACATGAGAGTCAGGAGAAGAAAATGAGGACTGTTATACCAAAAATATAACTGTTCATAGCTGATAACTGAGATTTATGTGATTTAAATTTATTTGTACTTCTTTACCAGACTGTCACAAAGCAAGATAAAGGGATGTAACTTTATAAAAGTAACAGAAATAACTATAAACTTCATTCAAACATGAATTATATAAAAAAATAAGTTTGAATTTCCCTTGGTTCCCCCTTTAAATTTTTTCCTCATTTTAAAACAAAAATAAGAAAGTAAAATTTACATAAGTTGAATATAATTATATTAAATAAAATGCTATTAAAGGGATAATGAACTTCAAATTCTAAATCCTCATGGCAAGATACACCATTCTCCCTTAAATCTGCCCACACCCATAGCATGAGCTACTATAGAAAGAATATGTATTGTCTATCTATCCTACCTTCTCATAGAATCATAGAGTTGGAAGAGACCCCAGAGGCCATCGAGTCCAACCCCCTGCTATGCTGGAACAACCATCAAAGCATTCCTAACAGATGGCCATCCAGCCTCTGCTTAAAAACCTTCAAAGGAGATTCTACCATACTCTGAGGCAGCATATTCCACTGCCGGACAGTTCTGACCATCAGGAAGTTCTTCCTGAGGTTCAAGTGGAATCTCCTTTCCTGCAGCTTGAATCCATTGCTCCTTGTCCTAGTGTCAGGAATCTCTCCCTGCCAAGCTGCAGCCAGCAAGGGAGGAGGGAGGTCAGGAATACTTTCAGGGAGAGTCCGAATATGCCAAACACAGGTCAAGCCAAGCCAGGTCAAGGTCCAGTCCAAAGGTTCAGGAGGCACAGATCCATCTGAAGGGTTTCAGGGAGCAGGAGACACGAAGGTCATGAGGGCTTGTTAGTAATTTGCTGCAAGCAAAGAGCAGCCACGACGGCAGACCTAAATAGCCACCGTGAACAGGTGCTGCCTGTTATTGTTTCCTCAACCTAGTCCATGCAGCCTCCCTCTAAGCAGCCCGTTTCAGCCTTCTTCATGATTGAGGGCTGATGAGCACAGGTGGCTGCCACTCCTCTGCATCACTGCTGGTTCCCTCTCCATCATCAGCTGGATGGGGAAACTCTGTCTCTGTTTGACCTTCCAGTGTGGGGGATGTTTGCAAGTTGACTTACTCACTCACTGGCACAGTCAGTTGCTCCTCAATCTCAGAGGCATCATCTATCCCACTCACTGGCTTAATCCCAGGCACAATCAGTTGCTCCTCAATCACAGCAGAAACATCTATCACACCTAGTCTCTTCATCAGAAGAAAACAAGCCCGCTCCCTCCTCAACATGACATCCCTTCAGACATTTAAACATGACTATCATGTCCCCTCTCAACCTTCTCTTCTGCAGATGAAACATACCCAGCTCCCTAAGCCATTCCTTATAGGGCATGGCTTCCAGACCCTTCACTATTCTGGTCACCCTCCTCTGGATATGTTCTAGCTTGTTGATATCCTTCTTGGATTGAGGTACCCAGAAATGGACACAGTATTCCAAATCAGACCTAACCAATGCAGAATAGAGTGGTACCATTACCTCCCTTGATCTAGACACCATACTACTATTGATGCAACCAAGAATCGCGTTGGCTTTCTTGGCTGCCGCATCACACTGCTGACTCATGTTCAGCTTGTGATCTACCAAGACTCCTAGATCCCTTTCACATGTACTGCTATCCAGCCACATATCCTGCATCCTATATTTGTGCATTCCATTTTTAATGCCTAAGTGTAGGACTTTACATTTTTCCCTGTTGAAATTCATTTTGTTAGCTTTGGCCCAGCTCTCCAATGTGTTAAGGTCATTTTGAAATTTGGTCCTGTCCTCTGGGGTATCAGCAATCTCTTCCAATTTGGTATCATCTGCAAATTGGATCAGCATGCCCTCTACTTCTTCATCCAAGTCATTGATGAAGATGTTGAATAGCACTCGGCCCAGGACTGAACCTTGTGGCACCCCACTAGTCACTTCTCTCCAGGATGAAAAGCAGCCATTGGTGAGCAACCCTTGGATTCGGTCAAACAATTACCAATCCACCTAACAGCAGCCTTGTCCAGCCCACATTTGACTAGTTTCTTTGCAAGAATGTCATGTGGAACCTTATCAAAAGCCTTACTGAAGTCAAGATATGCTACGTCTATAGCACTCCTTTTATCTATCAAGCTTGTACCCCTATCATAAAAAGAAATAAGATTAGTCAGGTACGATTTATTTCTGAGAAATCCATTTTGACTTTTAGTGATTAAGGTATAATTACAAGTAATTACAAACTGACTGTTTAATGATCTGCTCTAGGATCTTTCCTGGTATTGATGTCAGGCTGACTGGGCGATAATTATTTGAGTCCTCTTTTTTCCCTTCTTGAAGATGGGGATGACATTTGCCCTCCTCCAGTCTGCTGAGACTTCTCCTGTTCTCCAAGAGTTCTCGAAGATTATTGGGAGTGGTTCACAAATGACTTCTGCCACTTCTTTTAATATCCTTGGATGTAATTCATCTGGCCCTGGGGACTTGAATTCATCTAGTTTAGCGAAATATTCCTGTACTACTTCTCTACTTATTCTGTACTGCATTTTCCCCCCTTCCTCACCTGCTCCCCATCCCCCAGGTTGAGTACTTCTATCCCTTTGAGAGAAAACTGATGCAAAGAAGGTGTTGAGTATTTCTGCCTTCTCTCTTCCCTCCATTATTAATTGGCCATCTTCTCCACGCAGCAACCATATCATGTTCTTGTTTTTCCTTTTGCTGAGGACATATCTAAAAAAGTCCTTTTTATTGTTTGTAATGTCTCTGGCAAGCCTGACTTCATTCTGCGCTTTAGCTTTTCTGACCTTCTCCCTACATCTCCTGGCTATTTGCTTGAATTCCTCTTTGGTACCATTCTTCCATTTCCTGTACATGTTTCTTTTAACACTTAGCTCAGCTGAGAGTTCTTTAGTCAACCATTCCTTCTGTCCTATTTCAGTCCTGACACAGCTGATAAATCAATCAAACAAACAAAATATATCCCAGTTTGTTATTTACTTCCAGGCAGTAAGCAAAGAGTCATAAATAAAGTCCAACATAAACAAGGTCCAGGAGGGTTTCACGGCAAGGGCGCCCAAGGTCAATCTGAGCATTTGTCAAGACATCCAGCAAGGTAGCAGGTCAGATAAGCTCTGACAACTCCTGCGGGGGAAGGATGCCAGCTAAATAGACCCAAAGCCTAGTACAGCTGTGCCTTGATTCATTATAAATTCTGAGAGAGTGACACTGGGTCTCTCTTTGCTGCATGTGCTGTCAGAGCTGGGTCTAGATAAGTGTTCTTCTGTATCTGGATCCTCTGTTGGAACTGGCACTGCCCTCTATTCTGTTTCTGGCACTATAACCTCTCTCTATACAGCAAGTCCTGGCATGCTTCCTGCTTCAGCCTCTGGCGTGCCCTGTGCTTCAGACTCTGAGTCGGAGTCCATGCTGCGGAAGCACGGCATTACATCTACCTGCCTAGACAGCCAAGAGCTTATAGTATAACAGGCAGATCTCTCCACATATTTTTCTATAACCTGATTTAAGTATTGTTCTCTCAGCATTTTCCATACATTTTCCATACATCTCTCTCTATATATATCTCCAAATACATAATACCTCTTGATGACATAGCAGAATAAAAACTCTGAACTCAACTCTTTCTGCAAGACATTTAAAAAGCTCAATTTTACTATGATTTCTTTATCTATATTATCCATATGCCATCCTATGACATGTTCTCTGGGCAGAAACAAGACCCATCTATGAATGACTAGTTATTGAAAAGCTATTCAAAAGAAGAGTATTAAGGCTCCAAGTTTTTAATCAATAGGCTAACACAGTGGTTCTCAAACTGTGGGACCCTAAAGGGTGACATGATAGTTGCTGGGGGGGGGTGCAAAAATATCAGCCTTCACCTACAGCAAATATAAAAAAGAAAGGTGATTCTGTGTGTGTGTGTGTGTGTGTATGCATGTGCACATGCACTGTTGATGACTGACTGGTCTCTGAAAAATAGCTGCACAAAGCATCTTTCCCTGTTATGCCTTCCTCCAACCTCAGACAGAGCAAACATCAACTTTCTTCTTTTTAATGCTTTTCCCACTCAACTTCTCCAAACATTTCATCACTGGTGCAGCAGGCACATGCCTCTCAGTGACCATGAGAACTCAGTGTTAAAACAGAGCGTGCAGGTCGCATGAGGGGTCTCAGAGAAAAAGAGGGAGAGAGACCTAAGATAGGACATGTAGAAGCACAGACATGGAACAGGATGGTGAAAAATCCCCATCTAAAGGAGTAAACAGTTGGGGAACTGCTGGGCTAACATTATGTGACATGCTAGTGTATGTACTGTTGCCAGACATGAAAAAGAAATGGAAGAGGAGCCACTAGCAGTAATAGTACATGTTCTCCAGTAGATTAAATCCCTAGAAGCCTGTGCATGGACCACAAAGAAGAGATGTGAGATCAGGTTCCTATTATACAGTTTCCACATCAGTGCTACCAGAGGTACACTTCTAGTTCCATAAAAAATATAAAATACCCCAAAGCTGGTTTTTCTACTTGCTTCTTTGTCTTGTTACTCTAGCTATGGCACTGTTGGTGAAGACCCCAGATACCATTTTGATATCAAACAATTTGGCCTTTGCTTGACCTTTCTCCAGCCACCTCATTCCACGTGTTTGCGACGTTCTCCAGACAAGCACGGACAGGGCGTGGCCGCTAATGGTTTTACATTCCAGACCCTATTGAGGCCAGCAACTCAAGCCTCGCTCGAAGCTTCAGGGAACTTCCCACTGCAAACCTTACAATAGCTTACATACTGGCCAAACTATTGTCGTCGGGCGTTAAGCTCATCATGCATACTTGACCTTTTCCAAATCCTTTGTCCAGCTCTAAACTCCCTTTGTTCTCACCTGGCATGCCATGGCCGGTAGGCACAAACTCCACTATAAAAACCCCTCATTTCCAAACGGTCTTCAGACTACTTTGGACTTCCATCCCGCCTTGCTGCTGGTTGTCTAAGGAAACTCCCCTCAGTGAGCCCCGCTGAGCTCTCTTCCCCAGAACCCTGCTTCTCTCCAGGACTATGAGACCAGGTGTCGTATTTCCTCTCCCAAAAGCTACCTGTTTCTATTTCTCAGTCAGTTTATGTCTTGTCTTGTATGGTTCTTGTTTTTAATAAAACATTGTTTGTTACTTTGAAAACCTTGTCTAGCCGCTCTCTGACCCGCCACTGTATACATAGGATTAAAGATCCTTGCTAAAGTTACCCTGCCTCTCGTTTAGCCGAGAGAGTGCTCAAGCTAAATTCCCCCAACTTGTGTTTTTATTTGGTTATTTGGGCACCCCTCCCAGGACCCCCAACATACAGGGAAACAGTCTGCATAGGAGGACTACAACAGCTGTACTAATTAGGATAGTTAAGACTGCACTCGTAACAATAAATGGAGGGCCACATAATTCCCATATATTGTATTTGGGTCCTTCACAAGACAAATACCTAAAACTTATACTTTCTAATTTTCTGTCTCATCTAGCTTCCAAAGACATTTACAAATTCTCTTTGAAAAAACAACCACTTTCATCTTTGATAGTAAAGTTCCAAGCCTTCATTTTTACAGCAATTACTAAAGGAGTAAAGAAGGCATCATAAAACAATTTGGATTAAAAAGGCACACTGTACTTTGAAGTCTGCATACAGGAGCATAAGCAAGTTTTTAAACATATTAGGATTAATCCTATTAGGACAGCAATAACTTTTTTTTTTTGCACATAGGATGAAATATTATGCTGATATGTACTCCATATATGAAATGAATTGATTGATTACCTTGCCACTGCATTCTCAGTTGTTGCATTTGGGTGTAATTCTAAACCATGATTTAGCATTGCAAGAAAAGGCCTAGCTCCTATTCCAGTCCATTCTGAGACTGGAAATTTCTGTTTTATATTAAAACAACTATGGGTAGTTTTAACAATGATCCATGAAAATGAGCTAACACAGGTAACTATGGTTTGAAACTGGTTTCTTTCCACTAGCCACAATTAAGATTGTTTGCAGTTTGCCAAGATCTGGACAATGCATGCTACAGTCATTTAAAGGCAGAAACAAAAACATTTGAACTTCTCTTTACAAATCTACCAGAGGAGAGGAGCAGGGGGAACTGTTCTCAATGCTCCAAACTGTAGTTTAGCATTATGTCCAAATGGCACTAGTGAATTGACATGAAAATCATAGCCACTGTGTTACATAGACATAATCTATGAAAACTATGCTAATCCAGTAGCAGAGTATGTACTCTGCATGTAAAAAATTGAGGTTCAATCCCTGACATCTTCAGGTAAGACTGTATTCAAAATACTCACTTCATCCAGTGGTCCATCTGACTCAGTGTTGGCTGTACAGAATGACACCTAGTTGTTGAGCGGGGTCAAATGCAGGTCCTATCTGGAAATCACAGGAATTGAAACTGGGATCTTTTTCAGGCAATGGAAAGATGGAACAGTGGTCTAAAGGAGTGGTATAAAGGAACTTCCCATATTCACAATAAACAATATATTTTCTGGCTGACTGTGGCTCTGAATCTGTACATGCATAGTGAAAGATTTGGCCATTGGATATACAGTAGAGTCCTGGTTATCCAACCTAAACCGGCGGGCGCAGGGTTGGATAACTGAAATGTCGGATGACACGGAGCCCTGTGGCAGCCACCATTTGGGGGGCGTGTTGGGGGTGTGTCGGGGCGGGCCTGGGGGCATGTCGGGGCATGTCGGGGCGTGTCTGGGGGCACGGAAATGCCTGCAGCCTGCGCGGAAATGCCTGCAGGCAGCCGTGACATCGGTTAATCCGGAGCGTCAGATAACCACAGGTTGGATAACCGGGACTCTACTGTACTTTGATGATGATGATGAAGATGATTCATTCATTTATTTAGAGTCGTCACTCTACATGCCACTTGACAAGTAGAAAAGCTCCAAAACAGTCTAAATAAGATATGTCACACAAGGAAAAAGAGATGGCATGTGGGAGTGGGTAAAGTCCAGCAGATACTGCCTCTTCTTCTATCCCTCTGAGGCCAGGACAGTGCCAGTTGGGATGGAGGGAGGGCCTCTCATCTGCTCCTGGGCCCAGGTATGATGGAACTGAACTCTCATCTGGGGTGCTCTGTGCTTTCGAAATTCACTCCTCTTGTACTTCAGTTTCACTAACACTGGATTGTTAGTGAAATATTTTCTCTTCATTAGACAATGTTTTGAATGAACACATACTGTAAAGTCTTAACCTCTTTATGTTAGCTTTTCTTTTGTTTTGGCAATCACTACTCAGAGAAGAAAGCCAGTAATTGATCTAGTATACAAATATATTTACTGCCTGAGGTTTGTTGGCAGCAAGAGCATCGGCACTGATAATATAAAAAAAAAAAATGATGGCTATGCTCATGAAAGCTTTTGAAATAATTAGAATGAGTCTGAGATTGGGTGATATGCAACAATCCTTATTAAGTTTTCATTTGTAATGAATTTCTTTATTGAAGAAGAGAATGGGTACATTTGAGGATGCCACATAGCTATATAAACAACTAGTATTTGGCTTCAGAATCTATACAAAATGTATGTCAAATGGGCTGAAATCCAAACCTTTGATGAATAGTAAATCCAAATATTTAGTTAATTTCAAGATCAAATAAATGCTAATAGATCCATATTGCATTAAGCAATGAAGCAGATTATAATGATGCATTTTGGCTTGTGGACTTAACAACAAATTGGTTAAGAGCAGCCACAGAACAGAACAGGCAAGTTATCCTGATCTTGTAGTGGAGGTAGACAGCAGGTAAGTATGACTTCTCCATGTAGCTCTAAAGCTTGTGCTGTTGTGTATTTATTAGCCTCTATGTGAGTTTGTGATAGTTTTTTTTTTTGCAAAAGGCTAAAAAACTACCATTCTGAAATGATTATATAAAATTATTCTTAATCCATTACCCCTTTCTAACTCATAACTGAGCACAACCAGAAGCTTCCATCCTATTACTGCTGCATTCTATGGCTATTTCCACACTACACTGTTACAGTGCTGTTATTCCACTTTCAACATCCTGTGGGATTCTGGGGTTTGTAGTTTACTGAGGTCAGAGAGCTCTCTGGCAGAAAATTCTAAATCCCCTTCCCTAAACTGCAAACTTGAGGATTCCATAGGATGTTGAAAGCGGAATAACAGCACTATAACAGTGTAGTGTGGAGATGGCCTGTCATGGAAGGTGCTTCCCAGTTTTGACTGCTACCAGGTCACAGATTCAGTGTACAGCTTCTCCACCCAAAGGATCCTTGCCACTGGCAGGGCTGGGGAGGGTTCTTTTCTTGTAACTTTGAAAGGTGCTGACAGGATAGATGTCAAATGAGCAGATGAACTAATAGTCTGACTCTGTATAGGACAGCTTCATATGTACTATCTTACTCTGCAATTATCTAAAGGCTCCAAAATGACTTATGTGCATACTTGTTCAAGTTGATACACTTTCTTTACCTGTCAGCCAGAAAGAGCTCTGTAGTGATTACTTTTAATTGTGCTGAATACAGAAACACTTGCTATGTTTAATGAACAAAACCATCTTTTCCTAGCAATCCATGATGATTCATATACAGTGTATTAAATCCAATCCTATCTAGAAAAGATACAGTACACAATGGGAATTGTGTATTTATTGATTTATTTCATTTATATGCTGCCTTTCTCCTGAAGTGAGACCTGAGGTGGCTCACAAAAAGAATCAACTGAAGCCTAGCAATATTATTTTAAAAAACAATTTAAAGTCATCATAGTAAAACAGTATAAAATATTAAAAAGCATACACGAATTAAAAATAAAACACTCTCCCCATAAAAAGCTCCCCTGCAAGACAGTGCGTATTAAAAATCATAGTATTATAGAGGTGGAAGAGACCACAAGAATCATTGAGTTGAACCCCCTGCCATGTAGGAACACACACTCAAAGCACCCCGAGCAAATGGTCATCTAGCTTCTGCTTAAAAACCTTCAAGGAAGGTGACTCCACCACACTCCCAGGTAGCATATTCCACTGATGAACGACTCTTATTATCAGGAAGTTCTTCCTGATGTTTAGGTGAAATCTCTTTTCCTGTAGTTTGAATCTATTGCTCCCTCTACTAGTCTCTGGAGGAGCAGAAAACAAGTTTGCTCCATCTACAACATGACATCCCTTCAAATATTTAAACATGGCTGTAATGTTACCTCTTAACATTCTTTTTGGTCAGCCTAAACATACCTAGTTCCCTAAGCTGCTCCTCACAGGGCATGGCTTCCAGATCCTTCACCATTTTGGTCACCTTCCTCTGAACACATTCCAGCTTGTCAATATCCTTCTTGATTTGTGGTGCCCAAAAATGGACATAGTATTCGAGGTGAGGTCTGACCAAAGCAGAATAAATAGGTAGAGTGGTAAAAGCCTGATTGAACAAAAAAACCTTTGCTTGCTGATGAAAGGAGAGCAAGCAGGAGCCAAGCCTAGGCTTCCATGAGAGGGAATTCCAAAGAGTAGAAGAAGCCATGAAGAAGGCTCTCTCCCATGTCCTCACCAACAAGCCTGTGATGGTGGTGGGAAAGAGAGAAATCTCTCCCATGTGGATCTTAAGACTCAGGCAGATGTTATATAGGGGAAGTTAGGGCCTTTCCACACTACACTGTTATATTACTATTATTCTACTTTCAACATCCTATGGAATCCTGGGGTTTGCAGTTTAAGGAAGGGCCTTTAGAATTGTCAGCCAGGGAGCTCTTTGGCCTCAGGAAACTACAAACCCCAGAATCCCACAGGATGTTGAAAGTGGAATAATAGCACTATAACAGTGTAATGCAGAAAGGCCCTTAGTCTTTAGTATTTAACAGATAAGTGTTGTTATACCATTCAGCAATTAATTCAAGCTGGGATTTTTCTAGCTGGGACTAGCAACAGGAATTAGGACAATAATGAACCAGTCCTCACTACTTTCTTTCAGTGCGTTAGTACCTAAAAAGACCTAATACATAAACAACTCATTTGCACATACACCTAAAAATATCCTTAAATGATCAAGAATTGAAAGATTTCAGATAATCAAAATGTCCTGGAGCCTAATACATATATGAATGATGATTGGGTCTCTATTTTTGGAGAGGGCTTCATTTCTCATAATATTTCTAGAGAAATATTATCTATTCATCCACTGTCATGCCTGAATAACGTTCTCCCAGCAATGCATCCTGAATGCACACTTTATGACACAATAACTTAGTACATTTCTCTTTCCTCATTGAGCATGAACAGAGAAAAGTTAGGATTCCCCCAAAAAGAACTATAGTTATTTATTAACTTTCAAATACAGAATAAAAACTCTTGCCATTGAAAATGGAGACTATTTTAAAGGGAATCTGAAGAACATAGTAGAAGAGTCAGAAAAGTAGTAAGTCCATACAGTTTTAATAGCATATGAAAAGTTTTGCATATGATCTCTCTTCCACTATGTTTTTAAAAATCATGATTTTAAAAAATTAATTATATCTACATTCTGATTCTGCATGTTCTATGAAATTAATAAAATAGAGATGAGTGGAAAACGCACAATGTCTTTTTGCTCAGGTAAAATTATATGACATTTGAATGTTGAAGGTGTTTTAAATCTCAGGAGCAAGGTCGATTCATAGTGTGGAAGTATTGTGTAAACAATACTGTGGTTGTAAGCTGTTTAGGGATTTTAAGATCAGAACAGCACTTTTCAGTCCACCTCAGTCAAGCTGGTAACTAGTGTGTGTCACCATAATATCAGAGTTATGCAGTCCAACCAATTCTAGACTTAAGTTTAGGAACTATCTTCAAATGGAGCACAGTTTGAATGTATCTCCCTGTATGAGTCAGCCCTGGTTCTGCAGTCACCAGGAGAGGCCCTTCTCTTAGTCCCAATGCCATTGCAAGCATGTAGCCAGAGCTTTTGCTACCTGGGGGACGGTCCCTAAATTTGCCGCCCTCAGGGGTGGAGCACCTATCCAAAATCCCAAATAAAAACTGCTCCACTGGTATTGGGTGATTGGGCATGTGCATGCAGGTGGGGCACTCTGCACATGCTCTGAGGCATGCTGATATTCCCACAGTGGCAAGAGCTCTCTCTCTCTCTCTCTCCCCCCTCCTTCCTCAGAGGCTTGGCTCAGCTGGGACGTCCCTGGTCTCTGAGGTGGGGTTGGGGGAAAGCAGGCACCACTCCCTGCCTCCTTGGGGCTCTTTCCCTCTCCTCCTTTTCTCCCTCCTCCTTCTCTGCCTGACCCGGAGCTCTGCCAGTGTTGGTGCCACTGCTTTGGCTGGAAACAGGTTTGACTCTGGATTGGGGGTGAGGAGAGGGGAGGGGGGAATGGATAGCATACCCCTCCAGCAGACCTCTCTGGGAGGCTCCAGTGCCCATCTAGGCCCTGGGCATCTGCCAGTATGTGGAGGGTGCCCCAGCGGTGCCCCAAAAATGTGCTGCCAGGAGTGGACTGCCCCTTCCGCCTTGCATTAGTTATGCCACTGCAAGCGTGATTAGTGCGGGTGCAAGAGAGGGCCTTCTAGGCTCCCCCTAGACTTTAGAACTCCAGAATGGCCACCTCATTGTTGTCCTTCCAATGGCAGCCTAAAATCTTTTTATTCAGGCAGGCTTTTAATAAAGAAAGTTTTTAAAGAATGGGCTATCGGGGTGCTATACTTTTAATTGTTATCTTACTATGTCTTTCAAAGCTGCTGTTTTAATTCTTCAATAGTTTAATTCTATTTTAATATGCAATATTTATAGGTTTTTAAATTGTACTGTTTTAAAGTGTAAGCCACTTTGAAGCCCAATTCTGGGGGGAAAAGCAGAATACAAACCACTACCATCATCATCTAACCTGAGACCACTTCTGTGAATAGCTGTTAACACTTCTGTTGGAGTCACTCTCAGTGACAGTGAAACATGAAGGCATTTTTTAAATTTCAACATCAGTTTGTAGTTTTAGCAGTGGAGATTATTTCCAGCACTAATGCGAAGTACATAGACATTTGCTTGTCTGCCATACATGTTGACTATTGCTTTGTACTGTAGCCAGTTTCAGTTCAGAGTAATTAACCTCATCAATACTGGGAACAACTTTTGTTGCACCAAAGTAAATAAGTTTTTCTATCTTGTTTTCCTTGATCAATAGTGCGATCAGATCCCTATGACAATGTTTCTACCATCTTGTGAGAAAAGGTTAAATCATTAGCCTTCATGGCCTGAGCAGAGCAAAACGATCATAGCTCGTGGAATGATGAGAAAGGAGACTCAGGGGAAAGCATATAAAAGGAGAGGTTTGACTGCTCATCTGTCAGATTGGGCCAGTTAGAAATAGAGGAGGGGGGCAGGTAGAAACAGAGGAAATCTTGGCCATTTCCGCACTAGCCTGTTATAGCGGGATGATTCCACTTTCAACATCCTCTGGAATCCTGGGGTTTTCAGTTTCGGGAGGGGCCTGCTGGCCCCTCCCGAAACTGCAAACCCCAGGATTCCAGAGGATGTTGAAAGTGGAATCATCCCGCTATAACAGGCTAGTGCGGAAATGGCCCTTGAGAAGGATAGTGAAAAGCAGGATCTGATGGAAATAAGACTTTTAATGACGTGGGAACTGAGAATGTTATGAGAGTTTGAGTAAGAATCTGGGGAAAGTTATTACCTTGTTTCTAAATGAACTATTGCACTGAAATGTGCATAGAATCAAGTTTATCCTATATTTTGAATCTATCCATTAATCAATAAACCTTTGCTTGTTTTGTTATTCTACCCTTCTGTATGGAAAGCCTTTTACTTAAGTGGTTAAGGGAGAACTCACACTTTTATCAGTTTGAATCCAGTGTAAACCACATGTCTTTTCTCAGGGTTTAAGTAACCACAGGGCCTCAGTTACCAACCCCAAGGAGCAGTTCAGTTACAAAGGCAAAGTGAGTGATAGGGCTGGTGTCCAAACAAACAACCTGAAGAGAGGATCCAACACACTGCTATTTTTTCCCCACTCTTGGATCACACTGTCAGCCTCATTTCAAGGCCTTCCTCCTCTATTTCAAGTCTTCTCATGGTAGGTAGATCTCTAGCATTAATTGGCACTGAAGTCATCAAATCTAGAAAGAAATTCATTTCTTCAGGCTAATTCTTCTGAAGTTATTAGTAATTTTACAACTCTGTGTGAAACATTTTCACCTCTCAGTACAGATGTGTTCACTAATTGACTTCAGCAGAGGTATTCTTGTCAATTTAAAAGGGGAAGGGGAGATCATTCCCCATGATCTGGACTGCTGGAGATTTGTCTTGCTTCATTAAAATCGAACTCAACTTGCCTTTATCCATCCAAGTCCTAGAGGTCTAAAACTTCATCTTTCTCTCTCTCTTAAACATATCCACCTTATTTCCAATTCCTACTTACAGAGGTCACTACTCTGGGAATTAGCATTTCAATTTTTCATGTCTTACCTTCATGTTTCATGCTGTTAAACTGTTCCTTGTGCCATCCTTGAAGCTTCACTTCATAAAAGAGTGTGCTAAGGTTGTTGTTGTTTTGTTTTTGTTTTTGGTTGGAATCTAGCTTAACTCCTTCTGGAGATTTACTATTTTGTATACCAGTGTTTGAATCTCAAGATCAAGAAGTATTATTGTATGCATAAATATTTTAGAAGAGAAAATAGCTTATTGTAAGTGTGATCTTTCAGTTTCACAGTAGACATTGTTTTTTTTAAAAAAAAATCTGATCTTTTTTAAAAATAAATTGTAGTACTAGGTAGAATTATCAAGATTTTAACCTTGGAGGAAATGAATAGCCAGTGAAATCAACAGTTACTTCAGACTTTCAATGAAAATGTCAGTATCAATGGCCGGAACAACTTGTGCCTGAGCAAGATTAATAAAGCCCATAAAAGGCTTGATTTTGTTACCTGTCCAGTCTGCAAAAACAGGACAGATTTCTCAAAGCAAATGAGCTGCATTTAGCTTGGTAGGTTAGAGCAGGGCTGCTCAAAGTGGTGATCCCTGGCCTGGTGCTGGTTCCTGAGCCATTGAATGCTGGTTCCTGTTAAGTTTCTAGGAAAGGAAAGACAATTGTAGCTAATGGGTACAAATGTGGTGCTGGTTACTGGAGTGTTACAGAGGCAGATAAGTGAGTAACTTGTGTACCTACTCCTTTGTACTTTCAATATCATTTCTAAAGAACTGAGTTGTGAATCTTCTACAAAGAATTCCAGATACCTAAATAGCAGCTTCAGAGAGAAGGGGTATTTATATTGGAAAGAGTAATTGAGTCCTAATATTCTAATATTTATGTCTCCATGTGTCTGCCATTTACACACACACACACACACACAAGCTATAGACAACCCTATTCATTTTTGTCATGCACCCTACACAATATCTAGTTGTATCATCAGTGGAGCACTGAAAGGTCAGAAAGGAAGAAAAGTCAATGTGTTTTCTGGGATGTAAGTGCTAGCTTACATTTTGAATCTTCTCAACAGAAGGGTCTGTCTTTTGCCTGTGCTCCAGCCATAAATACATGTTAGTTATAAGTAATTGAAAATTCTGTGCAAACTATATCCAGAATATTTAGGTTTCTGACCTTAATTAAAAATTTAATTTACAAGCTCATTTACTGACTTGTATTCTCCAGAGTTGTATTCTCTGTGCTGCTTGAAAATGCCTGTATTCTGATCAATAGTGGAAAGCTTTTCAGCACATCTTGTAGCATTAAGTGTTGTACAGGTGAAAAGGTTACCTTTAATGAGTGCATGACAAAAATTCAAGGAGAATTTTACTAAGCAAAATGAAAAGCTTCACCTGTTCTATTTATCTGTTATGTTGCCATTAGGAACTCTCACAAAGACAAGCTGGCCAGTGAAGACACCATGTAGTATCCAATATATCAGGAGGAAATGGTACAGTAAATGGAATAATCAGGTGACCTCCCAGCCATGGAGCAAATTAGGGCATCAAGAAGCCCAGGCTGGGTATTGTAGGGGGAGGGGATCCCTTAGATCAGTGACCCTCCAGATTTTTGAGACTTCCAACTTCCAGAATTCCTGACCATTTTCATCTTGGTCGGGCCCTCTGAGAACTGAAGTCCAAAACATCTAGAAGACCAAAATCTGAGAACCACTGCCACTGAGAATTTTGAGAAGAACAGAGGGAGAAAATGGGGCAAAGACAGGAAAAAAAATGTAGAAGAGGAATATGAGAAATATACACCCGACAAGGAGGGGAGACATTTATCTGAGAGGGCTGGCCCAAGACATTATACTGCCTGAGGCAGAGCTGCAAATGAAGTCCCATCCCTAAGTCCAAGTTGTATCATGCTACATTATTTTGGTATGATGCAAATTATTATACAATTATTTGAGGACATAAGGCAGAAAGATCAACAAGCACTTCTCACTATCTTTATCAGTAAAAATATAACAGCAAATTAAATAATTCACAATTTACTGCCCTCTCATCACACTCCAAATCTGTTGCTTGAGGCAACCATTTTACTCTGCCTGATGGTAAGGCTGGCTGTGTCACCTATCTTCAAAATCTTTTTCAGGCTTGAAATAATTAACTAGCATTTTAAGAAGACACAGTAAGTCTTTTGTTTCCTTTTGTGTGCAGATCTTTGGAGACCCTAAATTCCTTTTTCAGAACAAGTCAGCACAAAAGTCAGGCAAAGCTACTGATGTAGCAAGCTGAAGCTGTGGATCTTTTTCCTGCCTCTTCACATTCTTCTATGCTGCTTTATGTCCCTTCCTCAGGCAGCACAAAAGAGGTGGCTTACCAAGAAATGTTTGAATCTCTTCAGACAATGCCCATAAGAATCCATTTTTCCTGACAAGAACTGAGGTGGAATATGCCATAGGGAGCTCGTTACTGAGGGACAAAAACCACTTGCTTGTATCATTTAGAAATAAAAACTTATAATGTAACCAAGTAGGAGGTACAAACATCATGGCTGGGAACTGCATTCTGCCTTAGACCTCTACTATCTGGAGAAGGGTGGGGGAAAAGAAGAGAAATAATGCTGTTTGCCTGATGTATATCCCCCTGACTCCTGAGCTAGTTTATGATGACATTTTCAAAAGAAGAAGGTGCCAGCCCCTTTAATTCTGTGGGTTCAGTGTCAGGAGCAGTTGCTACTGAATATACAAGGATCCATATTTAAAATGCCTGGGGAATCACACAATGGACTTTTCTGCACTTGGTTTTTAAAATGGGGCGGTGCATCCTCCCGCAAGGATGTTCACATTTGGAGGTGAACTGAGTTCGGACTACTTACCGTTTGTCCAGACTTCAACCCGCTCCGGAAGGCCCAGAACTGGTGGTCGCCCATGCTATTGAAAGACCGATTAAAAGAGGACTTTCAATAGCATGGCGTGCCCTAGTCCGTCGCTCAGTAAAGTATAGATCTACAGGCTCACAACAGTGCGAGTCTGCAGATCTTCCGGGGGTGGGCTTCCGGCTGGCAAGCTTCTCCAGTTGGTGGAGAGCTTCCGCCAACCAGAAGCCTCCATTTTCATCGCCAGAGAGTGTGTAGCGCGGGCTCACGCTGCTCCGGACCGTTGTGGATCATCGGGGGGGGGAATGTGCCAGTCTGGTGAGTAACGGACTGCCCCATTTCCCCCCCCAAAGTGTGGAAAAGCCGATACTTTTGGACTGCAACTTGTGCTACCCCTAGCCAGCACTGCCAATGGTGAGGAATGCTGGGAGTTCCAGTAACAGTTTGTAAGCTGCTCTAGGAATCTTTTGGGCTGAAGGATGGCATATACATGCTCTAAATAAATAAATTAAAAATGCCATCTAAGAGGCTACATGATTCCAGCCCCAGAATAAAAGAATCAAAGAGCCAGTTTATGTGGATAAAGAGAATGAAGAATTTTGCCTTGCTCTATATGGCAGTGGTTTTAATACCAGCTGTTTGGTGAAGTCAGCTGATGGTTGCTAGCATGGTTGGTTGAGGATCCATGAGCAAAACTGTGTGTGCTAATTGAAAGACCCCCCATAGCTCAAGCACAATCATTAGCTTTATATTGTTTCCTACTGCTGCACAGACCTACATATTGGAACAAAGGAGAAAAGGACATTGTAATGAAGTGTGACCATCCCACATATGTTCCCTTTTTGGCTTGGCTTTATGGAACTGCCTGCCAAAGACACCCATCTTATGTAGGTAACACTGTGTTACTACATAAACCTTTAACCGCTATCACAAAAGTAAAAGTGAACATAGTTTGCTTTGGCATCGGTGTGGAAGTGATACCATCATTAGAGAGAAATTTATAGAATGAATACACACACACACACACAAATACATTCCCTTAAGCAGACAGTCACTTTTTTAGGAGCATAGTAATTGGCAGAACTATATAAAACAGCACATCACCTGCCTGTCCTGCTATTTTATTTACGTGTTTGAATGCAGGCATACGTGATGTCATCTGCAGTAGGTGGACAACATGACCACAGACCTGCATATATATATTTTAGGAACCATAGAATCATAGAGTTGGAAGAGACCCCAGAGGCCATCCAGTTCAACTCCCTGCCATTCAGGAACACCCATCAAAATATTCCCAACAGATGGCTATCCAGCCTCTGCTTAAAAACCTCCAAAGAAGGAGACTTTACTACACTCCGAGGCAGCATATTCCACTGCCGGAGAGCTCTGACTGTCAGGAAGTTCTTCCTGATGTTCAAGTAGAATCTCCTTTCCTGTAGCTTGAATCCATTGCTCCTTGTCCTAGTCTCTGGAGCAGCAGAGAACAAGTCCGCTCCCTCCTCAACATGATAGCCGTTCAAATATTTAAACATGGCTATCATGTCCCCTCTTAACCTTCTCTTTTGCAGACTAAACATCCCCAGCTCCCTAAGCTGTTCTTCATAGGGCATAGCTTCCAGACCCTTCACCATTTTGGTTGCCCCCCTCTGGGCACATTCCAGCTTGTCAATATCGTTCTTGAATGGAGGTGTCCAGAACTGTACATAGTATTCCAAATGAGGCCTAACCAATGCAGAATAGAGTGGCATCATTACCTCCCTCGATCTGGACATCATATTCCTATTGATGCAACCAAGAATTGCGTTGGCTTTCTTAGCTGCCGCATCACACTGCTGACTCATGTTCAGCTTGTGATCTACCATGACTCCTAGATCCCTTTCACATGTACTGCTATCCAGCCACGTGTCCCCCATCCTATATTTGTGCATTCCATTTTTTTTATTTTATTTTTTTTGCCTAAGTATAGGACCTTACATTTCTCTCTGTTGAAATTCATTTTGTTAGCTTTGGTCCAGCTCTCCAATCTGTCAAGGTCATTTTGAAATTTGATCCTGTCCTCTGGTGTGTTAGCAACCCCTCCCAATTTGGTATCATCTACAAATTTGATCAGCATGTCCTCCACTCGTTCATCCAAGTCATTGATGAAGATGTTGAATAGCACTGGGCCCAGGACAGAACCCTGTGGCACCCCCTTAGTCATTTCTCTCCAGGATGAAAAGCAGCCATTGGTGAGCACCCTTTGGGTTCAGTTGGTCAACCAATTACCAATCCATCTAACAGTAGCCCTGTCCAGCCTTCATTTTACTAGCTTCTTTGCAAGAATGTCATGGGGAACTTTGTCAAAGGCCTTACTGAGGTCAAGATATGCTACATCTACAGCATTCCCTTCATCTATCAAGCCTGTAACCCTGTCATAAAAAGAGATAAGATTAGTCTGGCGTGACTTATTTTTGAGAAATCCATGTTCGATCTTAGTGTTTATGGCATTGCTTTCTAAGTAATTACAAACTGACTGTTTAACGATCTGCTCTAGGATCTTTCCTGGAACTGATGTTATGCTGACCAGGTGATAATTATTAGGGTCCCCCTTTTTCCCCTTCTTGAAGATGGGGATGACATTCACCCTCCTCCAGAACCATAAGTGTGCTATTATAAGCAGCAAGCTAGGGCAATCAGCAACCAGACAATCCAACCTTGAACATCACAGCCTCTCTGATTAGTCCCTATTTGGTGTTGAGGTGCCATCTCCTTCTGACATTTCGGACAAAGGGAAGATTTTTAGAGTTATAGACTAAAAACTCTTAACACTGGATGGACTCAACTTTGGAGGATAATAAACTGCCACCTTCTATGCTGCTCAGTTTAATTTTTGGTAATCAAAAAAGCTGAAAGCCAAAATATTTTGTTCCTTATATGTATTTTCAAGTTCTGTGCACTAATCACTTCAATAAATAAACATAATCTTGTGTGTATGTGTTCCATAATCACATACATAAAGCAAGGAAGGAGTATGAGTGGTCTATGGGTGTAATCCAGGCTAGTGGATTTGCCAGTACAACCTACAAGGCAGTTCACAGTTGATATAACTCCTTTCTCACTTGATCTTTTTCTAAAAGATTTTAAGCCTTTTTTTGTTGTTACAGTTCCAGCTGCTATCTGACCTGCCATTTATTCCAAGACATTTTTGCTTCTTCTGCAATCTCCATCATTTTTAGGGCAACTTGGTTAGTTTCCAGAGACACCTGCAGTTTCATTGTCTCCTGATCCTGCCAGTGCTTTTCACTCAGCCATGACCTTCATTCTATTCCAAGGCAATTACTCACAACAAGGTTACCAGGAGTAGTCTTCTGTCTCAAGTTCTTCCTGTTACTTCTACCTCATCGTATGGTTCAGATGTTTCAAGAACTGTTTGCTGAAGTTCTCTTCCTGGCCATTCTTGTGGTGCCAGGCTCTGTTGCCCATAAGAAACTTTATCACTGCCTCACAGCATTTTCCCCCATTCTTTTTATTATCCTCATCCTGCAGCTTTGGTCTATGCCTTCTTTCACTATGTGCCTCTAAGCGCTGATCCCTTTAGCTACTACTTTTGGTCTTCAGGTCCTTTTCCAAACAACAGACAACTTACCACTCTCTTAAGTGGAACTTTTTCTCTCCTGAACAGAATGTGTGGTCAACCGTGTTCTTAATCCAGTCAGGATCCTGTTGGTCTTCTTTTACCAACCAAATAGTCATTTCAAAATGGCCTCTTCTGCCACCTATGGAAATGGTGGTGGAAGTTTATGCTTTGCCAGCATGATGTAGGGTTTTGGCCAAATGTGGAGGATGCTTTCAGATCCTACATCACTTCTGGAGCTTTTGGAAAGTTCATCACTGGCTCCCTGGAAGCTTTTTCCCCCAAGCCTTGTGCCACTGCCTAGGGTTCCTGCAGCAAAAAAGCTCTAAAGTTGTGCTGATGGTGTTCTTCCTGCCTTGCACCAAACAGCACTATAGTTCCAAGTGCATGCACCTGCAGCCAGGGTTGTGATACCACACAGATAGTGTGGTTTTATTTGGGATGTAGACATGCTCCCTAGTGCCCATATGGACTATCATTTGGTTTGTATTCCAAAATTTCATTTATTTTTTTAAAAAGGTATCTAGCCCATACAGAAGCTGAGATATGGGACAAAATGTGGAGCTAATCTTCTGTCAAATTGCTCTTCAAGAAACAAATCCACCCAGAAATGTCAAGGGTGAGCAAGCTGAGCAGTGTCGCAACTCTACTCACAAAATAAAAATAAAAATGCAGCATTTCTTCACAAGCATTCTTCCTTCTCAATGATCCTCCATGCTCAGAGCAAGTGTTCTGAATTAAAAAATGTAAATCCTGGGGCTCCAGTACAAAAATGCCAAAGCAAGGTTCTTGAAGTAACAGTGGCACATAACCTTTCACATGCAACAGCTTTTAATTAAGAATACAGCCCTTAGCTCATAGGTCGTTGTTACTGTGTGCTGTTAAATTGTTTCCAACTTTTGGTGAACCTTATTACAGGGTTTTCTGGGATGCTAACTGAAAATTACAGATTGTATGACAAAAGTGCAGTGTATTTAAAAAGTATGATTTACAGATACTTTTCTCATTTTATTTTTCAGGTGTACTGATTCATAGTGACAATGACCAATTTTGCAGGTGACTAAATGGAGGCCTTTGGTTTCTAAAGCAGATTTCATCTTTTCTGTATGAATAGGATCCATCTGTGGTGACACCCCAAAGATCTTTATTGCTCTTTAGGCAATAAGTAATACTTTTTATCTACGTAGTCTCCAACTGTCCCAGTTTGGCACAAACAGTCCTTATTAATCCTCTATTTTTCCCCTTTTTCAGCTTCTTTTAAAACATTCACAGTTTATCTCTCTTCTTCCACTTCCTCCACTATCTTCTTTGTCCTTAGTTTACTTCAGTGGCAGCAAAACAATTTCAAAGTTATTTTGCACTCAGTTAACTCAGCACATGGGAGGGGATAAGAGGGCTAAATCTTGCTCTTTACTGTAGACTCATGCAAAAGATAACTACTCCATCATTTCCCGGCTTGTATGTTTCTCCTCATTAATGTTTGCCATCTCAACCCTATTTGAATGTTGTTTGGCCACATATGTCCTCTTTTCATCTGTGAAATATTGGAAAATATGTGGTGGACTGGATTTTCCTGAGAAAATGTGGAGCTGTATTATTCTGTATTATTCTGGTACTGTCTACTTCAAGAAATGGTTTAAGAGCAAGTATAGGCAATCCTTTCCAAATAAAGCTAATGTTCCTCCTTCCTTATCATAATAATGCTTCTCTACTTGACATTTTTTCTTGGAAGGTTTTTTTTTTTTTTAACCATCAAACCATCCAGCAATTTAAAATAATCCCCCCAATCATATCAGCCTTTTCTGTATGAGCTATCTTCAAGGGGTAGAGTGTGAAACGGAGACTGATAATGTCAAGAAGCTGACAGTAGAGGCGGACATGAGAAGAATTATAGGCATTCAACTATCATTAAAAGGACAATAACACACTGGCTTATGGCTATTTATTTTTTTATGAGAGATTTGGCAGGACTTTGAAGTTTTGATGGCCATATGCTTTCTCGAGAGGCATAGCACTGTTTGTAAACTGCTCTATAATTGAAATTGATTTTTTTTTTAAAAAAAATGAAATATGATAATATGTTAAAATACATATTCCTATTGAGGATTTCCCGTATTGATCTCTGTTGTACTAAATCTGTTTACACATCAAAAGACCAAATTACCTTCTTCTTTCCTTTGTTCTGTTCATCTTCTTCCTGTTTTCCTTAGGAATGCATAGCACAAAATCAAACTGGCCTCCCATGATGATTCTTTCTGCATCAACAATTATTTTAGCATGATCACCCTTCATATAGAATTCCAGACCCTGGACTGGTAATCTTTTAAATACTGAATAGTACATTATTACTATTATTATTAGCCTTAAAACAAGTTATTTTTTCCATTGGGCTCCATCCTAGAGGATTTGACTAAGGCCAAATTAGATCTGAAGATGATGATGATGGTAATGATAATGATGATGATGATGGCGATTTTAGCTATCACACCAGTGATCACACCAGGAGATGTTTTCCAAGGTTTTCATATAGCAATAGAATGCAGTTCAACAACCACTAGCAGAGCAACACCTTCTTGCCCATAAACACATCTTGAAAAGACACTAGCAAGAATTCAGATTTTCTATACACACACCCCTGACTATGCCATCACTTCCTTTTTATGCGCTGATGCTGAGTGTTGGAGCTCATGTAAGGACCAAGCTTCTCTGCTACTAGAAGGGGTGGTTTGGAAGAGCAAGGACACACATTCCCTTAGAAAAGCTATTCTAAGGCATTTGTTTCTCCCTACTGATCCAAAGGGATGGATGACCCCAAATAATAATTAATATGAATGAGTGGCTGGGAGACATAGACATTTCAGAAATGCAGTTGTGCTGAATTTTCAAAATCCATGTGAGCTTCATTCCAACTTGTTTAAACCTTCTGTGATTGTTGTCGTTGCTGCTATTGTTGTGTGCCTTCTAGTCATTTCTGATTTATGGCAATCCTATGATGAACCTGTCATGGGGGGGCATTTATGCTGCATTAATATTGTACTATGATCCACTTTAACGGCCAAAGTTCCATCCTATGGGATCCTGGAAATGGCAGTTTAGAGAGGGTGGCGTTAGAGCTCCTCTAGTGATTCTGACCAAACTACAAACCAAAGGATCCTACAGGATGGAACAATTGTGCTGTAATTGTACGGTGTGAATGGGCTTTGTTCAGAGGTGGTTTGCCATTCCTCTGAAGCTGACATTGTGGCTTGTTCAATGTCAGCCACTTTGTTTCCATGACTCAGCAGGGATTCAATCCTTGGTCTCCTCAAGTCAGTCCAGTACTAAAATCACCACACTGGTTGTCTTAAGCGTTCTATCTTCCCTCAAAAAAGTTTAAAATATTAACTATGGTCCAGAAGGAGAGACAAAGTTCCCCAACACAGATTTGTGGCATGTTTCCATAGACACACACACACACACACATTTCTAACTTGGTTAGAGAAATCGGGTGTTCCCTTTGTGAGAATTTTAGCAACTTCTTTCAGAGAGCAAATCCTGCACAATATGTGAACAGTTTTTGGGAACTTGGAAGTTGGTTTCCAGTGACAAATTTGATGACTACATGAAAGAACTTGCTGTGGGCTTTGCCACAAGGAAGATTGCTGGTGTTGCCAAACCCAATCTTACCATCACTTTCAATGATGGTGTCGTAACCATCGGAACAGAGAGCAATTTCAAGAACACAGAGATTTCTTTCAAACAGGGGGAAGAATTTGATGAAACCACAGCAGATGACAGGAAAGTAAAGAGTATTGTAACATTAGAGAATGGCACACTGGTTCATTTGCAGAAATGGGATGGCAAGGAGACCACAATGAAAAGGAAGATAGTTGATGGAAAGCTGATTTTGGAGTGCGTTATGAACAACGTTGTCTCAACCAGAGTCTATGAGAAAGTTTGAAGCCTCCATTATGTGCAGCCAAGAGGACCCTGAAGTGGAGGATAGGACTTGGTTCAGGAAGCAAAGCCTGAGATAATTAGAGTGGCTATCTTCAAAGAACTCAGTTATTGACAATCCAGCTCCAAAGCACCCTTGTATACTAAGCTGAATCATTGTGATTGTGGGTAGGGAAATCAGCTTCTTCTTTTTGAGCAGAGACCAGCCCTTTACATTGTTTTATATAATAATCAAGTAGAAATTAATAATCCTTGTTCCTTTTAAGAACAACCTGTGGAGCAATCCTTCTAAATAAAAGTTCATTCTAAGGTTTTCTGCCCATGCTGACTAAGAAGAAACCAACTTGGAGATTTAGGAGAAGTAAATGAAAAGCATAATACAATTAAATATGCTTCTCAAAGTTTTACTGTGAAGTTTGTAAGAGAATTAGGGGTGATGTGAGGGTTCATCTTTCTCCAGAAAGAAATAATTATTCAAAAAAAATGCATAAAATAATTACACAGTTTGTATATTCCAAAATAGGAAATGTAGATTAGGAAGCAAGAAAGAGGAAAATGAAGTAACAGGCTAGAAAGAATGCAGAGAATCCACTAGTTGTGTTTACTAAATGAACTTGGTTCAATAGATTGAC
This sequence comes from Ctenosaura bakeri, assembly GCA_948474755.1. Lineage (NCBI taxonomy): Eukaryota > Metazoa > Chordata > Lepidosauria > Squamata > Iguanidae > Ctenosaura > Ctenosaura bakeri. The sequence goes on from CAOLHI010002865.1 coordinate 29,713, forward strand.
ATTAATGAACCATTGCCATTGTCATATGTGAATGGTTTGGATGGACTCTTCAAATTATCTTCATGAAAATACTCATTTAACTAAATTAATATAGCCTTAGCTTTTGGAAATAAAATTTAATAATATATCAATTTTTGCCACAAAAGTTACAAAAGTGTTGAAAGAATGCTAATGCTCTGAGCAACAGCAATATCTATAGCTCCTTGGTCAAGTCCATATGTTAATTAGATAAAATCAACAGGAAAAAAATGACTATAGCCCCATTTATATGAATATAATTTCATCAGTTTAAATAAAATGCTTCTGTTAAATTAATTTGTAGATGAAGTGATTCATAAATATGTTTATGTCCTCATGTGCATGTGCACCCAATGATGTGTTACAGTTCTGTGAATAGGTAAATCATGCCTATGGCATTTTGCAGGGGACATCATTTTCCAAAATTTGTTCAGGTTAGTTTAGATTGGCTTCTGCAAACTTTCCATAGAAAGTCATCATTAATACAACAATAATAGTCCTGCTCTTTGTTTCTGTGCATATCTGTACAACTGATGTTTATCTTATATTACTTTCATTCTATAATTTTATTAAGAATATAATAAGATTGCTTGCTTGTTTAGGGACGAGAAATGAACTTGGAAAACAAAACATATGAACCTCATTTCTAGTATGGACTATTATGTCAATGGGTAACTCACCAAAGTTCTGGCTCTTATGCAGACAGTCCAGATATTCATGTTTTTGAAACAGTCAGAAAACTCTTGAAGAAGTAATCCAACTCATGGGCTTACAATGTTTAGGCAGAGTGGAAAAAAAAATCAGATAACACTAAATAAGATTCACATTAATGGCTGTGTTAAACCTCCTGAGCATTTCTACTTTTGTTTCCCACATTTCATATCAGGATATTCTATTCTGTTCTATGTTTAAAAGAAACTGTACTCATTTTTTCTTTTCCCAGGAGTCTTAAATTTCAATATTCCAATTCAATTTTATTTATACATTACAGCATATTCACACTGATTAGCAGTGCACTTCTTATCTTCAAAAATGTCAGCCCCCTAGAATGAGTAGGATGTTTCTGTGAGGACTGTGAATCATAAGACCAGGATTATGTCTCTCTCAAGCTTCCAGGATATTTTTCTAATGAAACTTAAATCCCCCCTCCCCCCACCACAAAAAAAGGCCTCAAATTCATATAAAGTTCTTCAGGGCAGTCATTTGCATGGAAGCTTTTATATTAGAATACTGATGTGTCCTTTTATGCACTAGAAACTTCATATCTTGAGCAGCTGCTGTTCCTAAGTTATGCTGCTGAAATGTTGTATAATGCCCCCCCAACTTATCTTCATTTAACCTCCTGTTCAAGAAGAAGAAAAGGATCCGTTTTGTCAAGCAGTTACTTACTTCATATGTTATTGGTAATAGCATAGGTGTTCTCAGCCCCCAGTTACTCTTAGCAATGCAGTTTCATCCAATGGGTGGCTTCCATACAAGCAACGTCCCACCAAATAAGTGCCACCAAAGCAACCAATAAAGTGGAAGATCAACAAAAGATCAAGTATGGAATATATTAGGCTAATGCTAATGCTCACATATCAAAGAAGAAGAGATCCAAATTAGATGACAGAAGTGGAATCATGGAAGGGTATGAGACATGATGTAAAGGCTACAGAATTCTGAATGCAAAAACAGGAAGAATCACAGCGAGAAGTGGTGTGGACTTTGATTAGAGTGAGAACAGATGTAAACCATGAAGATATAGACCACACCTCAAAGAAAGCAAAAAATACAGAACAATTAACAGCACAAATGCAGTCAGCTTGCTTCAAACACCTACCAGAAATGAAGAGATGAAAGTGAATGCACGGACAGAAGGGAAACAGAATGCACAAACAAACAGAATTACAAACAGAAAGAGATATGAAATGAGCAGAGAAAGGTTGTCACTGCAGAAGTAGACAGGGCTCCAGAACTCAAGACACTTAGTTTGACCAAACGAAGACATATCACCCTGACATCTGTCCTACCTTGCAAGGACAGTGGCACCATGTGAACCTTCTACTTGGGAAGAAATTGAAAGGCTGCCTGCAGCAGAAACAAGTAAATGGATAAAAGCTGTACAAAAGGAAACAGGAGCTCTTGACCAAAAGTAAATCAAGACATTCACAAAGCTACCAATAGACAAAGAAGGTTGTAGGATACATGATACGGAAGGGGAGATCCAGCAAAACAAACCCACATTAATAGCCAAGGGCGATTCACACAAATATGGTGAGGATTATAATGAGATCTTTGCCCCTGCAGTGGTGGATGCCACAATAAAGACAGTCTAAAGTGTAGCAGCATCCAGAAAAATGCATATTGAACACTTAGATGTCAAGACAGTCTTCTTACACAGAGAAATAAAAGAACCTCCTTGATTAGAGAAATCAGGAAACAACTTGTATGCAAATTTCTGAAAAGTGTTTATGGTCTCAAACAAGCTGCAGAATCTTGGAATGAGAAATAAAAAAAGATGCTAACTGAAGAGGGCTTCATATAAAACAAAGATGATTCTTGCCTCTATATACAATTCAAAAATGATAGTTGGGCTTACATATTGACTCACGTTGATGATCTGATTTTGACTTATCAAGATGAAGAGGATTGTGAAGAAATTATAAGACATCTGAATAAAGATATTTAAGTGAAAAGGCTAGGAGATATCACTTGGTATCTGGGAATACAAACAAAAAGAGAGGAATGTGGAAGCTTTCTGTCCAGTCTAGAACAAAAGATTAATAAGCTCTTAGATCACCTAGAACTGAAGGAGGTAAACACAGTGGCCATACCTGCAGAAACAGACTACCTCAAGAAAGAAGTAAGGTTCTACCAAATCATAACCAACAAAGAAGTGCACAGGAAATCTGCTATACTTAGTCACTGCCACACTAGTACCACAGCAGTGGAAATTCTTTGTAGAGAAAGCAATTCACTAGATAGAGAGGACGAGAATGCAGTGAAAACAAGTAGGCAGATACTGAAAGAGCACTGAACACTTAAAGCTGCAAGCCACCAGCAATGCCAAAGCAGAGGCTCACACAGATGCAAACTGGGTTGGAAACTTTACAGATGGCAAATCTGCCTTGGGAATTTATTCTTCTATGGGGGTAGAACAGTTAACTAAATAACCAAGAAGCAAGATGTTGTAGCAGTCTCATCTACTGAAGCAGAATATGCATCAATTGCAAGGAACTACTGTGGTTATGGCAATTACTAGACAAATGTGGAATAACTGAAGCAAAGCCTATAGAGCTTGTAGAAGTCAACCAAAGCTGCCTAAAAGTCTCACAAACTGAAGGGTCAAATCATGCACCAAATACATTGATATGAAATATCACCTGTTGAGAGATCAAAAAAAGGAGCTTATTGAGATGAAGGATTTGTCCATCAAAAACATGATTGCTGGCATTCTCACCAAGTCATTTCCTAGAGACCATTTCCAGTTCTTGACAGTGAAGGTGAACCTTATGGACTAAAACAGGTGGGGCTGAGAAGAGGTGCTAGAAGCAAAGAAGCATCAATTTTTGTATAAAGAGACTGGTGTGAGAGGAGTTTTGACCTGTCTATTCAAGTCTTTTTCTTCCTTCTTACCTACAGATGCCACTTCCCCCTTCTCTCAAGTTTAGTTAGTCTCTTTGTTTTCTTTTGTTATAGAAGAAGCAGCCATGAGATTCCAGCCCCCAGAAATGATGTCACCTTACTCCCATACATGTCAGATTGATTTTAGGGGGTCATCTAACCAAGTATACGTCAACTTCTTTTGTATATCTCCTTTCTTATGCTCAGATGGATTTCTTGAGACAATCAACATAGGCTTTTCTTGTTCACCTTATAGGAACATCCAGAATAATTTCTCCTGTGAAGCTCATCTTTCTCCACAAGTTCATCTTCTCTCTGCATTCTGCATAATATACATACCAAATATCCCTACAATACTTTCCCCTTCCAGGAAGTAGAAAATACTAAAAAGCTACAGTATCATCATTGAACTGTCTGTTTCTCCTAAATATTTCTTGTGGGTATGGCTTTTAGCTCACTTGTTGTTGTTGCTCTTTGTGTTGTTATGTGCCTTGAAGTCATTTTCAACTTATGGCAACCCTAGATCAAACTGGCGCTTTCTTGGCAAGATTTGTTGAGAAGTAGTTTGCCATTGTCTTCTTTTGAGACTGAGTGCGAGTTGCTCAAGGTCATCTTTGGGCCTCAAATCCCTGTGCAGTTTTCATGACTGAGTAGGGATTTAAATCCTGATCCCTTAGGGTCCTAGTCCAACATACAAACCACCACACTACATGTGTTTATAGATTTTTTCCCCCTTCTTCCTTGTTGTGTGTATGTATGTGTCCTTTCTCTCTAATCTCTCTAGTGAACAAGAAGTTTGCCCAAAATGATGCAGTTGTTTTCTTCTTTCTTTCAAAATGAGGACAAAGACTGAGGGAAGGGAGGAGTACGGAAGTAATGGGTGGATTGATAGACATTTCACCTGGTAAGGGTTTTAGTGCAGTAATGCAACATAAATTTAAATGTCAGGTTAGACTTAATGGAATTAAAACAATCGTCCAATTTTCAATGTAACCATAATTAACATAATTTAAACCTTTTGCCTGGAAATATAACATAGTAGTACTTCTTCACTTATTTCCTGTCTGATCAAAATCTGCATCTTGTATTTGTGCTCTCACTGCACTTCCCATCTTTTTTTTCCACATCCATTAAAGAAGAAAACATGGAATATGAGAAGTGTTCCTTTTAATTGATAGTGCTAGGTGTCCTCCTTGAAGAGCACTTTTGTTCCATGAAATGTTATCTATAGTGTAGTAGTTTTGAAAGAAAGTAATTTGTTCTACAAGTAATTATCCAAAGACATGTAAAGAACTGAGATTGTTCAAACATTCTAACAATGTCATTCTTTCACTGAACCTCATCATTTTTCCCTATGTGTACAGAATAGAGATGTGAAATTGTCATTTGTCAATCTCCTTCTCATTGTGTTTCTCAGTTTCGAATCTGCATTGTAGCTGAATACAGTTTATATATCCAATTTGCAAGATGTGGGTTTTCTATGAAGAAATTGTACAAGCTTTGGTATGTGTCTTCAAAATGTATGTATTTTGAAATGCATATTTCTAATACACACATTTTTGTACAATTTTTTTTCTCACTGATTGGTATTTTTTCAACTCTTTCAATATTTGTAGCTAAGCATTTGTAGCTAAGAAATGAGAGCCATCATGGTGTAGTGGTTTAGCCCTGGACTATGACCCTGGAGACCAGATTTCGATTCCTTGCTCGGCCATGGAAATCCACTGGGCGACCTTGGGCACACCACATGCTCTCAGCCCCAGAAAACCCTGTGATAGGTTCACTTTAGAGTCACCACAAGTCACAAATGACTTAAAGGGTATGCAGCAACAACATTTTCTGAAATATATACTTTTCTGAAATATATACTTTTTTAGTCACAGGTATGATTTTGTTCAAAATGTACTGTGAACCTCACAAGCATATTGTAAGGAAAGATGTATCCTGTTCTGTCAATCTCACAAAGGCAACATGATACAGTATTTTGGTTTGGAAGGATGAATCTGATGATTGCCTTTCTCATCCCTAGAGCACCCATATAGTGTCATTTTACAGCACCCGTATTGACAGTGCCCTTATAGTGTCATTTTATAGAAAGATTACATGTTTGGAATTTGGGCAACCCTGTATATCTTTTGAGATGGTACGTTCCTATCTGAAATTCCTCACACTGGAATCAGCATCTCTTATCTGTATGAAGAAAATTCCAAGGGGAAAATATTCATGTAAAGTAAGCACAAAACAAAGAGAATTAATTATAGCATCATAGAAACTGCAGTGCCAGGAATAAGAGCAAATGATTAACAGATGGAAAACATGTTGTTGACAGCTGTGGCAATTTTCATACTGTTAAAATGTGTTGGGTTGTGGAAAAAAAAAAAACCCTCTTCTGAAGAGGGAACTGTACAAGAGAATGGGGAATGCTGTATCATTAGAAGCATCCCAAATTAGTCTAGATTAAACACAAAGAGATATAAACATATATGGTACAATAATGCCATTTTCCCAAACTTAGCATTTGATTTTTTTCATAGCCATGTTAGCCAAGATTTGTTCACATGGAATATTCATCCATTACTGCTGTATGTATTAGCTATAGTGTTCCGTAATTCCAGACAGCACAGTTTGAAGTCTTCATTTCTGGGTTATTTCATGAGCAACATTTGTACCACATAGAAAAACATTGGTAAGAATCACAATCAAACAGCACTTTTGAAGAATTGGTCTGTTCTTTTTCTATAGTCCATAGTTTTGGAAACTAAGCCGAAAAGAGCTTATAATACGCATAAATGACACTATTTAATTTTCCAGAGACTATCTTTAATTGTTTATACTACAGAGTTATATTTCCTTGCAAAGATGAACATTTCAAAATTTGCAATATGAGACTGGGAAATGTTAAGTAGATTCCAAAAAGAGAGAGTTTAACTCATATATGTACATCAACAAGGGACACACAGAAAATCTCTCCAGTCTTGCTTATATGATCTAGTGGCAAAATGCAAACTTTTGAGACCTCTCTCTTTTTCTATTGCTTTAAAATGGTTAGAGGTAACAGATGAATAATGACAAGAACAAGATCACCATGACCATAGTAGAAATTATATTCTATCTTCTGTCTGAGGTTTGAAGTTGCCCTGGAAACCTTAAATATTTCTCAGGACAGAAACTGGGCCGGAGAATTGGAGCTTAAATCCTTTGGTTGCTCTGAAAACAATGGTCATATGAAGATGCAAGATCTTGACTAGTGACTGATTTCAGTATCCCAACTAGAAATGTGAAAAGCTGTTTGTGTGACCTGACCTTTGAATCCAATTATTTCATATCCAGCTTGGACAAGAAACATGTGAGCAAGAGAGTTTGAAGGAATAAAAAGAAATCTTTGTCCATTGTACTGTCTTCCACAGTATTTTTCCCTCTCTGTGCCTCTCTAGCTGTGGTTTCTGTAGTGATAGGTTAGCCTAACCTGTCCCTCAGGACAATTTCTACAGTAATTGCAAGGGATTTTATAAGGACTGTATAATATCCTATACTGTTTCAGGAGCCATTTTAAGTGACACTGGAGTCAAAAGTCACTGTAAAAAAAAAAAAAACTTAGAGAAGTGTTTGGGTTTTCTTTAAGTGAAGTTTTCAAGGTCAGGAGAGAGAGAAAAAGCCCATTTCCTGCAGATTAGAGGTGCCAAACTTTACAAGGTTTCTAGTGCAAAAAGAACAGGTTGAGAGAAATACTGCTCTGATGACAGTATTTGGTTGGTCAGCTGATTGGGCATCCAGTTCAACATTCCAATGAAACATATATTTGAAGAAGAAACCAATATTACAATTACCATATCTGTAGGTATATTATAATAATATGAATCTCTTTCCATTGCTGCTTTAGGGCTACCAAAGTTTTGGTCATTGGATTTTTTTTTCCGTTCCTAGTCTGTTTCATTAACCATGGGTAGATGCAAGAAAAAAGAATTCAATAGTGATAGCAGGGCACTAGGGAATTTTTATTTGTTCTATTAATTGTGCATTACTTGTTAATATATTAAAGAAACCATGATGTTACATGGAAATGACAATGATGTATGATGTCGTTTCTCTTCCTTTTTCTCCCCTACATGATACTGGAGCTTCCGAGGCTTCTGGGTGTAGAAAGAAGCAGTTCTAGGCTAGCCAGTTCAAGCAAACAACCTGAGATAAAAAGCAGTAAGCCAAGCTGGCTCAGCTTCAGCGCTTTAGGGTCTGAAAAAGCCTCAAACCATGTGGTATTAAAATAAAAATTCCACTTCTCTTCTGTTTCTTTTTAGAGTTTTTTCCCCCTCCTCCTTCCTTCAGTTCTCCTGTTCACCACACTTCCTCCAGTCCTCATCCTCTTCCTCTTCCACTATCCTTTTTTTCTATTTCTCATTCCCAAATCACAGTGGCTTTCTTTGCTCTCTTCTTACCTTTGACCAAACATGAGCCAGATAAACTTGTAGGACATAGGAGAAAAGAGAACCAGCACTGAACCCTGTGAATTCATAGAATCATAGTCATAGAGACCCCAGGGGCCATCCAGTCTAACCCCCTGCCATGCAGGACACCCATCAAAGCATTCCCAACAGATGGCCATCCAGCCTCTGCTTAAAAACCTGTAAAGAAGGAGACTCCACCACACTCTGAGGCAGGATATTCCACTGCCGGAGAGCTCTGACCGTCAGGAAATTCTTCCTGAGGTTCAAGTTGAATCTTCTTTCCTGCAGCTTGAATCCATTGCTCCTTATCCTAGTCTCTGGAGCAGGAGAGAACAAGTCCACTCCTTCCTGAAGATGACATCCCTTCAAATATTTAAACATGGCTATCATGTCCCCTCTTAACCTTCTCTTTTGCAGACTAAACATCCCCAGCTCCCTAAGTCATTCTTCATAGGGCATGGCTTCCTGACCCTTCACCATTTTGGTTGCCCTCCTCTGGATATGTTCCAGCTTGTCGATATCCTTCTGGAATTGAGGTTCCCAGAATTGGACACAGTATTCCAAATGAGGCCTAACTAATGCAGAATACAGTGGTACCATTACCTCCCTCAATCTGGACACCATACTCCTATTGATGCAACCAAGAATCGCATTGGCTTTCTTGGCTGCCACATCACACTGCTGACTCATGTTCAGCCTGTGATCTACCAAGACTCCTAGATCCCTTTCACATGTACTGCTATCCAGCCACATGTCCCCATCCTATATTTGTGAATTCCATTTTTTCTGCCTAAGTGCAGGACCTTACATTTGTCTCTGTTGAAATTCATTTTATTAGCTTTGGCCCAGCTCTCCAATCTCTCAAAGTCATTTTGAAATTTGATCCTGTCCTCTGGTGTATTAGCAACCACTCCCAATATGGTATCATCTGCAAATTTGATCAGCATGTCCTCCACTCGTTCATCCAAGTCATTGATGAAGATGTTGAATAGTACTGGGCCCAGGACAGAACCCAGTGGCACCCCACTAGTCACTTCTCTCCAGGATGAAAAGCAGCCATTGATGATCACCCTTTGGGTTCGGTCAGTCAACCAATTCCAAATCCACCTAACAGTAGCTCTGTTCAGCCCACATTTTACTAGTTTCTTTGCAAGAACTTTGTAGAACTTTGTCAAAGGCCTTACTGAGGTCAAGATATGCTACATCCACAACATTCCCTTCATCTATCAAACCTGTAATCCTTTCATAAAAAGAGATAAGACTATTCTGGCATGACTTATTTTTGAGAAATCCATGCTGGCTTCTAATGATTACAGCATTGTTTTCTAAGTAATTACAAACTGACTTTTTAATGATCTGCTCTAGGATCTCTCCTGATATTGATGTCAGGCTGACCAGCCAATAATTATTAGGGTCCTCTTTTTTCCCCTTCTTGAAGATGAGGATGACATTTGCCCTCCTCCAGTCTGCTGGAACTTCTCCTGTTCTCCAATAGTTCTCAAAGATTATTGCAAGTGGTTCAGAAATGACTTCTGCCAGCTCTTTTAATATCCTTAGATGTAATTCATCTGGCCCTGGGGACTTGAATTAATTTAGTTTAGCCAGATATTCTTGTACTACTTCTCTACTTATTCTGTGCTGGATTTACCCCCCTTCCTCACCTGCTCCCCACGCCCTAGGTTGGGTACTTCTATCCTTCTGGGAGAAAACTGAGGCAAAGAAGATATTGAGTAGTTCTGCCTTCTCTCTTCCCCTCGTTATTAATTGGTCACCCTCTCCACGCAGTGATCCTATCATTTCCTCGTTTTACCTTTTGCTGCGGACATATCTAAAAAAGCCCTTTTTATTGTTTTTGATGTCTGTGGCAAGCCTGAGTTCATTCTGCACTTTAGCTTTTCTGACCTTCTCCCTACATCTCCTGTATATTTGCTTGAATTCCTCTTTGGTAGTTTCACCATTTTTCCATTTCCTGTACATGTTTCTTTTAACACTTAGCTCAGCTGAGAGTTCTTCAGTCAACCATTCCAGTTTCCTTCCTTCTCCTTGAGAAAGGAACCCCTTCCACAAAGAATAAGACAAAACCTCATCATCAGTTACTCTACAAACATGACAAGTAGTGTTAAATGGTGAGGGGGAGTAATTATTGTAAGACTCGTTGGGGAATGGAGAAACAAGTTAACAGGTAATGCATTATTCCAAGAGAATGCAAAACAATAAAGAAAATCAGTGGCAGAGCTGGAAGTGCATGGAGAGAGGTGAGAGGGGGCATGGCTGCAGTGTGTGAGAGTGTGGCTATGAGCTGGGATGCCCCAAAGACATTGCCACCCAGGGCAAACTGCTCTCACTGCCTCCCATCGCTATGTGATGGAAGAAAATAAAGTATTGACTGAACAGATTTTCTAATAGGTAAAAGCAAAGATTTTCTGATAGATAGAAAATTCTTTAAAGGTGATATTCTGTGGTCTTAAAAAATATTCATTTCTTGGGTATTTAATGCTGAAATGAGGACTTCACAACAGAAAGTGATATTATTATTCATTACTACAACTATTATTATTATTATTTTATTCAGCACAGAGCACCTTCAGCACAGAAACAGAAGAACCATTACAAAAGTTTTACTGCTTTACTTTCTGATCTTTCCCACTCTCTATACTCTTTTTGTTTCATTTTCTCTACCATTTTGTGCCCTCTTTCCAGTATTCTCTCTCCCTCCCCATGAGTTTATTTTCTAAACTAGAATATACTTTGCTCTTTCTATTTCCTCTATTTCAATGCTTTCTGTCTGGGCTTGACTACCTAGGCAGAGGCACATTTTTTAAAAAAAAAATTAATATATCTTTATGAGTATCATACATTACATAAAATGCATATATCCTAAAATACTACAAACAATAATACATGCATTGGAAACAGTAAGAAGGAGACGAATGGGGTAAAAAAAGAAAGAAAGAAAAAAAAAGAGAAAAATCATGCAATCACACAGGACATGGCCTAAAAATAAAATTAAGAGTAAATAAGTAAGAATAAGAGTAAGACAACCACAAAAAAACAAAAAAAGTTTCTTTCAAATTTTCTGGGCTGTGAGTTCTTCTTTATATCCCATCTCCTCCTCTCTAGCTAAATTCCTATCTTTACAACTATCCTCTTTATACTAAAAAAAAATTCTGATTCTGTATTTACAAATGAAAAACTAACGTAGCTATGCCCTCTTTTTGGCCAGTAAAAGGTTTCCATATTCTAGATGCCCATTTTCTTTGTCTTGCAATCTTTCTTTTAATGATCAGGAAAGTCATATGCTGCTCTAGAGGAAGCTGCAATCTTGAACTCTCCTCCCAGACTACCTGAATAAGAACCAGGAGATTGTTTGAAGCAAACAAGATCCCAGTTGCAGTTCTGCCTTTCTCTACAGCATGTTTGGTCTGCTATGTCAGTTAAAATAAAGATTGGCAGAGAGATGCCACTATGATATGGTAAGCAGGGGGTAGGCAGCATGAAGAGAAAAGTGTGCTAACAGGGATCTTTGTCTTATCCCTTTGAAAGATGCATGTGGTGAGTACAACTGCATTTGGCCTGCGGGAACCTGGATCTATGACTATAGGTCTGGACTAAGCAGGCCCCTTGAACACTGCTAAATGGGAAGAACTTTGCTAGACTAGAAGTCATTTCATTCAATACATTTAACTACTCATGAAATATGCCAGGTAAATTAATGCATAAAATAGATCTGATACTCTAACAGCAAGTATATTACACACATGGAAGTGGAAGTGAAAAATAAATAACATCAGTTAAATGTTAATGAAATGCAAAAGTACAATCTGTGACAGTTCAATTAAAGCTTAAATGTATGCAAAAGCAGCACTGTGAGCATTCTCAGCCGTAGTAATTGGTGGTAACACAATCACCTTATATTGGTAAGTGAATTAACACCTGACAAGATGGGAGAGAGAGAGATCATCACTGAAGCTCTGGCAGAAAAGTGGAGAAAACCTTCAAGTGATCAGGGAAAGCTCTTGTAGGCTCGATGCATTTTTCTTTTTGAGTGGGATCCTTGAAGAAGAGTTCTCAACCTAGTCATGCTTATAACAAATCTATTTAAATAATTTGGACGTGTCCGTTGTGGCTAATTTATGGTAAGTTCCACTGATTCTTCTTCGTGGTCTCTGTAACTCACACAAGTGGGTCATCTGCGCCTGCACAGTACTGACTACAGAAACTTCTAGAACTCTAGACCTAGCATTTTGGTGGGAACCCCACCCCTTTCCCTTGTAGCTATAAAAGACCACCTGGCGCCGTCTACTCAGTTCCTTTTTTTCTGCTGCACTGCTGGCTATCAGAGCTTCTTCACTTCACATCTTTTTCTTCCTTCTGGTGTCAACCTCGGCAATTCCTTAACCTCATCTTCGATCGTGACTTCAAATAGTTTATGGCATCGACAGCATTTTTTAAGCACTGTTGATTGTGCAATGCCAAGATCCCTGAATGCGATGGACACTCTTGTTGCCTCGTCTGCCTTGGCGAACCGCACAACATTTCGGCCTGTGCCCACTATCAGGCCTTCACTGTGCAGACCCAGAGAAACAGAGAAGCTTGCCTTCAAGCTATTCTCTACAAACAGGCTCTAAAGCCGCATACACATCCCTCTGCATCCACATCGTCTGCCACTTCTGCACCATCAGTGCCTTTGGCTTTGTCCAGGAGACTTCCAGCAATGGATACCTTGAAGAAGGCACCACCTCAGATCCACCTCAAAAGGACCATCTAGTCATCCTTCCCAAAAGGACGTCCCACAGGACTGGGTAGCTTCTGTTCCAACCTGTTCTCAACAAACCTCCTCAAGATCGACCACCCATTCCTTGAGATCCAGACCTTCTGCCTCGATGGTGCCACCTCCACCACACCCTACCAGTCCAGGCAGATCCATTGAGAAAGAGTTAGCCAAGGCCCAGAGAAGGAAAGACAAAGAGAGGTCCATGCAGACCCAGAACCTGGAGCCATTAACAGTCGAAACGATCTCAGAGTTGACATCGACAGGCCCTGTGGAACAGCCTTCTAGTCAGACGCTCCAGCCCTCATTTGAGGCCACCCCGTTTCCTGCTCACCCTCTCTCTGCTCCCAAGCTTCTGAGGCAGAGGTAGCAGACCTCACTCTTACTGATTCTCTGAGAGAATCCGCAGATGAGACTGTGGGCTGCACGACTTCCCATTGATGATGAATCCCATGAAATCTGCCCTCCACCTCCTCCCCTCACACGCGGCCTTCCAAGTCATCTCCCCCACCACACCGTGCTAAGGAACACTCTTGATCCTTCTCGAGATTGATGGCCTGATATTGGCACTGCTGCCATTTCTCATCTTGACACTGCTCTCAATCAGTATCTAGGTCCTCTTCAGGACAATCTCATCGATCTTGACACTGGCGTTCCTCACATTGAGACTGGTCCCGATTCCATCGGCACCGCACTTACATTTATTATTTGCCCTTCCAATCCTCCAACAAATATTCTTCGGAGGAGATCTACATTTCACATCGCCACCAGAGAAGGCATAAATACTATGAGGAGATGGTTACCCGTCATTGTTGCCCCTCTCTGACCCCAGCATGCTTGTTATCTGTATCCCCTCCTCTCTCCAAATGATCCCGACCTCATTCTCATCCAGACTTACCACAGGACTAACACTGGAATGGGTCATCCACCTTGCCAAAGCTATCTCGGCCCTTCAGAGGAACCGACACACCATTGCTTCCTCCATATAGGTTCTCCTGGACCTCATGGCCTCGACAACTGCTGTCGTTCCCTTTGCCAGACTCCAGATGAGGCCCCTGCAGAGCTGGTTCCTCAGCACCTTCGACTCGATCCTTGACAACCCCTCTTGTTGCCTCGCGTTAACAAGACAGGTGGTTCAAACCCTTCTCTGGTGGAAGAATCCCAGCAATCTCCTCAGAGGCATGCCTTTTCACACCCCAGAACCAACTGTGGTGGTCTCAAGTGATGCATCCTGAGAAGACTGGGGAGCCCACACAAGTCACCTCTCCATCAACGGTTGATGGACCCACCTCCACTGGCAGCTCCACATCAATGCTCTTGAAATGCTGGCTGTCATCAAGGCTCTCATGGCTTTCAAGGATGTGGTCTGAGATCGTACCATCCAAATCCTGACAGACAACACGGATGTAACCTACTGCATCAACAAGCAGAGTGGTACCCGATCCCCAACTCTTTTGAACTTCACCCTCCGTCTCTGGAACTGGTGTCCTCCCCACTGAATTCTAGCCCTCAGCCTACCTGGTGTCGAGAACACATGTGTCGTGCCCTGCCTTGGAGACTGTGGCAGTGAGGAGAAGGATTCTGACTCCAAGGCAGAGGCTTCCCTAGAGGCTGAAGTGTCCCCAGAAGCTGGTCCAGAGGAAGATAATACACAACAACAAGGGCCTGAGCCAGGGGAACAAATAGAGGAAGACATAGCTGACACACCTACCTGGCAGCAGAGCCACTGTGAAAGGGAGGGCTTGTGTCACTTGACCCATTTAAGTAGTAAGCGAGCCCTAATGAGGGAACACCTGTGGCAATAGCAGCCATAGATAAAACAGCATCCCAGCTGGCCTTTCCTCCCAGGGTCAGCAACTGGTCTCTTTGGCCCTGAAACCCTGTGCTCTTGGATCTGGTTGTCTTGAAACTCTGCCTGTTTGGACTACGGTTTGGATTTGCCCCTTTGGATTTGTTTGCTCTAGGCTGCCTTTCTATTTGGACATTCTTTGACTCTCACCTCATGAGTAGGAACTGTGCTGCTTGTGAATTACTGCCTGCTCTGCTGTAGACACAATGACATGGGCGGACCATCTCAGTTGCTCCAACTCGACCTCCCACGAGTGGATGATCAATACCAAGACTCTAGCAGACTTCTTTGAAGATTGGGTCACACCCTTGATCGACCTCTTCACCTCTCCTCTCAATAGACAATGTTTCCTCTTCTGCTCTGGGGGGGAGTAGGTGAGGGCTCTCTGGGGAATGCCTTTCTCTTCCACTGAAAAGGACCGATGTATAATGTATTTCATGCTGTTCACCGCCTCGGTCCATGTGGAGAGGTGGGATACAAATTAATAATAATAATAATAATAATAATAATAATAATAATAATAATAATAATATTATTATTATTATTACCACCCATTTCCCCCTATTCCTTTCATCACAAGGGTCATCGAGAAGCTGACTTGAGACAATGCCTTGGCCATTCTGATCGCCCCGTGGTAGCCCCACCAACCCTGGTTTGCTCCCCTCCTTCTACTCTAGAAGGGATGGTATCGGAAGCTGCCACCCAAACTAGACCTCTTAACTTTGAACGATGGTACCATGAGGCATCCAGACATCAATCATCTCAAACTAACAGTGTGAAAACTCCTCCCTTCCACCAGCTGTCTGACAAATGATTGAAGTAGCCTACAAGCCATCGACTATTCAATCCTACTGCTACAAGCTCTCGACGTTTACCACCTTTCTCCAGAACAGAGGCCTCGGCATTAACTCCTTTACCACTGTTCATCTCTTGGATTTTCTCTCATCACAACGGCCTGACAATGGCCTTTCCCTCTCCTCCATTCGCTGTTACCTCTCAGCTCTTTCCTCTCATCTTCAATGAAGGGGCAGACCCACCTGCTTCCAAGACCCCTTGGTCCACAGGTACCTTCAGGGTTACAAACATCTCCACCCTCCGGTTCATCCTTCTACTCCAGGAGGGAACTTATCCTTGGTCTTCTTACAACTTTCTAAGCGCCCCTTTGAACCGATAGCTACCTCTAACCTTTGGCTTCTTTCCTGGAAGACTGCCTTCTTAGTTGCAATCACATTGACCAGGTGTGCTAGTGAACTGTGTGCATTATGAGTGAACAAACCATACCTTCGATTCCACCACAATAGGATGGTTCTAAGGCCAGACATCTCCTTCCTCCCCAAGGTTGTATCCGACTTTCACCTCAACCAAGACATAATCCTTCCCTCCCCTTTTCCTAACCCCACCTCTGACCTGGAGCATAACCTTCATACTCTAGACGCGTGAAGGGCACTTGCCTTCTATGTCCAGCGCACCACAGAGTTTAGGAAATCACAGAGACTCTTTCTTTGCTACTTCTCTGTAAAGAAAGGCTTTCTACTTTCTTCCAGTGTCTCTTCGGTTGGGTGGCCTCCACCATTTGCCTTGCATACAAACTGGCAGGGAGAGACCCACCTTCTCACATCAGGAGTCATGCAACCAGAGCCCTCTCTGCTTTGGCGGCTTTCCTCAGGGGCATAGCACTACACATAAAACCATATTGTGAAGCAAGTAGGCTGCAGAATATTCAAGATTTTTCAACATTTTCATGATTCAATGTTCTTAAACACTACCAAGTTTTAACACAATTATTGTTAAAGTAAAAACAGGAAAGAGCTTATAAAAATGGCATATATAATGCATGGTTATGAACAGAACATATTTTTTAACATTAAAAGCTTTGCACTGCTATTCTGGCTTAATGATTAATGAGCAATAAGCATTACAAAGAACGAGCTGAGTAGTTAGCTGTGCTGCCATTTGGTTAAACTGTTTTAATGATGACATTATTTATTTTTCTCTTTAAAATTTCCATACACTTTTTCAAAGCTGGGTATGCCAGACAATTACAAAATAGCCAACATTTCATTATTCAGTGGAAAATGAAATAACATGGATCAGTTTTACAACCATCTTCCTTTTGGACACACAATGGATGTGTTGAGGATGGTGTCATTTATGGGGATAGAAATAAAGTTTTCTGCCCAAAGGAACTGGGATTGACAGATGGGTTGCAAATGGATGATAGAATAAATAGCATTTGCAAATGCAGCTGGGTAGCCAAGTACATCTAATTAGGATTTCTGTGATGCAGTGCAGGTGCCTCATGCTATCCTAACCTCTCCAAATCTTTCCTTAAGTAGGCTTCTGCAAACATTTAATGAGTTTTTTTGTTTGTCCTGCAACCATAATCCAGACAGCCTTTCAGGGCATTTCAGAGTTTGTTCACATTCACATCAACCAACCAATCTGAGGTTGAATGTAGACTCTATTATGTTTGCAGCAAACTTACTAAAATCAGTGGGACTTTTTTCATTAAAAAAAAGTTTTCTGTATTTTAGTGGGTTTTTTATAACCAGGACTGAGACTAGATCTGAACAAGTTCCTTAAACTTCTTTCTCTCTTACATCAAAAAGACTCCAGGAAGAAAGTACTGACAACATCTTTGCCCAAAGTGGGGTTCTTTATAAGTGGTACTCTGTCTTCTACTCAGTTTTGACCAGGAGATGTAAGGAGAACCAAGGTTAGGAATAAAAACAAATTTGTCAGACTTGGATTTGTCAAGTAACTAGACTTAGAATTTTATCAAATATCCATGAAAAGTTTTGTTCACTTTATAAAATTAAATTTGTATTTAGGTGCTATGTCCTTCACCCTTATCAAGATCTAATAGATTATAAAAACTGTGGAGGCCTTGTGCATGGATATAGCAAGATGACACCAACTTAAGCACATTGGACCTTGAAGTATATGTATAAAAGCCTTTAAGGCCCCAGAAATCTCTGAATCTGTGGAATTTGTTCTCATCTTTAGCTGGAGGAAATCCAATGTACTGAAACAATTGGCCTAAAACAGATGAGAGGTCAGGAAAAGAAAAGGAAAAACAAGAACTGAGTTGTCAAACCAATTCTAAAGCATTTCAGTAGTATCTTCAATAGATTTTGCTAGACTTATCCCAATTCTATGTTTTGTGGTTGCATCATACAATCAGAAGGGTTCCCAAGAACCATGTAGTCCAACTACCTGCCAAGCAGAAATACACAGCTAAATCACTCCTGAGAGATTACTTCTGTTCAAAGATCTGCAATGAAGGAGCATCCACTCTACTATCAGAAAGATCTTATCATCAGAAAGGTCTTCCTAATGTTTAGGTGAAATTTCTTTTCCTGCAGTTCAAGTCCAGTGGTTCATATCCCACTCCCTGAAGCAACAGAAAACAAGCTTTCACTATCTTCTACATGCCATTCTTTCCAATATAGATGGTTATCATGTCATTTCTCAGTCTTCTCTTTTCCAGGCTTAACTCCCTAAATCATTCCTCATGTGTTGAGTCGAAGGCTTTCACGACCAGAATCCATTGGTTCTTGTGGGTTTTTCGGGCTTTGAGACTGTGTTCTGGTTGTATTTTCTCCTGACATTTCACCTGCATCTGTGGCTGGCATCTTCAGAGGAATGGTGAATTGGAAGTGGAGTGGAGAATATATATGCCAGTCTCCTCCTCCAGAGGGGAGGGAGCAATTAGCATAATAGTCCTATTGTGTGTATTGAATACTTGTTCCTGGAGGGAGACTTCCTGAGCCCAGGTGGGGCTCGTTAGGGCTCGTTAGTATCTCTTGTGTTTTGATTTTGGTGTTTTTCAATACTGGCAGCCAAATTTTGTTGACCTTCCGAGTCTCCTCTTTCCTGTTAAAATTATCCCAGTGTTTGTGGATTTCAATGGCCTCTCTGTGTAGCCTGACCTGGTAGTTGTTAGAATGGTCCAGAATTTCCGTGCTTTCAAATAACATTCTGTGTCCGGCTCAGTTTATAGTGTGTTCTGCTACTGCTGACTTTTCTGGCTGGCTCAGCCTGCAGTATCTTTCGTGTTCTTTCAGCATCCAAACATGAATCAAGGAACACTGTGCTGCAACAGTCTTCTAAAAGTGTGCAATTTTCAAAGACAGTTTACAGTTTAGAATTTATTCTGCACAAAATTCACACTTTTTTGTGTGAATTATGTTTCCTGCATTTTCTGTACAGGAAACATAATTTTCTGCATAGAAAAAAAGTTGGGGTTTTTACACAAAAATGTGAATTTTGTGCCGAATATGTTCCAAACTGCAGAGATTCTCATCTGTTCAGGTTTTTTTTTTTTCCTTCAGGGTTTCCCAACACTCAAGAAACATTTTCTGACCACTTTTCAAATATTTTTGAATATTCCTTGCAACCCTATGACCTTCCTCTTCCAATATGATATCATCTGCCATTTTTTATAATTGTGTCTCCTATTTTTCCTCCAAGTCATTCGTCACGATGTTGATGGCAGCAAACCCAAGACAAAATGCTGATGCATCCCACTAATCAGTTCTCTTCTGAAGAAAAAGGAACCATTGATCAGCTTTCTTCAGGTTCTGTTACAAATCCTCCCAACATTAGCTTTTCTACCCCACATTTTACTGGGTCTGCAAGCATATCCATAACCCCAACTGAAATCAAGACATACTATAGCCATAGCATCCCCCGATCCTCCAAGCCTGTAACTATATCAAGCGGAGGACGGGGGAGAGAAATAGAGAGATTACTTTGGTATGAGCTTTTTGAAAAAATTACACTAGGTTTTATTAATCACAACATTCCTTTCTCAGTGCCTGCAGAATAAATGGTTAACTATATTTTATAGAACCATTCCTAGTATTGACATACAGCTGACTGATCAGAAGTTGCTCAGCTCTTTCCTTCCTCCCTTTTTAAAGTTGGGCACAATTTTCTGCCTCCAACTGGGATTAATCCTATTGTCCAAGAGTTCTCATATATTGGCAGAGGCTCTAAAATTACAAATTCCTTTAGCACCTTTGGATGCAAATAATTGGGCAATGGACACTTGAATTCATTTAGAGTAGCTAGGTACTATCTCTTTACCCATTTAGGGCTGAAGTCCCCTTACTGTAGCATGTGTTCTCTTTGCACCAGGTTGAGCCTTGTTTTGCTTTAGCCAGAAGCCTGAGGCAAAAAGGTGTTGAGCAATACTGCCTACTCTCTGTCTTAGTTTCTTCCTCAGAGTGACCCTACCATTTCATTCTGAATACAGCCAAAAACAAAAACACAACACTTTTTCTTTGGTATTGTTTAATGTTTCTAAAAAGAATCACCTTGTTTTGAGCTGTAGCTTTTCTGTCTTCTTTGGTGTACTGGTTTTGCCAGGTTCAGAAACCTAAGCAACTGGCTCTTCCGAAATAGGCTTCTAGTAAGGATGAAATATCTTCATTACTGCATCAAATTGCACTGTCTGGCTAGAAATCCTTTGCAGATTGGAAGATGAAACATGCTAGGAATGAGGCTGCAATATATAAAACCTTAGATGTGCATAGGAAGCCATAATTGGTTTTTCACTGTTCAAATCAGTTTCTTGATTTCTTTGGGTAGGAAATGTGCAACATATGAGCTTAAGGGCATTAACAATAATATGATTCTAATTTTGCTTGATTTTGACCTATATATCTACTCTCTTATTTCCTATAAGTTGCCTTTCTTTTGCTGTAAGAAATATATGACATAATAATTATGATTCTTGTAACAATTTAGTGAGTAAGCTGAAGAACTGCAGGGCCCAATAAGGAGATACTTCCATAGTGCAAAGGAAAATCTGTACAAAGGGAACTGTATTGTCTTTACTGAGCTCTAATGGTGCTTCTGTTTTTGTTTTTGTTTTGTTTTGTTTTTCTGTATAAACAAAAAAAACAAAAAAAAAATCCTTCTTTAAAAAAAAAGAACATGCAGTGTATCCTTCCAAAATGCACATTTGAATAAAGCTCTTAAAACCACCTGTTTTAAATCTAATTTATGCATACAGTTCTAAACTAGAGAGCTCTAGAAATGCAGGTCTGTTTGCAGCTGTGTGAAAGTTGGTTGAGAGCCAGTGTGGTATAGTGGTTTGAGCATTAGACTATGATCCTGGAGAGCATGATTGAATTCCCTGCTTGGCCATGGAAGCCCACTGGGTGACCTTGGGTACATCACACACTGTCAGCCCCAGAAAACCCCATGATAAGATCACCTTAGGGTCACCATAAGTTGGAAATGACTTGAAGGCACACAACAACAACAACAACAACAACAACAAACAGCAGCAGCAGCAGCAACAAATTGGTTTATTAATTTATTAGTTTATTAAAATACGTACATATCTCTCTTATTGTACAATTTCAGGACAGCAGGAACTAAAATCACTTTAAGCAATATAAACTGCTTTTAATATTAAAAATATAAATTTTTAACAGTATAAAATAATTTAAAGGGACTATAGCTTTATTCAATAGATTGACAGACAAAACAAGAGAAAATGAATTAAAACAGTTTTAAACAATTTGAAACACAGTACATGTGGAGATATGTGTGTGGGGGGGGGCGGGGAACAGCAACATTTGGTCCCAAAGGAGTTAATAAAAAACTTTGCTTTGGCTTGGAACTGGAATAACAACCAGGGTGCCACTTTAGAGAAGGCTCTCTTCTTCATCCAGACACAATGTATTCCTCATCCAGCCACCACTGGTGGGACACAAGAGGAAGTCCTGTCCAGCACACCTCAGGTCTGGTGTAAATGTATACAGGGAGCAGTATTCCTTTGGATATCGAGATTCTGAAACTTTTAGGGCTTTGAAGGTCATCACCAGCACATTGAATTCAGTCCAGAAGCATATTGACATCCTGTGTACTAATTTAAGACTAGTGCTATATGGTCTGTGTATGATGGTCCAGTCAACAATTCAGCATCTGCATTTTGCACTAGCTGCAGCTTCCAAGTTATTTTTGAGGGCAGCCCCATATACAGTGCATTACAGTGGTCTAATCTTGAAGTTATCAGTAAGTAGACGACTATGGTTAGGTAATCCCTGTCTGGGAAAGACAATCACTGACACACCAATCAAAGCTGGCCTCAGGTATTATAAACCATGGAAATCAACTGGGCTTCCTGTTATAAATATGGATCTAGGAGTACTCCCAAGGTACATAAACACCTGTATGTCTGCAGAAGATTCTGTTGACAAAGAGAAGCAGAGTTGAGTGTCATCAGCATACTGATAGCATCCCATCCCAAATCTCCTAAAGACTTCACCCAGTAGCTTCATGTAGTTATTGAACAACAAGGGTAATATGATTGAACAAAACTCTCTTCAGTCCAACTCAAAAAAGTGATTTGGGGCTTGATTCAATTTAGGCTACAGTTTTTGAACTGAATCTTGTTGAATTTCAATAAATTTTGAACTCAGTTTTGTCACTTCCACTTCTGTCCTGCCTTACCTAGAGGAGGCTTCCTTGAATGAAGAAGGAGAAGAGAAGACCCAGGAAGATAAGCCCTAGACAGAACAACAGAGACTGGCAGCCCTATTATGACAGAAGCAGAACCTGGTCCATCCAAAGCAGCTACTGCAGATTTGGAGAAAGAAACAAAATCTCTGCACCCTGTCATTACATCAACAGCTCAAATCCCAAAACTAGAAACACCAGAAATTCTTGAAATGCTCTTTTCTACCTTAAGTAAACTATGCTGAGTTAATGAGACTATATGTACTAATTTACCACTAGCTATAATACACTAAGGGCACCAGAACCTGTCCGATCTTGGAAGCTAAACAAGGTCAGCGCAGGTTAGTAGCTGGGTGGGAGATCATCAATGAATACTAGGTGCTGTAGGCTATATTTCAGAAGAATGAATTGACAAAACCACCTCTGAGTATTCCTTGTCTAAGAACATGCACATACACACAAATTTGCTCACTTGACTTTGTGTAATTTCCTCAGGTTTTGCATCTCTGACCATTTGACTTGAAATTTGGGAAATTTTTTTTTTTTCTGGCAACCCCTTTCCCCCACTCAGTTTTAGATTTCCCTTTGGATTGTTTGCGTTGTTTGACTTTGGACTCTTTGGATTACACATTTGCTTCTGCAGATACTGATATCACCTTGGGACTACCTTGGCTTTGCCATGGTCTGCCTCTATGGATTGAGAGTGTACACTCTTGGGTGCTTGCCCACATTAAAATGGGACATCTCTGCTTTCACCATGGAGGTACCATGTTTTAGGTCAAAATGAATACATACGCTAGGAAGGATGAGTTGATAAAATCAATAGATGCTTCAATATGGGCAACCAAATTTTTAGTGGCTTGGCCATAATATAAAAATTCTTGGGACACCATGAAATATTGGAGCTATTTGTTGAAACCCCAACCAGTTTTGATTGGATGTTTTCATACAGCTTATGTATAACAATTTCCTTAACTAGAAAAGTACTTATTCAAATCATCGTCATCAAATCTAAAAGCAGTCCTGTCCAGGTATATTTAATCGATTGACTGATTTTTGTCCTGATTTCCTCCAAAGAGATCAGGATGGCATTCTGATATCTCCCATTTTACCTTTGCAAGAAAACTTTGTGATCCATTGGATCAAGACAGAGGTGAAATTATGCAGCTCAGGGTCAAGTGCCCTGTGTGGAATCCTCTGGACCTTCCCATATCCCCAGACCTCCCATGTGAAAGAATTGGCCCAAAATTCAATGTTTTGACCCTATGTTGGCAGTAAGAACAATTTCAGTTTGGTTTCTCCAATCTCAAGGTCTGGACCCTCTGCTCTGATCCTCAGGGAGAGGGAGGAAACACAGGGCTTGAACACTGCCTTAAACATTGCATATCTCTCTCTGTTTTTGCTTCTTACTGCTGCTGGTTGCCTTGCAACACCTACTGTAGAATGCTTACTGGACAAAGAGAAGCCCGGAAAAAATTCTTTGGTTGTTCTTCAACTATCAAGTGTTTCAAAATACACTGACTGACATAGGACCTTAAGAAAATTTTCTCTTTCCTGTATCACACAGAGCTTGAAAAACTGAATTTTCAACTAGAAATGTTTTTCATTTCCTAGACTTGGTGTTTATTAATTAAATTATGAGCTCTGAGATACTATGATTGGTGAATAATGTATCATGCTTCACAACATTGACAGGGGATGTTCCTCTCACTCAGGGCCTGGAACTGACCTAGAAAGTCTAGCTTAGGACCATTCAAAAGTAACCAGAAATAATTTTCTCATCTGAAAAGTTACTTCTGCTCACACCCAGATGCACTAGTATGGCCCACCATGGGTCTAAAGTGCCATAACATGGCCCTCTGATTTCCTAGCATCATTGCCAAGTTTTGTAGCTGATGAGGATTTGAATCTAGTACTTCCTAGCAAAATCTGACTTTTTACAGGCGTCTGTCATCGGCTTTTTCTATAATCCATACCTTACATTATTTAACAGATAAAAACTGGGATACATGTGTCAGAACAGTATCAGAGTCTGGCCAAACGGTTTTGTTCAGGCAAAAAAGGAAGCAAAAGTTATGATTGAGGAAGAATGTACTACACTACGATTTTAATCAGAGAGAGCTTGACATTTATGTACTAAATATAGAAAATTCATTAAAAAAAGGGAGAAAGCCCAAATGAGTAAAAACCATACTGTTATTTTCTTTGCAGACCCTGCTCAAAATTACAGCTTTTTCTTAGATGCATGTCACTGCATAAGTTCTGTGTTCACATCTAGCTGTTCTGCTCAGGTGATGTGGAGAGAATAAAATGAGCAAAACTAAGGTTATTTCTCCACTACAGTCTTATAATGCAATTATTCCACTTTCAACATCCTATGGAATCCTGGGGTTTGCAGTTTAGAGAGGGGCTGGCCGGCCTTAGAGTTTATGCTAATATTGAAGGTAAATAGATCTACAGAATAGTAGATTTTCAAAAGAAGAATGCTTCCCAGCAATATGGATCCTATTTTAGGAAAATAAATGGTGAATCTGAAATCCAAGGGAGTGGGAATCTGGATAGGCAGAGGTAAGAAAGAGAGGGGAAAACCTTATCTATAGATCTAGTGGTGCTATAAATCAAAGAAGAACTCTCCAAAGAAAGCTCCTGTTACCTCACTGAAAGAAGCAGTTGAAGCAGTACAGGTTTTTGAGAAAATTTCCCATAAGTAGCTTTTTATGTTTTTCTGGGCAAGACTTTGCCTTTGACTCTGTATTAAAGCAATAAGGCAGGGAGCCCTTTGCTGGGCTAGGTGCTCTAAGTGCTAAATAAGTGGTTCTTAACCTTTTCTTTACCGGGGACTCCTTGTAAACATAATTTGTTGCCTGGGAGCCCCAGGACTTAAGTCAAGATCTAAATATTTATGTTTAGATTTAAATATTCAAATATTAATTTACATAGTCAAATATTTATGTATTTATTCATTAAAGGCTTCTGGAGACTAGGATTCAAATCCCCACACAGACACTGACTGACCTTGGGCAAGTCATAGGCCCCTTTCGAATGGCATTTTCGAGCGTTGCGAACATATGAGGAGCGGTCCATACAATGCACTCACATTTCTGTGATGCTCCAGGGCCTGGCAGGGACTGCTCATGCACTTTTTCATTTTTGGCTTTAAGTTGAAAATGTTGCGCATTGCTCCGAAGCCCCACGCGCACTTACCTTGCGTGCGGAGCCTTGGGAGCCAGGCTGGTCGTGCTTCCTGTCTAGTGCACTGCTAAAGGAAGAGCCGGGGCTCTCGTGTGAGCAGGAAGCAGCTGTGGAGCCAAAGGGCCCTGGACACAAGAGCCTCAAGCTGGAGGTTGCTTGCGAGAGCCACACACCCCAGCACCACAAAAAAGTAAGGTGCGAAAAGGCTAATATTCTTCCAGGCTCAGAGGAGGGCAAAGGAAAAACCCCTCTGAACCAAACCTGCCAAAGAAAAATCCTGTGATAGGTTCACCTTAGGGTTGCCAAAGTCAGAAGCGACATGAAGACACGCAATGACAAATTGCAGCTGACAGGGGGATGTTCTTTCTAGTGATCATATCTCTCCCCTTTGAAAACTGATATATGGCGACCCAAAGGCAAGCCTATCATGGGGTTTTCTCAGAGGCTGAAAGAATGTGACTTGGCTGAGGTTACCCAGTGGGCTTCCATGGCTGTGTAGGGATTCAAACCCTGGCCTCCAGAGTCACAGTTTGGACACATGCACACACCTGCTGCCATGTTCCATTTGTCAGGGATGCATAACAGGGAATTGCAGGTCCTGAAATTGCTCCCTTGTTGAAACTGCTCTTTTGGCATCTGCAGTGCCCCATACACTGTTGCGTCCCTGTTTCTGCCGCTCCTGTTCGTGTCCAGCAGAAGGGCTTCACAGATCCCCTGTGAGGGCTCTGCAGACCTTCAGGAGTCCCCAGACTCCAGGTGAAAAACCATTGTGCTAAATAATTGGCAGCTCTGAAATTAACAGCAACTGCAGAGAGTTGTTTAGAAGGGGGAAAAGTAATGTGCTTTAGAGGGAAAATCTAGGACTTCTTAAAACAAATGGGGGAAAACGAGAAATGTAAATGACAAGCTTGGCTGTTCCAGTTGATACATCACTATTAGAAGGTATGGCATATATCATCCAGCTACACCTCACTCACTTTTGCATTCACCAGACCTCAATTATTGTCTTTCTTAATACTTTTTGTGGAATTGAATTTATTTTCCATTCACATGTGGGGTCACGTAACTTGCAAAAGTATGGTCCATGATTTCCCTATAATGAAACACCAATGTGCCTATCTGCTAATTGTTATATTATCAGTTAGTATCCCTGCTCAGATATGGAGGAGGAGGAATTACATTAATAAAACTTAATTTCAAGGCAACCTTGCAAATTGTGACTTCTTCCATAAAGGTCATTCTGGATGAATTCATTCCAGCATTCACTATCAAAATTCTTCATACACAAGGGCAGGCAGGAAGCCAGAAAAAAACATGCCAAGTCATAGGGCTATGTGGGTTTCTTATGATGCTGTCATCTGTGGGCCTTTAATCATTATGCTGTATTAAATTACTTCTTCATGTTGGAGTGATCGTTTAAGGGGGAAACTGCAAGGGTGCCTTTGGTCTTTTTTATTGATAGCAAAGGGAATAATAATACTATATTCCATCCTCCCTTAAATACAGATTGGCCTTGTCAGAGAAAATTGCCTCTGTTAAATCAAATTAGCAGTCACAGTAATTCAAAGAATGGAGGTGACTATTCCAGTGAATTCCTTCCAGCATACCTTGTCAGAATTCATACAGAGAGAAAGTGAGAATGAATGCAGCTTTTCAGGAGAGGTGGGGGGCTTTCCTCAGGACCGTTGTTGTCCCGCATTGGGGACAGGAAATGTACGGGACCTGGATGACAGTTCTGCATGATGTCATCCATGTCCCATCATTCTCCTATTCCCAGGCGCCACAATCACACCACAAATCATTGACAGGTTCTTCCTGTCAATTGCCGGTGATCGCACTGCCCTCCTGCCACTCCCCCATTTGAGGGTGCAGAAGGTCAGGAAGTGCAATGGGCAGTGTCCAGCTGCGCTGCAGAAGGAAGAGGTGTGGCCATTGTGCCTCCTCCATTCTTGCAGGCAGCCGATGTGGAGGTGAGCACACCTGTCACTCTTCCCTCCTGGGACAGGCCCTACTGGAATCCCCGCAGGACACCGCCAGAATCCAGTAACCTGCAGAAAGGGCCTGAGTGAACACTACAACATTCTTATCTGCACATTATTTTCAATTGTGTTATTTGTGATCTTGGTAATCCTTTTCTTTCCAGTAATACTTTATTTTTTTTATTTGTACCTTAATTGCTAGTACTATCTAAGTACTACTGGCTTTGATGGGCATGTTTAAAGGATATGTCCTGTTAAGTTGGACCTAGAGTACAATTCAGAGGGGGAATGAGGAAGACTGTGACATGGCAGATTATTTGCCACTTCTAGAGTCCTGCTAGCCAAGGGGTGTGTGTGTGTGTGTGTGTGTAAGTAAGAGAGAGAGCAAGAGAAGGAGAGAAAGAGAGACTGTCTCATTGGCTGACTTAACTTTTTTCACAGCCTATTTTCCCTCCCACTAAATTTTAAAGGAAAGGGAGGAAAGAACCATGCCTGCTTCAGGTCAGTATAATGAGAGCCCAATGCTGCAGCCTTTCAAAGGAAATCAAGGAAGTGTTCCTTTTCTGTCAGCTGCCAGTTGGAACGTCTTGGTTGCTCTATGATGGAGCAGCTTTGGCATTCCAAAGTCTACCTGGATAGATGGGACCACCTCACTGGCAGAAGTCCTTTCTGTCAGCTGATGAGCTTGTCCACTCCATGCTAATATCACACAGAGCACCAGATGTGGGAGGCAAGTTTGAAGTGTGAAAGCTAA
This sequence comes from Ctenosaura bakeri, assembly GCA_948474755.1. Taxonomy (NCBI): domain Eukaryota; kingdom Metazoa; phylum Chordata; class Lepidosauria; order Squamata; family Iguanidae; genus Ctenosaura; species Ctenosaura bakeri. Next base: position 57,800 of record CAOLHI010002865.1, read on the forward strand.
ATCCAACATTAGTCCTACTTTGAGTAGGTCAAATGAAGGGGACAGGAATGATTAGTGACAACTCCTAATTCAGGTCTAATTTATTTCAACATGCCTGACCTAAGTAGGACTAACACTGGATTTTGTCCTAACCCGATTCTGAATATTTAAATATAGAATTTGGTTGAACTGTGAGACTGCAGTGCACTTACCTAAGATATTAATATGATTTTACTGATGCATTAATTAAGGCATAGGCATCATATTCTTTTGCACAGCTACTGCGACATCCAGGGTTATCAAAACACAACAATGGCTCTTCATTTGATTCATTCAGGTTATCATCTGCAGTGCTTTGCATGCGACTGGAACATTTTGTTAAGCTGTCATCTTCAATTTTGCATTTGAATTCTACCCCCATTACATCTTTATATCATTTTATCATGGATTGCAGCATAATTTCAAGGTGCCTAAAGTGGTGCAATCCTTCTCAGGTTTTCATATTTTATCTGAATATAGTAACATATTAGATGTGTTCAAGTTTAAAGGGGAAAGTTATTTTTCAGATGAAGGGCCTGTCTTTTTCAGTGAACACAAAATGATTGGCATTGCACTGGCACTTACCCCCCCATTTTTTTTTTTTTTTTTGGTTAAGAGTGACAGCAAGCATAGTTGGCTGCTTTTACTCTCCGTGAAATTATGCTGAAATCTCTCTGGTTTAGAGGTTCAGTCTCAAGAAGAGAAGAAGAAAGTGAAAATGAATTTTCTTTTTACTTGTCAGGTGAAAAATCTGAATTCATTAATATGACTATTTCAACAAGCAATTCATCCTGACACAGTTTCTTTAAGATCTTCTTTAGATTTAATTGGCCTTGCTTACACATCACATAGCATTTTTATAAGGACATTAACAAGGCCATACTTGCCAAATTATGGCTTTCTTTGGAGATGTGTACATCATCTCTGGCCTGATAAGGCCATGAAAAATTGCAGATAATTTAGATCTATGTCTTTTGAAACCTTCTGGATTGTTGGTGGAGTGGGGGACCTCACACAAACCTTTCTAAAGACTTTACTGATGCGTCCTTTTGATCATAGCTAACCCACTATGTTTCATCTGAAATGTAGGTTTTTTCCTAAAGTATATATACCTTTTTTTTTGAAACTGCATAAAAGTGCCATCTGTTTGGCAACCTTCAATATGAAACATCACAGCTTAGGAATTTCAGGAACAGTAAGAGGTTATCACACAGCCTTGCTAATTTTTCCTTGCTGGTTTACACTTTCTTTGCTTTCTGGCTTCTATGTTCCTCTTGTCTTCTTGACTTTCTTATTATCTCATTTTAAATAAATAACTTGTCAATAACTAATTAAGTATTTTGCAAATCGAAACATTTTATGACTGACAAATATACATTTTAAAAAAACAGGTTTATTGTTTTGTTTTGTTTGCTTCCTTTGAGATATCTACAGTTCCCCCATGATTTATGTATTTCTGATATTACTTACCAGCAGATTTAAACTTGAACTGTGTCCACTTTGTAAAGATCTTCAGAACATCAAAGTGACATTTGAGATGCCGGCTTCAAAGATTGCTTATGACAGATTACTTGTTTCAGTTAATAAATGAAAATCTAACATTGGTTATTAATTGCCTTCTAGACAGCTCAGCTCACATAGAAACAAACTGAAGTGATCAAATAGGGCTCAAAATCCTTTTCTGCACCTTTTCCAAGGAGAATTCAGGCCCTCTTTGTTAACCTACACTCCTGGAAACCAGGGTTCGATTCCCCACTTGGCCACAGAATCCCACTGGGTGATCAGGGGCACATCACACACTCTCAGTCCCCAGAAAACCCCATGATAGCTTTGCCTTAGTGTTGCCATAAGTCAGAAATGACTCGAAGGCACCCAACAACATTAACAACAGGATTGCCAAGTCAGGAGCTCGTTAGACCCTGACATTTCAAAACTAAGGTTTGAGACTTAGAGACAGCTCCTAGTCATGTCAGAGGTGGGCCCCAGTGAGGTTACAAGGAGAGGGCTTTGATGATGTCATTAAACATTATTTTGTTAATACGTCTTGTAGTGAGAGCCAGCTTGATGTTGTGGTGTCGGACTAGGAGTCTGGGAAACCAGGGTTCAAATCCTCACTCAGCCATGGAAACCTGCAAGGTGACCTTGGATTAGTCACACTCTCTCAGCCTGAGAGGAAAGCAAAGACTAACCCCCTCTAAACAAATCTTACCATTGTTCACTGTAGGGTCAACATAAATTGGGAATGACTTGAAGGCACACAATAAACATCATCTCATATTACAGGGGTGGAAATCTTGCAGCCTGTGGGCTTCATACAACTTTTGCAACCCACTTTTGTGGCTCCTAAAGAACCCTTTCCAGAATGGTGCACTTAGCTTTGCACAGGACAAGATAGCTTGGATCTGAAGGAAAATCACTTTTTCTGCTGTTAGTGAAGTTTACATTTCATTACCTCTATTTTAATGTGCATTGTCTCTAGTCCCCAAAGGGCAAAGAATTGCCCTTCTGCATTGAGATTCTTCTAGACCATCTTAACTGACAACAGAAGTAACATCTGACATGGGATATAGGACTGTGACTATCACATCATCACTTTTTTTCTTCTGTATGATTTTTTAACATTTTTGTCTGATGAAGAAGGCATGAAGCTCCAAAGGCCTGCATGATGTATTTTGTGCATTTGGTCCAATAAAGATATCACTGTTTTGTGGATCTCGGATTTTATTTCAGATGGCATGTTTTGAATTTTTCAGAGTTAGCAGCAATTTCTTTTCCTCTATTTAGGAAATATATCTCATTCTAGAAGCAAGGAACAAAATTTAAAATGTAAAAACAAATCAATGAACAATAACAACATCCACAAATCAAAATCATAAAACTTACAAAAGACTTGAATAAATGAAGCAGTCTTTTTTCAGCATGCTTAAAAAGTGACGTGTCACTACATTTAATGCACTGCCCAGGAAAGCAAGAGAACTTGGCAAGAGAACTCTAGCAACTATAACTCTTTCTTACAGACATTCTGATGAGCTCATGATATACCAGTGGGTGTGGATGTTGGGACCTGTAGTCTGAAAGGACCCAGACTGGGATATGCTGCTGTAGGCACATGTGCTTAATGCACCCGGCTAGATAGTGGTATCCCACCCACAGTCCACGGAGAATATAATCTAAGGCACACTTTGGCCCTTTCCGCACTGGCCTATTAAAACAGTGCAGAGCGACCTCCGATGGAGGTCGTCTGCACCGTGGAGTGGACTGGGGCAGACTACTTTTCGTAGTTCCGCACCTCAGTCCACTCCAAAGCGACCGGAACTGGTCACGCAGCGTGCTTTTTAAAAACGTCTTTTAAGAGGTTTTTAAAAAGCACGGAGCACGCAACCCCGTGTTGCTCCGTCACCGCGCTCCGGTGCAGATTTGCAGGCGTGCACTAGTGCATGCCTGCAGAGCTGCCAGGGGTGGGCTTTAGGCTGGTGAGCTTCTCCGGTTGGTGGAGAGCCTCTACCAACAGGAAGCCACCATTTTGGATGCCGGAGCAGTGCGGAACGACGAGCTCGCACTGCTCCTTGTCCCAGCGGACTTGCCTGGATGCTGAAGAAGTCCGGTGAGTCCCATTTTTGCGCGGTTCCTTTCCCACGTGCGGAAACGGTCTTTATTTATCCCAAAGTGGCTGTCTGTAGTTTTTGCCTAATTCTGTTTCTTGAACAAAATGATTGTTTATGTTACATGCAAGGAAAAGTTTTACTATCTGACATGCATATTAGAAAAGGCTGTAGCCGATGTGTAGGAATCAGAGATATGATCAAGACACAGCATATTACAGGATGAGCCTGTGTTGGTGGGGGGAAGCAGATGGAGAAACTTTAAAACTGCCTTTCTAGAAACTAATTTGTAAGGAAGGTTCTGGGGGATTTGTAATAATTATGTCTGACATATTTATTTTTGCTTAAACGTAGCACACAACCCATTCTGATATAACTCCTAGGCTCATTATTTGTTATCTAAAGCAGGCTAAACCTCATGTGCACTCCACTAAGAGAAGAGCAATCCTTTTATTCCTTTAACGTGATTTTGATGGAAATAGTAGGCCAGATTGGTAATACTGGTGGACAGAAGGTCACATTTGTTTGCAAGGCACAATCTATACTGTGAAAATAAGGTTAAGGTAACAGTTCTACATTCATTTCCTTGACAGTAAGCCCATTCTCTAAGACATACTTTTGAACACACTCACAAAGGATTTTTCCTTTCAATATCTATTATCTTCCGAATGATGAAATGAAGTCTATGTGATAACAGATACAAGACAGAGTAGAAAAAGATTGCTACTCTCTTAATAAAAGAAAAACAGAAACAAAACAACCCTTTCATTTCTTTTTCATTAATTATTTTCAGTTACAAATTATTAAGAAGATTATGCCTCCCTTACTTATTGGGTTGCTGATTTGTGTTTGCTCTTCAAGCAACCTTCTGTACTATAGTTCTTAATCTGTAAAAAATCACTCCTCTCCAGTTGTACACTTGTATACTGTACCTGTTACAAGTTAGGAGAGGCTACAGAAGTTTACTTTTGTCTAACTTTACTGGGAAGGGCAAGATTCCACCTTGTCCTCTCCTCTGCCTTCTATTGAATTAGCTGCATTCAAACTGCTCTTGCACTTTGAACTCAGATCACAGCAACTGAGGTAAAGAAATGGATAAAGGAAAGGGAAATTGGGACATTTTCAAATCAGCTGAAAAAGTGGAATTTCAGAAGGTTAATCAGGAATGCCTCTGCCAAATCGAGGGAGTTGAAGTGTGTCATTCACTTTGGCCAGTTTCTCATAAGCTTGGAGTGGGGCAGCTTCTGCAGATCTTTAAACCTATTCCCCTATGGATAATAAATTTACTGCTGCCCCACTGCTGAAATTTCCCAGTAAGTCATTAAAATTCTTTAAAACAAACAGGAAATGCATGTTTAAAACTGCATGCTTTCTTAGTTTGGGCAGCAAAACATGTAAACCTATTTAAAGCAAACATTTGTTTGTTTGTTTGTTTGTATTAGTAGCATTCAGGAGTTTGCTGCCACATCTCAGTGGCTTTTTTTTTTTTTTTTTTTGGGAGCCACTGGAGTGCACAAAACAGCCTTTATGGCCTTCAGGTGGGCTATATGAGGTCCATGACCCACCTTTGTGCTAAACTAAACAGGGTTCCTCTATCTGCACTTCCTATGCTGTGTTAGGAAAGAGATAAGGAGCCATTGTGTGAGTCTCAGGCAGTGCTTCCTTTTATTATGTACCTCAGTGCCTGTTGAGTTTGTTTCTCCCTAGAAGCATGGAGGTATTCTGTCAAAGTATCCATTGCTATTTCTACTGTAGGAGAAGACACCAGATCATGTATGATCTTGGAAACTAAGCAGGGCCAGCTCTGGTTAGTACTTGGATGAGAGATCAACAATGTATGAATGCCAGGTGCTGTAGGCTATATTTCAGAGGAAGGAGCTGGCAAAACCACCTCTAAATATTCTTTACCTAAGAAAACCCTCTGAAATGGAGGGTTAACGGAGTTGCCATAGGTCCACAGGCAACTTGAAGGCACATATATAGACACAAAGAAGATCTTGTGTTTCTGTTTACACAGGGATAAGCCAGTGCTTGCACCAATGTTGTTGGCCCTTCAGACCCCCAGTCAGCAAAGTATTTTTGTACAGGAAAGAAATATGCAGGAATATAAGAATATAGGGAGGGGGGAACTGTCAAGTTATATTCCCCAAGACTTGTTTTTTGCCATTGTTTCTGCAGACCTATCTTTAGGTAGAGTGAAGTAGTCAGTTTAGGCATTTGATTTGAGTTTTCATGAAAAGAGAGTAAATGGTGTCTTTATTATTGTTGCTGTAGGGAGTGTGGAAGAGAAAAGGCACTTGTAAAATCATCTGGTCCAGGTATCAAAACACCTTGGGTACTATGTATCTTGACTTGGACTGGAGGGAGATGTTGACATCATTTTCTATTCCCTCTCAGAAACAGCCCTGACATAAACCTAAACAGTCTTTCAAATAATTTCTTCGCATGTTACTTCAGCATTTAATTCAGATCCAATTATTATTCCTAATGTAGTTTTTGGAGTATTTATAAGAAGGCTAGTTATGTTGGGATATTGGCAAGCTCACTCTGTTATTGATGCATTTCAAGAATAAAGTAGAAACTTAAGTACAACTGAAAGAAGGGTAATTCAGGTAACTGTCCATCCAAACTATCCCTCCATAGCTTTCAAATGCCCTTTTTTTCTGAGCCAGATACCAGTTGCGTGGGCATCTGCCTGTAATTTAACAGCATGTGTACACCTCCTCTGACAAACTCCTCTGATATGAAGAAAAGGCTTCCCACGTAGTTCTGGCTTCAGAGAGATGCCAGTTGCTGAAATTGACATGTCCATCAATACACACATCTGAATTAATTGCATGAATGTACACTTTCCCCTTTATTCATTGTAGATCAATGTTTCATGGTATCGCTTAAGCTTTTAGTATCTATCAGCTTCTGTATTCCCTTTCTAGCCTCTCTTCCCACTCTTGGCTCACCCATGTCACACAAATAGTCAAGCCTGATGACTAGATGTCAACGGAATGATGAGTAAAATATAAGTTGCACGAGACCTTTCCAGGTAGCATGCAGCCTCGTTCTTACTTATAATTGCAGCCTTTCTATCTTCACAGTTATCCCCTCAGCTCAAACCAAGCAACAACTGACAAGAAGAACTCTTACTGGACAAGTAGCAGTCATGTACTGAGAAAGTTTGGACCTCACGCTGTTAAGTCAGGCTTCAGGAAGCAACTAACAGCAGTTAGTAGGGAATAATGTTCAGAAAGCTTTTCAGTCACAGCATTTCTAACCTATACAGCTTGATCTGATAGCATGGAAACAGTATTCAAGTTCAAAAACTCAAACTCTGTATTATTATTATTTTTGACAGATCATCTTCACATATAGCAGCAACTTGCATTAAAAAAAACCCTAGCATCCACAATATTTTTTTTCACAGCACAGAAGCAGTTCAACATTGCAAATCATAGCTGTACTATTATCTGCATTTGATCATATTCCCAATTCCAGAGCCAACATCAGTAGTACAGATCAGAGCTATCTTTTCCCATTATTTCTTTTTCCCAGGTCAAACAGTAGAAGCTGTCTCTTTTATACAGTCAGACCATTTTCTACGTTACTAATTGGCAGGAGCTCCCAGGGGTTTCAAACAAGACTCTTTCCCAGCCCTAGAAATGCCAGGGAACTTGTGGCATGCTGAAGTTCCTTTCCAATGTCTTTGAATAATTGTTGCACATCTTGAGCATGATTGAGTGACAATCTTTGGGTCATGAATAAGCCAGAAAACTGGGGACAGATTTCCATCAGTAACAGCACCACCAGAGGGAAAGGTGAATGACCTAAAGGAATAGCTTGGGATGGGGAAACAAAATAAGGATGTTGTACCACAAAGAAGAATTCTGCCCCCACAATGAAATTTTCCTTTAGTTCTTAAATTACAAGCAGTACAGTATCTTAAAAATTCAGTTGAGCATTTAGAAATACAGTTTAATCATCAAAAGAAAAAGGGAGGCATAGTTACCAAGAGATTGTGAACACAACAAAGATATGAGTTGTACATATGAGTACTTTTCAATGTTTCACTTTCCACAATGCAAGAAATTTAGGAAAATTTCATGTGGGTACAGCATTCTTATTTGGGAGCAATATCCTCATTTCTCCTTCCTACAGCTATATACCTATACTCCTGACCTATAGGTCAGGGCATATGGGAAATAAAGGACATCTCTACAGGCATAAGCATGGAGGTATTGGGTACAAGGAACACAGGCTGTGAAAAGTGTGTGAAAAATTGAGACAGAGAGAAAGGGAAAGGTGATAGCACTTGCCTTGCTGCTAAGGGCCAAAAAGAACTAAATCATTGATAAATTAGCTTTGATGAGAATTATTAAAAAATAGTGCATGCTCAGAAATATGCTCCTTTTTACCATTAATAAATTCAGCTGTACCTCCCCTCTAAACAAAATGTAGGAAAGTACCCTAGGACAAGCCTCAAGGACCAGATTCTAAGTGGAATGGAGTGGGGAGGAATAGAATTCAAATGATAGACAACTTTGCCAGAAAACCAGAAGCAAAGTGAATACTAACAAATGAATCCCACAACTACAGTGTTAACATTTGACTCAGAGTTTACATTTGATGCTATATTTTCATTTTCTCAAAAGATTTATATTTTTGAGACTAACACAGAGATGGAAAAAAACAAAAAAACACAGAGAATAGCACAACAAGAGAAATATGAAAAACTACTGATTTTTAAGACTACCATGAGTTATTGCTTATGGACTAACAAGAGTAAAACAACCCGTGAAGAAGTTCACTCCCTAAAGACTGCACATGTTATACAGCATATAGAAGAAGTGTGGGGGTGTCCTTGCTCTCTTCTTCATTATGAGACAGAACATGCATGTTTTACGTTTGTGATGCCTACAGCATCAAGTCATTGTTTGTGTGTGCAAATAAGCTATAGCCACTGACAGAATAGTCTCAAAGCCACTTCTAATGCAGTATTTTATGGAGTCCAATCATTCAGCCACTGAATGGCCTGTCAACAGAGGCACATCAATCCAGTGGTGAGCGATCAAGTGATGTATGCCTATGTGAGAACTAGCCCTCAGTTGTGACATGATCTGGCTGTGAAAATATGAAGTGTGTTTCAGCATATTTCAAATGGTTGTCTGATCATACTGTGCTTTGTTCCACCATTACTTTCCTCCCCCACTCCCCGCAGTTAAATCAATTTTAGGGAGAGTGTGTTTTTTTCCCCCAAGGAAATGTCCGTGAGAGTGCTTCTATGAATAGGATGTCGTATTAGGCATCTAATTCATTCAGCATTGCTAAATTTCATGGAGATTAACATCACTGAAAATAATTTGTTCATCTCTGCTTGAAACCTTTCACTGTGGCAACAAGCATGATATGACTATGATTTTGCATGAAGGCCCTAATGTTGCAGAGGCTAATACTTGCATCTAATTTTGCTCACAATAAGGAGTCCTGAAGTGCTCAGTGATTTAGCTAATCAAAAAAATAAAAGAACTCCCCACAAACAAGAGAAAATTGACTAGGCATAGTAACCCACTTGATTTCGATGGGATTTTAGGATACCAGCATGGTCAAATCCCATTAATTTCAATGACATCTAAGAGTGTCATCTCTCTCTGGATAGCAATTCTCAGTATGTGGAGTCTCACTGAAATCAAATCATGCACATAGGCCATGAAATATGGTTTACTGTGCAGTTTTCACAGTTGTAGAAATATTCTGAGTTTTGCAACATGATTGTGCTCCTTTGCTTGTAATAAAGAACGTACATTTTGCCAGTAGTTAAAAGCAAGCAAAACAAACCTTTAATAAAATGGTAACTGTATCTCTGGTTATTTCTTGGACTTCTTAGTTTCTCCTAGCTGGTCATTAATCCACAGGAAATGACCCAAGCCTTGATTGTTATTACTTAACAATATTGCTAATCTAATTTAGACTTATTTATAAACTGTTAACATACCACCTGATACCCCAGGTTCTCATGGGGTTATGTGTAGGGTTGATTGGTTTATAAATTAAGAAGTCACTGGTGTATAAAGAATGTTGCTGCTACAAGTAAATTATTCCTACAGCAGATGGGAAACAGGATGGTAAGGAATAGAAATGTATTAATGAAAACTTCAATTGTAAAAGAAAAGTAGCATGGGGACAGCTGACCATTTATTTAAAGATAGAGTAAAAATGCACAGATTGTTCTGATAGTATGTAAGGACAGTTTCATAGCTTCCAATATTTCACAGAAAAAATGGGGACGCATATGTCCAAGCAACATCAGAATGTGGTCAAGAGGGCAAAATGCATTAATGTGGAAGAACATAAAAGCTAGGAGAAGCTTCAGGAATTTGCTTTTGCCTGAGCTTATTGGGAAGGGCAAGACTTCAGCCCCTCTCCCCCCTCCCACATCAACTAATAGAGTACAAACTAGATTTGAACTTTGAACTCAGATTGCAGCAACTGAAGTAATCTGAAGACAAAAAAGAAAAGTGGGAGGAGAAGAGACAAAATGGAGTGTTTTAGAAGCAGCTGAAAAAGAAATGGGATGATAGAGCATTGATCAGGATTGCCCCTGCCAAATCCAGAGAGTTGGAAAGTATGCAGTTTTTGGAGTGTGAGGAATTACTGTCTCTCCAACTTGATTAATGGGAGACACTTGAGTAAGTAATTCACATCACTCTCATGCATCAAATTTCTCCCATGACTGCTGATGTGGCATCAAGTTACTTACCCAGATGTGCCAATGTAATGTATGGATTGATCGTATGAAGTAAAAGCTTACTAGTTATTTAAGATTATGTGGTCAGACGAAGTGCTTGCAGTTTCAGCCTGGAAGAATGGGCAGTAAAGCACTCAGTCTCTCTTATACAAAGAGCAGCTGTAGCTAGGCTATGTAAAGGAGCGTTGAGCAGAAAGTAGGTAGCAACTTATCAGCATTGCTACTAGATTGTGTTTGGAATCCATCTTTTCACTTATTTTGGACTTTCTTAAGGATAACAGAAAACTCATGGCAACAAATAGAGGAATTCTGGTCCATTGGTTCAGTCTTTCTCTAGGTTTAGAGAGTATACATGGTTCACACACAGTTCTAAGCAAAATTTGCAGAATCTGCAAGTAAGGCTAGGAAAGACGTAAAGCCCTGAAGAACTACTCAAAGTTAAGGTGGATGATAATGACTTAAATCAAGGGTGGAAAAACCCTGGCAGTCCAGGTATTGATGGCCTTGGCATACATCAGCTCCATGGGTTTAAGTATAATAAGTAATATCCTAAAAACCATGCAACAGAGGAGTTCCAGAAACTTCCTTTCTCAGCAAAGAATGGTAGAAATCACTATTTGAAGAGTTAACAAATGAATGGATCTCAATACAGGTTTAAAGTCTGAAACAAGGGTGGAAAACTGCTGGTACTCTAGGTATTGATGGACTCAAGTTCCCATCATCCCATCATGCCTGGCCATTGGCTCTGCTGATTGTGACTGATGGGATCTGGAGTCCAGAAATATCTAGATTCTCCTCTGATTCTCCTCTAAATAAACCTTGGGGAACTCACTGTTACTTCAAAGCAGAAGCTTATTTCCTGAGATTTCCATGTACCTATCCTTAGGCAAAATCTTATCTTCCTCTGTTCAACAGAGGAAGTCATGTGGAAGTATACATGAAACCACTACTACACAAGTTGACTGCTGCTTTTGCAAACACATTTTCTGCCTACCTAAAAAGTTGTTTTGTTCATAGATACTGTCCATGTTCATTAGATGTGTCAGCCTCTGTTGTTCTCACTGTCAAAGAATGAGGCAAAGATTCATTTTCAAAGAGGTAGGAGGAAAAACTTGCTTTTTCTATGTATTTACTACCTTCTGTTCCTAATGCATTGAACCATAAATTTGGGAAGCTGCACTGTACACATATGTCCTCAATACCTCATTTGGAAGTCAAAGCCTCTCTTAGAAGTACCGACTAAGAAATGTTCTTCCTTACTTCCACTGCTCTTGGTAGACTCAAGAGCTGACAGGAGTTGGAAGCTTTCCTGTGAAATATAAATTCTGAGCACTTCAGTTTTTGTCTGCTGTACCTGGCAGTGAGACTTTACGTGTGTTATTTTGCATCCTGAAACTAATAGTTTACTTTAGGCATGTGCCTAATAGTATTCAGGCAATCACTTCAATGTGAATACACATGACTGGATGAGAAGATGCCTTAAATCAATATGTAATCCAGGTTCTGTTCAGTGCACAAGTCTTGCCAGAAAGAGGTAAGAGAGCCGAAGCTTGTTTCTGCTCAGTTGGACTACCCAATACAATTGGCCCTGCTGACTGCACTCAAGGGGAAGCCACAGCTTTTTCTGGAATGAAGAAATCCTTCCAACCAGAAAATATTTCCAGAGGAGAATACAAGTTATATTTGACATCTGGGAGTATTACTGGGAATGTAGCTCATGAATACCCAGGAGACATCATTCTCTTTCTCCACTGCCACCCTTGTTTTAGCAGCTGATACAAAATCTCTCCCATGTTATGAAATCAGCAGCAAAAACATAAGAGCCCATGAGAAAAGTGTCAAAAGCCATAGAAGGGCCACACCTTTTACTAAGCTAGCTTCCCATATTTCCTTTTTGGCTACAGGCTGCACACCTTCAACATCTGCCAGCATTTTTTCCTCACTGTTCTGCATCTCATTTCCTTTACCATCTATCCTAATTAAAAGTTCTGGGGAACTCAAAATCTCATTCACTATCTTGTTTCCTTGTAGCTGATCTAATAAAACTATTACCCTTCTATGATATTTTGGAATCTGAAACAATTTAACCTCCCTCTTTGATGCATTTATAAGAAAATTAATTACAAAATACATATACTTGGTTATGCAATGCATTTTTAAAAAATTTAGCCCAGGATCCTATAGGATAAAACCACTGACAGAATAGATCAGTCTGTGAGCAGTTCAACCTTGCCTAGCAAGATCTTAAAAGCTTCCCTACATGAACAGTAGCTATGGTGCTGACAAATAGCAGCTGGTGAACATCCCTGATAGACTACTTGCATGTGCGTCCTACCTCCAGAGGAGGCGGAGAACACGTGTTACTTGCATCTCAGTAGAGGCCACTTCTGTTTCAAGATCCTTCACTTATTAATGTCCAACTTCAACTGAATCTTGGCACCAAGATACTATAGAAGGATCTCTTGGGAAATCATCTACATAAAAGGTACAGGTGGTGTTTCAAGACCCCCCCCCACTCCCAATGTGCCTTGGACCTTAGGACAGGTCAGAGCTTGGCATTAAAGAAACAGGCAGCATTTGATATACTATTTGAGAATCAGAAAGCACCTGTTTTTACAGAGAGTGGTCAGAATGTCCATGTAGGAAATCAACATGAAGTGAAGCAATAGAGTAACAGTAGGAATCATTTGGTCTTCAAGGAGATCCATGTGGCCCATAGGTCCTTACCAACTCTCTAAACTTTCAGCCAAAGAAAACCATTTTTTGAGTCAAAAACAGGTCTTGAGGCATAATTTATAATGCTATTCTTTATAATGCTATTTTGGAGGCTTCTATCTTTAAAAACGATAGAAAAAAAAGTTTCCCTGCATTCAAAGCCTTAAGTTACAGCAAATGGCACTGATCAGGGCTGAGCAAAACAACAAATTTGTCTGTGGGTGAAAACATACAAAAGATATCTTTTTCTAGGTTCCTCTGTCTTTTACTAAAGTTCTCATTTTTTTGCTAAATATCAATATAACATTCCCTTGTTCATGAAACACTCAGAAGGAAGTTCCAGGACAAATGGAAACATGTTATTCCTACCTAGAAATTTAGGTCATTTCCACACTAGACTGTCATAGTGCTATTATTCCACTTTAAACATCCTATGGAATCCTAGGGTTTGCTATTCAGGGAGGAGCCTCAAACTGCAAAACCCAAGATTCCATAGGATGTTGAAAGTGGAATAATAGCACTATAACAGTCTAGTGTGGAAAGGCCCTTACTTCTTTTTATTCCAGGATACATTATACCAATTTTTTTTTACATTTTTAAACAAATGAAGTGATCTCTCTTTGCTACATGAGACAGGGAGCACAAAGCTGTTACACTGGAACAGTAAGATTTTTAGAATATTGTACTTTTAAAAAAGAAGACATGTTGAATCAGATTTCTAGAGACAACAATGAGCAAAGAAACAAAAACAACAAAAACAGCAACAAAATAAAAAATAAAAAATAAAAATTAAAACTCTAATTGACCAAATGCCTTTAGCATTATGAAATTTTAATTTTTTTTTGGCCAAATCACCTACCGACCTTCCTTTACCCAATTTCCCCTCTCTGCTGCCTGGAGAATTCTGTGTGAATTGTAAACACTTTTTCCATGAAGTTTCAACTTGTAATAAGTGAGTTTTTCTGTAACGAGAGGTCTCACTTCTTTGCAATAGTTTGGACATGCTGTATCCATCCGTTTGTCTAGTGTGTCATCTTTATCCCAGCATGGGACTGAAGACGTCTTATAAAACTCTCTCCATAGGATAGTTAATCCATAGGATTAAAGCAGCTAATTATTGATCAGCTAAAAAATCTATTTCAATTACATGGACATTAGAGGGGTTTTAAAATTAGTACATTTATTTGAAATTGCCATTTAAATATTAGTTAAATGTCTGTATTAAAAACCTCACCAGAATGATGCCACCTATGATTTCACTTCCTTTAGCCCCTCTCTATTCTAAGTCTGCATGAAAAGAAAATGCCCATTGGTATCCTGTTAGGAGCTTATGTCATTATAACACATTCTTCTCATCACCGAGGAGGGTAGAATTCTGAATCCCACCTTTCCAGTGTGGTGGGAGGGCTACCACACCTTTTTAGATATTTGCAGTTTCAATTTTGAAATGGTACTTTTGGGGGGGCCTGTGTGTCCACGAATTGGTGGTGTCACCTAAAAGTGACACCTCTGGTAGGGCCAAAGGACTTTTGCAGATTTGGAGTGTGTCAAGCATGAAGCTGTGTTGCACATTAGGTGCTCTAATTTTAGGGCAAATAAAGTGGCCCTTGTTTAACCCCACTTTCTGTGTCTGGTCTTGTTATTTCATGGTTGACCCTCAAAACCAGCTGGGAAACATAAATTAGAGCCATTGGAAAAGAGCAAATCAATTTTAATTAATTAATTGATAACTTAATTCTGAGATCAGACTCAATCAGTTCAGTTTAAAAAATAATTTTAATGTTGTTTCTTAGAAAATTTCCAACTTAATGTTAATTGGTATTAAAATTGTTCTAATTGGTTTGCTTCTGTCATTACCTCTTATCCCCCAAGCCTGTCTTCCTATGAACAGAGATCTTTTTTTTTTAATTTCTTGAATTTATTTGAAAGTAAGGATTTCTGAACAGTTTTGTTTAAAGCTTGGCTCACAACTATTGTACGGCTCTTGATACCCTCTATTTCTGTCAGACTCACATCTTAAATGCCAAAGATTCATGTCCTTCACTGTATTAAGTCATCTTAAACATGTGAGCTAGGCAGATTAAGGTCGTAGCCAACCTGTGAGGATATTCTTTAAAGATACAGGCCTCAAAGAGTTCTCAGTAAGTCTGGATATAAATACACCTTGGTTGTTTGGGTTTCAATTTGCTACAGTGGTAATCTTTAGAAGAATGTAAAAATGTAAATGTCATGAGGCATAACCCTCTATGTAGCGTTGTCATGCAAGAGAAATCCATTTCAATAGAGCTTGGTCAGTGTAATAAGTCAGAGTCCAGTAAGTACTGCTATTCCTGAGCTAGGCTATCAATCTATATTTTGTGCAAATTAATTTCAGTATTTCCAAAGTGGCACTGTGGTTCTGACAACTTTGTCTGGAAATAAGCCCTCTTGACTTCTACACAACATTGTACTCTTGCATAGGATTATAGACAATTGTTTGCATTTTCCCATTCCTTTAAAAAAACAAAATAAAACAAAAAAAACCCCATAGAGCTTAAATCTGATATTTAAAAGCAGGTAGATGGGCAGCTTCTGTGGGTATCAGTTTTCTGCCAATGGAACCCTCTAGAATTTGTATTGTTGTTATGTTGTTGCTGTTGTGTGAGTTTCTGACTTATGACAGCTCTAGGGTGAACCTATTATGGAGTTTTCTCGAGATGAGAGTATGTGATATGCCCAAGGTAACCCAATTGATTTCCATGACCAAGTGGGACCAAAAATGCTGAAGAAAGTGGGGAGAACTAAAATTAGAAGTGGCCAGAAGTTAGCTTTTGATTTGAAGCCAGCATTTTTTTAAAAAATGGTAGGGGACTCAACCTATTTAAAAAATTAATACAGGAAGCCTCCACTTTTTGATGTCCCATTATCTTATGACTCACTCTTTTGACGCTTTCAAATTAAGGACAAACTCCATTTTTCAATAGAGGTTTTGCTCTTTCATTAACTCTTCTTGCCTACGGAGGCTTGCTTGCAAAGCAAGCTGAGAAGGGAAAAAAAGGGTTCTAAGCTGGCTGAAAGTCTTTCCAAGCAACATGCACATAGTCAGTCCCAAGTGAGCCTTTGTAAGTCCTTCATGCTCCTCATAGTACAGTACATGACTTCTGCTTTTTCAGTCCCATTTTATGACAGTGCTATGGTCCCTAACCTGTCCATAAGTAGGAGAAGTCTGTATCCATTTATGAATACCTCCAATTTTTTTTATTTTTGTTTATTTATTTATTTGGCCAGAGGGGAAAAAATTCCAAAGGAATGAGAGAGGCTGGGAAGGACAAACACTAATCCTGGAAGCCACATGAAGCCCCAGGGCTTTGCTTTGTCCACTCCCAATTTGTAGTGTTTATTTCTTTGTCATATTGCACAAATCCACATGCTTGATGGCACAGTCATCAAAACTGATGTGTAATCTAATGGGATCAAAACCAGTAGTAATTTCTGGACAATTAATCCATCAACTATTTCATACCTCCAGGAAGGCTAGAATCCTGCATCAGCACATGTAGGTCTGGCATGTAGCTACATCTCTGTACTGAGATCTCCCAATGCTACACGGGTGTGCCCGCCTTTCAAGTGATGCAGATGCCAGAACATGGCCATTTCCTTTACATGTTGGAGAATGACGAGATGAGTGAAGATGTGTTCAGCTATTTTCCTGTAGTAGGGCATGCTGCAACAGGCATCTGCAGGCACCTCCCTGGGTCCTTGGGACATCCCTACAGCACATCCAGTTACAGGAAGATGGCTGGACATATCTTATCTGGTCTTCTCACTCTCCAGCAATACAGAAGGAGCCATGCTGTAACATCTGCATCACTTAAAGTGGGGAGATTTTGGTTACTGTGTAACCAATAAAGAATTCTAATCTCCACAAAAAACCCCCAAAGTGAGTTTTGTTGGTGTAATCTGGCACATGCTATCATAATTCCAACCCAGGTGTGTTTGTTTTTCACAATTGCACTGATGGCACATTTACAAACCAATTTTGGCCAAATGTTATTTACACTTAGGCTGACATACCAAACGTTTTCTGTGCAAACTGAAAATCAGAAGTTGCACAAGTTTAGAAAGAACAACAACAGCAACCTTTTTCAGAAAATGGTTCATTCTACATGGAACCTGGTCTACAACAAATTTTAAGGATCTCTCCTGTTATCCTTTGTTTCATTCAGATTATAAACAAAAGCAACAATATCAATCTGGCCATTCTCTACTTTTCTGTTTTTCAGAAACATTAGGAAAGCAGGAAATTTGAAATAAACCTTTGGATTTGCATGAATCTACACTGCATTGGATCATAAATCTGGATTTGAAGCTAGGATACATCTGTATTCAGGCTGCACTATAAAGGATTTTTTTAAAAAAAATGTTGCAATTAAAAAAGAAGGATTTCCACAGGCATAAAGAATGAGCCATGAAGTAAGTTGTAATACTCAAAGGGCTGACACATTAAACTAAACACAGTGCAATCAATAACAAAAATTGACTAAGCACACAGTGTTTTACAGAGTAATCTGAACAGACTTGCCTCCTGGATATTCATCTGAAAAATCAATTTTTTGAACTAACCAACTTTCAAAGACATAGTGTGCTATTCAAAATAACAACTGAGGATCATGAGGTAACAGGCATAATGCATACATTTTGGGATAATATAGTAACTGCTGTTGTGACCTCAGAAGGCTCAGTTGGACAAACCTGCAAAATATGCCATTATTTCCAAATGCTATCACAACTACCCTGAAAGTTCAACTGGTTTTGCCACTAGTTACTATATTTCAATCTTGCTCATCAACCAAGTAGCAAATAAATGGTTCACCCATATGGGCTTGCTCTTTAACAAGAGTGTTTGTTGTTGTTGTGTGCCTTCGGATTGCTTCCTACTTATGGTGTCTCAGAGGCAAACCTATCAGAGGTTTCTTGGTGAAGTTTGTTTAGAGGAGGTTTGCCTTTGATGTCCTCTGACACTGAGAGAGTGTTATTTGCCCAAGGTGGATTTCTTTAACCAAGAGGGGATTTGAACTCTAGTTTCCATAATCATAATCCAGTGCTCAAACCATTAAACTACACTTTAGCAAGAGTAATTGCACATAAATAAGAAGAATGGTGCTGGATCAGATCAAAGATCTGGGTCAACCATCATCCTGTTTTCCACAGTGGACAATCAGATGCATACGGGTTGCCCCAAGCATGAGGGCAATAGCCTTCTCCTGCTCTTGTTATCCAGTGATGATCATTCAGGGGCTGTAGTAAATGGTCATCGTGCGAAGAGCCATTGACAATCTTATCTTCCATGAATTTGTACAGCCTTCTTTTAAATCTTTCTCAATTGATGTCCATTACCATATCTTATGAGAAGAAATGCCATTACTTGACTGTGTACAGCATGAAAACATGCTCCCTTTTGTCTCTCCTGATTCTTCTATCATTCAGATTCCTTGGATAACTCATCCTCTCTCCAATATTATGAAAGAAAAATCTCCTTAGTCTCTTCAAAGCATCTGTAATATTATACATCTCTATCATGCCTTCCCTTACTAGCCATTTTCTAATCTAAATTTATCCCTAAGTGGGCCCAGACTCTTCATGATTTTGGTTGCCCTTTCTGGCACCATTTCAGAGCTCATCAATAGCCATTTTGAGGTGTAGCAATGCAAACGTTTCACAAGATTTCAAGACAATATGATACTGACAGCTTTGAACATCTATTTTAATTATCTCTAAAAAGGCAATTGGCTTTTTCACAGCCACTACACACTGTGTCAATGTTTTCATTGAGTTTTCTGCCAGAACACAAATACCCCTTTCCTCTTTAGTCAGTATTAGGTCAAACCTCATCAGTATATATGTGAAGTTAGGAAATATTCTGTCCCAATAACCACCACTTTACACATGCTAACACCTCATCTCCCATTTTAATAACCACTTTTGAGAGGTCTTCTGTAATGTGTTTCAACCACTTTTTGTTTCAACCACCCAGAATAATTTGAGGCTATCCACAAACCTGGTGTATCATTGATCCTTATGAACAAGTTCAGAAGTACCACTTCCAGTATAGATCCTTGGACAAACCTACTGATTACACATTTCGCCAAAGTTGTTGAGATAGAGGGGAGAGTTACCAGAGAGGTAGTTGATGAAACACCAGAGGCAGAAGAGTCTTTTGAATCCCTATCAGCTAGAAAGCAGGAAATGAGACAGATGAACTTCACATATTTGAGTGCAGAGTCCAGTGTCTGTTGTTTCTCAGACAGAAGAATACTGATCCAAAGACGTTTTTTTTTCTTCTATGCGGCTAAACCCACATAGCCACATAAAAAGCATGTTTTTGGAGCAATATTCTTCTGTCTGAGAAACAACAGACATTGGACAGAGAGGGAAATTTGTTTAGAGTTTAGGATTATAAATGCAAAATAGTCAGTGGGGAAGGGAATCCATTCAGAAACATTAATACTATCTATCTTCATAGATACAGACCTGAATCCTATTGGTTAATCCCAACTCGAGTAGGCTTGTTGGATGAAATTTTGAATGGTGAATGAACACAGAAGAAAATTGATTCAATAGGTCTACTCTAGTGGATTAACAGTAAGATTCAGGTTATAGACAGATCACTTATTAATCAATTCATTCATTAAAAAAAATTCCACATCTATCCATCCATCATTTCATTCACACCCACATTCATGTTATAGCCATCCATTTAATGATGTCCATTCATGAATGAAGAAACTCATACATATGGACATCAACCATATTCTCTCTTATGCACACAGTCTTAAAATCCATCCTGCATATCAATTACAAATATGAAATAATCACTAAATTTTATCTTATTATTTTCAAGCTACTCTCAGGAGGTTGGAGTGTAAAGAGTGCCACTTCACTTGCAGCCTGGAGAAAAATATAGTGTGCTGCACAGCCAAACTGATGGAAAGCCCAATCCCTTCTACATGAATTAGGAAATAAATCTCTGTGGGACTTGTGTCTGTGTATGTACCTTCAAGTCATCTGTCAACTTACAGCAACCCCATGAATTTCATAAGGTTTTCTTAGGCAAGGAATACTCAGAGGTGGTTTTTCCAGTTCCTTCCAATTATATGTACATAGGACTACTGCTTAATATCACTGTCCTTATCTTACCTGTAGAATACCTCCTCCATCTTGGAAGAAGCATGCTTTCTTCCCCCTATCTTGAATGGAACCCTTGCAATGTATCTGTCATCCAACTATCACCTCATCAACCCCTTTTCTTCCCAAACTACTCACCAGGGAAGACACATTTTAAATTCAAAATTTCAATTCACAAGACTGCACTCAATTTTATGACACAAAAGGTTATGACTGATAGGAAACCAAGTCTCTAAACTGCAAATTCACACACTCTCACACAACAATAATTAGAGCTGACAGCATGTTGAATAATTTGATTGCTAGAATAAGACTGGGTAGAACCAATTTAATATCCTCAAGGATCTTCCCAACCCTATTCTGATATTCTAACCATGGCTTCTAACAACACAGTACAAAATGAAGTTCTATTCCACACAGCAGGTAAAGATTCCAGCTACAATTTTAATTTTTAGTTTTATATGATATACTTTCAATGTTATGAGCACTTCACCACTGTAATCTTAATCATCTTTATAGGTTTTTAAAGGGGTATAAGGTTAATATAATTCTCCCCGTAATAACACAGATATGTTGAACAATGATTATCTAGTGAGTTTGAAGGGAGATTTGAGACAGGGGTTGTCCATTTCACCTTCTGAGTTTTTATGCAGCAGCAAAAGACATGAAGAAAGAAATATAGAGAAGAACCTAATGTTGAATGTTACTATCGCCATGTTGACTCATTCTCTTTGATTCCTCCAGCCAAAACCGTTTAATATTCCTGGCATGGTGCAGCAGCTACATATATGTTGGAAGTGGGGCACTTGAGGTAGCTGTTTTATCTCTAGTCAAGCAGGAGTTAGTTCTGTTCTTTCATTTTACTCTTGTATGCCTTACAGAACCAAGATTAAGCTGTTGCTTCAGCTAAAATGTTACCAGACTGTTATAAGTCTATCTCTTATTATGAATAGCCTTTTAAAAAATGTCCTATCTCTGTTCAATGAAGTTTGAACTGTCTCTGTGGAAAGTCTGGCCATACAGAAATAAACCGAAAGCTCAGTCATGTTGGAGCTTCTGCAAGTTTTGTGCACTGATTAAAGTTTACATGAAAAGACGCATGACCTTCAAGCCACTTCTTAAAAATAACTGTATTGAATCCTACTAGGGATGTAATTTTTTATTAAGTTTCTTCTTGAAAACAGCAAAGAGTAATTTCTGCAATCTTCAAACCACTGGAAGAAAGTCTTCTAGACAGCTATTGAAGCTTATTCACAATTCAGGACTTATTCAGTGTAAAATTCACACATGATTGTTCTGTTTTGAAAACAGCATTTTCTGTGTAGAAAATAACATTTTCTGCATGATAAATAATATTTCAAGGAAGAAATATTAATTCTTGTGCAGAAAATGCTTGTGCTGTTTTCAGTGCAAATCAACCATGTGTGAATTTGCAGAACAAATCCCTAATTACAACTTTCTTCTTTCACAAAAAACAAAACAACTATTTGTGAAGTTGCAAACTGCACAGATTCTCATCAGTCCAAGATGCTTCTCATCAGGGTTTTTGACATGTTTAAATATTCTTTCCATTTCTAAATCCTGCAGCCTGTGTACTATAACATATTAGCAACACCATCCATGTCAGCAGGCCTAGGAGAACCCAGTTTTTTCCCCAAAGAACTTGGAATGGGGAAGAGATATTAAAAGGAGGGGAAACCCGCAAATAGCACAATAAAGATTGAGCATTCCTCATGGCCACAAGAGAACTAATTCCCACTTGTGAAGGAAAAATAACAGTAGATGGGGGTTAATGGAATGAGATATGCTTAATGAAACATTGCTATCCACTTGCACTTTGACAGAGAATACTGCACTCCAAACTTTTTTTTTCCAGGTCCCTCCTGTTGTGCATAATATTCAAATATCTGCCAATCCTGTTGTGGAATTATTGTCAACATTATCAGTATTGCCAAAATGCAAGCATCATAAAGTGATAACTTCCCTAATGAGGCAACTATGAATAGGCATTTCTAGATACTTGACTGATCCCTAAATGAATGCATTTTTTGCCATCCTAATTGCCAAACTTCCAAACGTGAGGTTAAGTGGTATGCTACAACCCTACAGGGTTGATATCAGTCTATGAAAATCCAAGTGAGAAATGCTGTTATGAGAAATGCCTTTCCTAAACTTCCTGGTATCCCTGGATGCCGCTGGGTAAATTCTACACCTTCTTCAAGATGAGAAATAATAATCGTATGATTTCTATCCCTCTAGAAACCTTTGGTACCACAATGTATTTTCACCAGCAGCCTCTCTTGAGGCCAAATTAGACATCATTAAACTTAAGGGACAGACTGTGTCTTGCAGAGAGGGAAAAGATAATTAACAGAAACAGAGGATACACCTAGATAAATACACTTCTCCATATTGCGTAAGAATAAAATCTATATTCTCTGGTGGGCACTTACCTCAGAGAGGAAATATGTCTTTGGTGGGACAAAAGTAGGACATAAATAAAATGTAATAAATTCCATTTTTCCCATTGATTAAATTCACATATTTAAAAATCAGCATATGGAATACAAAGATGCACTTAATGTCATATATAGTTTGGTCCTAAAGCACATAGTTTCCATAGTCAAATATACATTGAAATGCTTGCCTCATTAATCTGATTTAAATCTGTTCTAATATTGTAATCATATCACATTTATATTTGTATATTTTAAAAAATCTTTTTGTGAGCCTCTTGGAGTACCCATTTAAGTGGGGGAGGTATTATATAGGTGGTGATGATGAACAAGTGGATAAATGGAGAAATGATGAGAAAAGGGTATGCAACAAGATTTTTATGAAGAAATGTATACCTTTTGCCAAGATCCCAAAGAGATTACTGGGCTGAAACTAAAAACACATTAAATTTGGACATCCAGTAGATATTCTACCGATTAGTCTATTTTAACTTGCTCTGCTCCAAATCAGTGGTGTTTCTGTCCCTGTGCAGTAGAAATGAAGCATTGCCTGAGTTTATTACTGAGCAAGGCTAATGACACTAAGGAATATTAATAATTCTTTGGCCCAGATTTAATTCCACCACTTGACTAGAGGATTACAAAGTCAGACTTTGATGAGCTCTCTGACATTTTCAATATTAAGAAATTTCAGTGATGTTTGCTTGCTCTCTATTTTCCCATATCCACATGAGTCTAATGTTTGATGGTGAAAATAAATTCCCATTTCAATAAGAGATGTGCAGAAAGGATTTTTGGGGGCAGGATCCAATCAAATTGCAAAGAAAGCTCACATCTGCATAAGATACACCTTTTAAAAATAAGGAATTTGAGTTATAGAAATATATATCCAGATGCCTGTATTATATAACATATGCATCTCTCTATTTATTTATTTATGTTTGTTTTGAGAAATGAATTGTAAGATCCATAGGACAGGTATGTTTGGTTTGGATATTAATTAATCAAGTGAGAATTCCTATAAGATCCCATGTAAATGTTACATAAGTTCTTTTACAGATGATGTAGAAGATTTTTCCATTAATTGAAAGCTATGCTTCATATGCACATCCTTCTGTTATCAGGTATGTTGTCAGAGAACAAGCATGAACGCATACATATTCTGAGTATATATACCCGTAAGGAATCGTGTGACCTTGGCAGTAGATTGTAGACAAAAACTCACACAGATCTAAAAAGGGTGTTTTATTGAACAAGCAAGAATGAAAGAATAGACAACAGTTGTATTGAGTAACAAAACAGTTGTATCGATTAACAAAAAATTATGACAGCTCTTCATAAATGGCAGACAGTACATGCAAAATACAGATAAGTATCTAAGAGAGCACATTTGTTTTAGATTGGGGGAATACTAAAATAAGCAGAGCTGAGAATGTTTTAGTTCAGCAATATGGAGTTTAGACATTGCCAGAATGAATGGGAAATGAGAGGAAGAAAGAGGTTCAAAAAGTAAGGACAATATGATACTTTCTCTAATACACACAGTCATCAGAGAAAAGAGGAAGCTGCAATGTTCAAAGGAGTCCCAGAAAGATAGATTTCAGGAGTCACAAAAGTTACCTCTCCATGGTTCCATGGACTTTCTTGGAAGAATTTGGGGTTGTTGCCATCCTGATTGGACCAAGGCAAAGAAGAAGACAAGCTAACTATGGCCATTTCCGCACGGGGCGAGGGAATCGCCCTTTGATGCTACTCACCAGACTTTTGGGCTCCCCAGTCCGGTCCATGCTTCTCCAGAGCAGTGCCCGGACACCGCTCCACACTGCTCTGGGGATGAAAATGGAAGTTTCCAGTTGGTTGCACCAATGCGAGCCTGCGAATCTGCATAAAGGAGCAGGCTCGCAGTGGTGCGCTCCATGCTTTTGAAAGACCTGTTTTTAGCGGTCTTTCAAAAGCACACTGGACGACTACTTGGGGTCGTTCTGGAGCGGGCTGGGGTGCGGATCTACATTAAGTAGGTCCGACCCAGTCCACTCCCAGGTGCAGACGTTCTCCCTGGAAGACACTGTGCCCCATGTTAAAAACCCCGTGTGGAAATGGCCTATAATCTTCTAAGCCAGGAGAGGATTTTTAGGAAGAGAATAAGCTAACAAGATTTCCCTGGACAAAAGGTCTGAAAGAGTGATTTCAGTTTAAAAAGAGTAAGACTTGAGCTAAGCAGTGATTTCAGCAAGCAGCCTCGAGAAGCAGCCTCTCAGAGTTCTTTACTGAAGATTCAATTCAACCCCACTATCAGAAAACAGAGTCCTTGTTAAAGATTTTGAAACCAGAAAATAAGTTTAAGACCTGGAAATTCCTCTAAAACAAAAGAAACTTTTCAAACAGAGGATATCCATCTGTCTTAAGTCAGAAACAAAACAACTTAAAGGCACACAACAACAACAACAACGCTTCAGGCAATCACCCACTTAAGAAAGACATCTCAAAAACGTTGCTCCTAATGTCACCCTATCAGTGTCATTTTCTGTTTAGAATCCATTGTTTGCTAATTACAAGATGTCACACTAGGAGAGAAGGCCTTGGGGTATTCAGTATTTGAGTCCCTGAATCAGTGTATGTGACACCTAATGGTGATGGATAACAGAGTCACATTCTTTTAGAAATAGTTCTTGACCAGAGGCCTTCTCATCTAATCTACCTCTGTCCATTAGTCAGACATATAAATAGGTTCTATTTTAGAACATATACATGTAGACAATTGTATCTTGGCTGTACAGCTCACAATACTCACTTCTCACATGCAGAATTATGGCCACTGTGAGAATTAACTGGAAAATTTTTGTTGGAAAGGAACCGGCTGGAAGAGAGCAATATTACAATCCCAACCCAAAGATTTTCCAGCTGTGTGGAGTTACAGAGCTCCCTTCTTTGGGCTGATCTCAGAGATTTGTCACCACAGCAATCTGCCAGCAAATCTTCTCTACTCACAGTGTAGCCAAAAGCAAGCGGGGGATGGGGGGAAGAAAGGATAGTGTTACTGTGGTTTATAGTCTGAGCCCAGGGCTTATTAAATATAATTTGATATCAAGAGACTGGCCATTTGTAACTGTTCCTCTCCACATGCTTGCGAGGCCCCCAGACAAGCACGCACACGGACATGGCCGATCAGGCTGAAAAATACAAGACAAATCCAGGCAGGCCAGTAATTTTCCAGAATGCAGCTTCAGGAGACCTCCAGGCAAGTACACTTTGAAACTACATTAAGTATGCACGCAGCATACAAAAGATCTCTGCCCTGAACCGCCAGCTTGACGAGATTAGCACTTACGAATAGCCAACTGTCAAGCACTCTGTCTGTGCATACAGTCTGTGCTACTGACAACTCTGTCAAAATCCAATCATTCTAAGTACTGACCTTTCGGAGGCTTTGTCTCTGACCTGAAACCCATTGTTTTCCCTGGGAACGGACTACCCCACAGGCACATTTTCCCCTATAAGAACCCCTTATTTTGAGTGCTTCTTTGGATCGCTCCTGGCTTCCATCCCACCTTGCTGCTGCTCCATTTGCTGAGCCTTCCCCTCAGCTTCCACATGCTGAGAACCTCCACTCCCACTGACTTTCTTCTGACTACCAGGGCTACAGGATCAGGTGTAGTATTTCCCCTGAAAAATCCCTCTCAAAATCCTCTGTCGAATCTCCTACCTTTGTCTTCTTAGGTCTGTGTGAGTGAGTGCATACGTGTGCATTGACTGTCTTTTTAAATAAAGAAAACAATTATAATTTACTTCCACTTAGTTTTTGACTTGGCCTGACCCCGTAAACATTGGGTTCAAGATCTCGCTATGTTGCCCTGCCTCTTGCATTGCTTTAGCTTGTGCTCTAGCTAATTCCTATTCCCCAATATTTGGAGCACATTGAGGTGTCTCCCTCAGGACCCCAGAAATCAGGGTAACAATAGAATGAGAAGAGCTAAGTTATACCAAATCTGAACATCCTCCAACCCATGGTCACATCCAGATTGTGGGTTTTTCTAAATAATTTTCAACATCCTTGAACTGAGGCCCTTTCCGCATCAGGGTATTAAAACGGTGCAGAGCAACCTCCAACGGAGGTTGTCTGCACTGTGGAGTGGATTGGGATGGACTACTTTATCGTAGTTCTGCACCTCAGTCTGCTCTGAAGTGACTGGAACTGGTGGCACCGCGTGTTTTTAAAAACCTCTTTTCAGAGGTTTTAAAAAACACGGAGCACACAGCCCTTTGCAGCTCCGTTGCAACGCTCTGGTGCAGATTTGCAGGAGCGCACTAGTGTGTGCCTGCAGATCTGCCGGGGTGGGCTTCCGAGTGGTGAGCTTCTCCAGTTGGTGGAGAGCCTCTGCCAGCCAGAAACCGCCATTTTGGATGCCAAAGCCACCATTTTGGATGCCGGAGGACTGCGGAGCAGCGAACTTGCGCTGCTCTGCATGGCGACAGACTTACCCAGCTGCTGGTAAGCTCCGTTTTAGCGTGTTTCCCCCATTTCCTCCTCCACATGCAGAAGGGGCCTAAGAGGGGTTAGATTCAGTTGGCTTAGTGTCAAGTTTCAGTTGGTCAAGTGTCATCTAAATTAGCCTTTAGCCATTTTGACTTGGATTGTATTCTAAAACTATAAATGGCATCAAATACATACCTATTTCTTTGGCTGGGGGAAAAAACAAAAAACACTGGATAAATCAACATAAGCAGACTATCTTTCATGCCTTGGTGTTAAATGGGAAGTGGAACTCTGTTCTTAGTTTTGCCAAGGATACTGCTTTGCAAGCACGTCTGAAGGGAAAAGGGGATAATAATTCACAAGAAGAGCTCTATAGAATTAATAATATATGTAGTGTTGAAGCAGTGTCTCTAGATATAATCTCTTTTCGTCATGATTGTCTCCCCTTTAGATGAATTTACTAGCATTATTCACAAATATGGGCTGAGCTTTGCAGAGGGAAATGCTGAGCTTGGAATAACTTCCACATTTGCTCTAACTAATATCTGCATTCTAGAAGCAAATGTACCTGGATGAAGTGTTAGTGTTTTATATCCTCTGATTTTAGGATGTTTTGCTGATTTATCCTGCTAGACCTACATGCTTCTTAGCCCTTTGTTATTATAGAAAACACCTGTGATCTACTCTTAAAGGCTCCCAATCTGTTTTCAATTAAATATGAAGCATTTTGAGTTGTTTTCCTGCCTTTGCATCTACATAGCCATTATTCTTCAGATAAGACCTCTTTTATGAATTTAGATAAAAATGGCCAAGCTTGTTTCCTTCACATGGAAGCAGGGGAAAGCTGTGTATGCATCTGTGTCATATAAATGGGTGAATGATTTTCACGAAAGCCAGAGTAGAGCCTAGGGAATTCAAAAGAGATTATGCTGCTTCTATGTTATTATTGTTGTTGTTTTGAAGGGAGGGCTTAGGGCAAGTCACTTTCATTCATTAAATGATCCCAATGATTCCTCCTTGAGTGTATCATCTCTTTTTCCACTGATGCTATATAACCTTTGACTGTCCTGATTTGGCAGGAAGAATAACACTCTGTTGTACCATGTTTTCAACTGCAAGTCATTTTCATTCATTAAACTCAGCAAGGCAGAGAGGAGACAACAAAGCAGAATCTTGCCCTTCCCAGTAGATTAAGACAAACAAACTGCCGCCACTTCTCCTAGCTTGGCTCTTCTTGCCATCTTGACTACACTTTGATGTTAGGTGGCCACACATGTTGTGGCCTTCATCTTTGAAATGCTATGCCACTAATGCTTGCTGTCCAATCTTTGGGCAGTCATGCACCTCCTACAGGTGCACAAAAATGATAACCTAACTATGATATAGAGATATTGTCTTCAGGACAGCCTAATGTACTCTGGCCTTCCTGACATCCTCTATTTTAGTAAAGCAGTCTGCATCCTGGCAATCATAATGTTGCATTTGTGGCCTGCTGTTGACATAAATGAGGGGAAGGAGAAACACATCAATGGCAAGTGAAAACCACTGCTTGGATTCTATTGCTAATGCATTTGACAGGTCCTTTGTTGCAGAAGCTTTTCTAGCAATTGCACTAGTAGGAGGTAATGTGTGTGACTTTAACATAGACACAAAAGCACAGTTGGTGGGACACTGTGACCATATTCACTTAAAATCGTCTGAAAACTTTTATTGAAAGCTATCGTTAGTACTGGATCTATGAAGGTCCATTTAATATAAACCATATGAACACCTCCTCAGTAAACATGAATGAGCTTAAGATCTATTTCAAAACCCCTTACAACCTCCAGCCCCAACAAAAACACTGTTAAGTCCAAGCTTTTGAAGATAGACAGGGGGCTCGGCACGGCTGGTTCGCATAGGTCTCTGCTTGGCACATGAAATCACTACATGAATTAGTTCTCTTCTCCATTTATGTACCAGACACTGACCTGAAGATGCAGTTGTTGTTCAACCAAAATGCTGCAGTAAGCTCAACATGGACAGAAAGCCTAAAAAATCAGTAAGCTGATTTCCTGGGGCTCATACTCTGAGCCATAGACAGTGATTAAAGGGGGACCAGGAATGTAACAGGGTGGTAAGCCAAGGATGATGGTCAAAAGTCACCACTACAAAAAACAAAAACAACAAGAACAAAACTATGATCAGGAAGTTTCAGGGCCTTTATGATCCTTCTTACCTGGAAGGATCCAGTGGTCACCCTAGAAATGCAGAACCTGAGAATGCTTTACTGTCGAGATAGATGCCCCAAAACGCAGTACTGTGGTTCATCATAGGGGGCAAACTGTAGACATCTGTTCATCATATAAGCTGCTCCCATATCTGTGGGATGCTTCAGACTTCTCCTTCTAGTATATTTACTGCTTGTTCATGTGGCAAAGTCCAAAATGTTTGAAAAGAAAGTTATGTATCTATAAACACATACTGGACATGTCACATGCCAGATGCAGCTGAAAGTACATGACATATATGACATGTACTCAATTCAGTAATTGGTTTATTGGAACAAACCAGTAAGTTTTACTTCAACAAGATTTATATTTGCTGTTTTACAAATACTGGGGTTTTTTATTCCTTCAGACCATTGGCTGGTCATAGAGGGCTTCATTGTTTGTACTGTGTTTTCTAGCAGTTTCAGTGTGTAACAGTACTGTATCAATGTCAATTTTGACATAGAGTTGAGCAAAAATAGGAAGCAAACTTTTTCCCAGATAGTTCTACTTCAGGTCAAAGATGACATGATGTTCCCTCAGCATATAAATGTCCTGCATGATTGCTTGTTTTTCAAAACAAAAGAGTGTATCTGGGACAAAGGGTCATCTTAGTATTGCCCCTGACAGTCTAATTGTCTACATACAGGGAGCCCTCCTAAGATAGCACTGAAGCACACATGTCTTCCACCCCTGTGGGAAAATGTTACTTTAAAAAAAAAAAAGCATTGTCATTTTATTCCATCATGGTACACAGATAACACTGAAGATTTCAGCAGGCAAGGAAGATTCAGTAGGGACATTTATTTGTTTACCTAGCACTAGCAAGAACCTTTTCTGTAGAGAAAAGGGCTCACTTGTTGTTATCCAGAGATTAGGGAAACAGGGCTTTGTGGAATAGCTGTTCTGACTGCAATATTTAACTCTTTTATTTAGGCTTTATAAACAGAATAGGAAATATACTTCATAAATTTACTAATACCCACTCATGCCCAAGGTGGAGTGACTCTAGGGATCAAAACAAGGATGTGAGCAGCTCATGCTTTCTTTGAGGACCGCAAACTTACATCTGTTTTGGGAAGGGGAGCTCAATTGATTTTTTTTCTTCATAATGCTAAATTCTATTGAGGTGAACAAGAAATTCTCTTGCATAGGGATGACTAGATTTAAGGGTTTATATCTAGTGCTCTGGTAAGAATTGTATTAAAAGAAGAAAGCTATTCTACTTAAATCAATAGGCTAAGTCAAAGTTCACGATGTCCCCTTTATTTCTACCATTGCTTTAAAAACAGAATTAAGACTTGAGTTCTGAAAGCTTTGCTGAGGATTGTTATAGAACTGGTGGCAATGTTTTGCTTTTGTGCAGCAGTTCTTACAGAAGCCATGCACTGTGGAGAAAATCTTAATTACGAGTCTTGGGACCATATAATTTCTGTATGCATGTCAGGAATCTGATCTTTCCCATTAAAGAAAAATCTCTGTTGCTCAACAGAGTCACATTCTCACATTTTTTTTTCATATTTTTAAAACTGGCTTCATAATATTTCTCTGAGCTAACTAGATAGCATTTTTTCTGCTCTGCAAAGTGTCTTAAAATATATAAAAATAAATAAATACTTATAAATGCCTAAACAAGAAAGGACATTAATTTGTGCACAAAATGAGAACAAGACCACATGCAGGAAATGGGAAGATTCTAAAGCTTTCCTCTTATCTACTGATGATGCCAGTATTTTAAAATATTTCAAAAGGCAGTTTGTGAATGAGCCCAAAGTTCACAAGCAAATTTATTTAAATCCAAAATTAATTGTCATGGAAATTAAAAAGTTTATCAAATCATATCTCACTGGGGTATTCTTCTTGTTTGTTTGTTGATGTTGCCACTACTTGTTACACCCCTGGTGGGAATGACAGTTGCACTTTTTAATTTGTTCCCCCTCCTCATGTTTTTACAGACAAGTTATTAAAATGAGGCATGAAGTATTGCCTTGACTTTGACTTGGCTATGATGATGATGCCATTGTTACCAAGCAGGTGATATTGGCTAGGTGATAAAGTCTGATGTCAAATAAGAGTGATACTTTGGGATAAAAAACACAAAATGGGACTCTATTCTTTCTGGAAGGTATGATAGTTGCTGCAGGCAAGACCATTGGAAAGTGGAGCAGATGTCACTATCTCCCTTTCCATAAAAAAATATCCTCCAGTTGTGCATGCTAGAAATGGAGCAGTGAAGTGCTCAGAGAGGGGACATTTTGATGCAGCTCTACATGCTGTGACAGACGTTCCAATTCTTCAGCCCCTGATATTTTGCACCAGGTAAAAAGTCAAAGGAAATCTGCAGATGGAGGCAATAAAACACTTTCCCAATCTCACCAGTCTCTACTCCTAGAACTTTTCCATCTCCTATCTACCCAACAGCTGCTGTCGTGAGATCTACTGAAGGTCTCTATGCAAAGCTTTTATTCTTGTTTACCTTTCTGGCACAGGACCATCAAAATAGTCTGGAAAACATTTTTCTCTCAGGTGCCTAAACCAACAGTATGAATATCAAATGCCTACAAAAATTGTCTTAGGTTATTGGCATTGTGGGTACGGCATTCTAGGCACAATGGATCAAGAGTGATTTTTGAGGGGCTTTAGCAACTCTAAAACATGAACACAGCTGCTTGGCCTGAGAAACTATGCTTTTTGAGATCCCTGTTGCTTGGCACAGTGTTTGGAAAATGTGACTTGGATTCTGGCTGTCTGAAGCACCACATAGTTCCATATAAGCTGCTTGGGCTCATCCCTCTGTCTCAATTTGGACTTTAAGCAATGGCCTAGTAGGAGTTTTTCACTGACATTGCAGGAGTTTTAATTGACCATGCACTTTTGAAAATCTATTTTTAAAACCTTTTTGAATTCCAATAGTGCATTAATAATTGTTTGATTGTACTTTAATGTTATAACTTTTAACTTTTAATTTGTTTTTATCTTTTAAACAACTGTTTCTCTTTTTTTAACAACATTTTTAAGCAACTATTTCTCTCTCTCTCTCTTTTTTTTCCCAATCTTGTTTTGAGTCCCAGTTCTGGGAGAAAACTGGAAATGTAAGTCAAACGGATAGATGATGGATCTACAGAGTGTTCTAGTAAAACTGTATCCACTCCAGGTAAATTTGTGAAAAGGGCTTCCATTGCAGAATCAAATGATAGGCATTGATGCTCCTCCAGTAGTATCATTGGAATGTTACCCAGTTCTCTGGGGGTCCCAGGAGGGGTGCCCAAATAACCAAACCACAATAACGCAACTTTGGGGAAAATTAGCTGGAGCACTCACTAAAGCTAGCGAGAGGCAGGGTAACGTAGCAGGATCTTGCAACCCAGCATCTACGGGGTCAGGTCAGTCAGGCAGTCAGGCAGTTTTAAAATAGCAAAAATGATGTTTTATTGAAAGACAAACAGTAAAGACACCACAATCGCACAGCTAATGGATGAATTGGAAATAGGGATTTTTGGGGGAAATGGGTGATACGACACCTGTCTCGTAGTCCTGAAGAAGTTTGAAGATTGAGTTCATTGATATGGAGTCTCAGTACGTAGGACTGAGGGGGTGGCTCACCAGACACAGCAGCAGCAAGGCTGGATGGAACTCAGGAGCAATCCAAGGTGGTCTCAGAATCGGGGGGTTTATATAAGGTGAATTGTAACTGCAGGCCATACCTTACTCAGTGAGAACAATGCGAGTTTGGAGTGGAACAAAGCTTTGGAAAGGTCAGAGTTTAGCATGATTGGCTTAGCGCCGAATCAACAATAGTGTAACCAGTATGCAAATGCGGATCATTTGGCACGGCTTTGTGCAGCTACCTGCTCAGGGTAAGGGTGCCTTTGTTAGTATTGCGCATAAGCAAAAGGGTGTTTGCCGGAGAGGTCCCTGAAGCAATGGACTGGCTCAGTTCGGCCTGCCTAGGTGGGAAATGGAATGTCCAGCCATTATTGGCCGCGCCTGTTTACGTGCTTGTCCAGAGGCCTCGCAAACACGTGGAGTGGGGTGGCAGAGTAAGGCCAAATGGTTTTGATATCAAAAACGATATCAAGTGCTATCTCTGGCTAGGCCTGGGCCGCAGTAACAGGAAGTACAAGAATATCTGAATGTGGAACAGATCTTGGTGACCAAGCTAGTTTGTTCACCCTCTCCAGTGAAGTCCTAACACAGTCAATCCCAGGTTACCAACTTTATTTATCTCAACCAGCCTTTACCTTCTGCTCAATCAAAGGCCATTTCTGCACTACACAGTTATAATGCTGTTATTCCACTTTCAACATCATATGGAATGCTGGGGTTTGCAGTTTAGGGAGGGGCATTTAGAATTCTCAGCCAGATAGTTTTGTAGACAGGAAACCACAAACCCCAGAATTCCACAGGATGTTGAAAGTGGAATAATAGCACTATAACAGTGTAGTGTAGAAATGGCCAAAGCAATCAGTTTCTCATCTAAAAAGAGAAGACCTGAATGGAGTGTGGGAGACACACACAATCCACTCCTCAAAGTAGGAAGAGTAGATCAACAAATCTCTCTAAAGCAACACTGTCCACTTTGCATATGTACATTGAGCCCACATAGGGAAGAATTTGAAAGGTTTGCATAGTCAAAGGAATCTTCCATGTAGTTAGTTTTTTAATGATTGCTTTCTTTCGGGATGGTTTATAGACAGCAAGGTTTGTATTGTTTTGCAGCCCTGTTTTAAATAATGTTGTAAATGTTCGCTTTTATGTTTCCCAGCTGGTGTAATGCTTCTAATTTTAAAAAGCATAATTAGGCACCATGTTTTTTTTTTTAAAGCATAGTATTTGAAAATAGGCATAGTAGGAAAGCTATCAAAAGCCCCCCTTCCTCTGTGTCATAAATGTAATGTAGTGATGGGCAAAAATTCAGAAAGATGTCCTCCTGTGTATAAGCCAGTTAAATGGTGGGAAAATATCTAAGGGCATAGCATTCTTCCTATTGATTTTACTGCAATGAATTGGATGTGGGTGTCATACATGCAGGCACACACATACACATTCATAGTTGATAATTCAAGTTTATAAATAAAAAAAAAAATACTTAAATGGGGGCCCCCACAGGAAACACTTCTCCTACTCTACAAAACATACAATATTTCCCCTCTTTTCCTCCAAAAAATGCCCCCAGCTTGAGTTTGAAATTTCTAGATTCCTCAGGACTCAAGAGTATGGCTGATTAGTTTGTGTTATATTTTGAGTAGATACAAACAATGCTTGAATAATATGCCCCTTTGGGCAACTTAAATGAACCTGTTCAATGGAAGGCCTTTGACTTTACCCCTCTCTGAAATTTCTTTCCCCCCCTTAAAATTTGAAACCTTTTAAAAAGCAGCTCTGTTTGTAATTATACAGAATTTTTCTTTTATATATATCCATATACTGAGGCATGTTGTTAGTTTTTTCTAGACTTTTCGGCTTCCCCTAATTTCAATTTTAGAATTTCCTTTAAATTTTACTTTAGCTAAAACCCAAAAATCCCAACCTAAGCTTGCACAAAACACCATTGAGAAACATGGCTAGTCTTATTCCCACAATATCTTCAGCATGTGACTTGAATTTATGTGTGTACTGTTAATAAGGTGCTCATAACATAAATTGGTTCAACTTAGGTTGTTAGCAGCAAAACTAGGGTATGCAAGGTATTGGAAAAAATAGTAGTTACCAACAGTGGGTGAATGGCTAAGCAGACTATAGGAATTGTTGAAATGGATAAACTTATACACAGGCTTAAAGGCAGGACACAAAATTAATTTCAAAGTTATTGATCAATTTCTTAAAAAAGAATAAAAGCTACCTGATGACAATAGGCTTTAATAATAAAAATTAAATTATTAAACTAGAAGTATAAAAGTAGATTTAGAAGATGTATTTATTTTTTTTAAAAATGTTGTTTTTACATAGACAATCTTTATTTTTAGATGAATGATGATTACTATAAAGTAATCTAAGATAAGTTAATAAATAATTATCTGCTTGAGAAATTAAGGCCATTTCCGCACTAGACTGTTAATAGCGCTATTGTTACCCTAAAATTTGGGGGGCCCCCGCAAGGGGCGCCTGGCTTTGCCAATTACAATAACAGAGATGGGGAAATTAGAACTCAGAGCACTGGTTTTGCTAACGAGAGGCAGGGTAACGTAGTGAGATCTTTTACCCTGTGTCTACGGCTTCAGGTCAGAGAGACAGTCAAAAGGGTTTCAAAATGAACAGGTAACAACTTTATTAAACATACACAGCAAAATGAACAACACACACACACTAATTTAAAAGGGAAAAAGAAAAGAAGTTAAAGGAAAAACGGGTGATATGACACCTAGTCACGTTGTCCTGAAGAAATGGGAGCGGAGGAAAATGGACTCAGCTGGATGCTGGGGGGAACTCCTGAACAAACCGGCAGCAGGACGAGATGGATGTTAAAGGGGAACCAAAGAAGTTCCAAAAGGGGAATTTTTTATAGGATGGAACATGCCTGTCAGCTATGGCAAACCAAATAGGAATAAAAGGAGTTTCAATGCTAGACAAAAGGGTCTGGTGAGGTCAGTGTTCACATGATGGGATTTGCTTTGAAAAACAAAAGAGTGGTCAGAGAGTTGATGGCCCTCTGAAAAGTATGGTTTGGCAGGAAACCACGCCGCTATTGTGGAGTGTGGGTATGGGAGTCCCCTGAAGTTTTACGTGAGGCTTAAGAGTTGCTGGTTTGAATGGGGAATGGAACGTGCCTGTTTCGGAAAACAACCCAAATACGTGCAGCGGAGCCGCCGAGTGTAGTCTAGCCAGAGCCAAATTAAGCGATATCTAGGACCCCCCATTTGGGATATCATAGCCGGCATAACACTATGATTCCACTTTCAACATCCTATGAAATCCGGGGGTTTTTGTAGTTTCAGGAGGGGCCGGCCAGAAATGGCCCATGAAAATTAAAATGATAGGTGATAAGCAATTATTAATAATTATGGGATAAAATTTATGACTTGAAAGGTATAAATTTTTAAGTAAGATGAACTGTTTGCAACAAAGGCGGAAACCAATTTTAGTGATGTTTTGTTTGTTTTATTTTCCCTTTTTAGGCCCTTTTCCATTAGCTTTGGGGAGGGGGGGGGCAGCTCGCGCATAAGCCTTCTCCGGGAGGCTGCCGCTTCCCCCCCCCTTCCTTCCGCAGGCGAAAAAAGGAGCGGCGAAGCGGCAGCCTCCTGGAGGCGGCGGCGGCTCGCGCATCCGTCCATTCCCCCCCCCCCCAAGAGCGAGAAAGGAGCCTGTCCCCCCCATCCCCCCCACCCCGCGAGAGAGAGAAAGGCGCTCCTCCCCCTCCGCCCCCCCCCACGCGTAAAGAGAAAGGCGCTCCTCCCGTCCGCCCCCCCCGTGCGCGCGAAACAAAGGGCGTGTCGCGCGAGCGCCCCGCCCCATCCCTTCCTTCCACAGGGGCGGAGGGAAGGAAGCACAACCTGGCCGGCTCCTGGACGCTCCGCACGAAAGGTAAGTGCGCGCGGGCGCCAGGAGCGTTGCGCGAGTGCGGGTATTTTTGCTTGGAAGCGAAAATCAAAAAACCCCCGCTCGCGCCGCTTCAGCCCCGTGAGCCCCGGGGGAAGTGGGAGTGCGTCGTGCAGAGCGACGCTCCCACTCCCGCGAGGCTCACGGGGCTGTCGCCGAGAAAAGGCCCATGCGAAAAGGGCCATAGATGTCTGTTAATGTTTGTATGGATGTATTTTTTGTTGCTTTGTTGTTTGTATGTTTGGATTGTGCTTTTTTAATTTAGGTAACCCAAGGCTCTTGCAACACATTACAAGAAGACAGAAAATTTTAACTTCATTCTCTCTCCCATATATGTTTACCCAGAAATACACTCTGAAAATATCTATGATGTGTTGTCATAATGTTAGCAATTTTTTTTATCCATCAAGACATGAAGTAGAATGGGGAAGTAAAAAAAATGGTAGTATTAATTACCTGACATCACACACTTCTGTTCAGCTACCTGTAACTGAAGAAACATGGGAAGAAATGCAGATATGTGGTACTTTTGTAATTCCCATAACATGTAAAATGGGCCTTATAGTTTTTTGTAAGCATGTGATGACCTTTGCTTGTCATTGAATCAGGCGTGGTGAGCCTGCAGCCCTCCAAACGTTGTTTTTGTGTGCCTTCTAGTCATTTGTGACTTATGGCTAACCTAAGGCAAAGCTATCATGGGGTTTCTTGGCAAGATTGTTTAAAAAGGGTTTTTTTTTTGCCTTCCTCTGAGGCAGAGGTATCCAGTGAGTTTCTTTTGGCTGAGGAGGGATTAAACCCTGATGTCCAGAGTTGTAGTCCAGTGTACAAACCGCTATACCATGCTGGCTCTCTCCTGCAGATGTTACTGAATTATAATTATTGTATAATTACATTTGCCATTGGCCCAGACAAGCCAAGACTTTAAAATGAACTGAAGTCCCATAAGATCTGGAGAGCAGAGGATCCCCAACCTCACACTATATGATAATTCACTGCAAGCACAGAAATCATCCATGTCTTTTTGTCCAGCAGCTGTGTGAATTAGTACCATGCTTTTAGTTATCCGAATGATTCAGTATTTAACAGGCTTATCAAAAAATACATTTTTGGGCTGACAGCCTTTGACTTTAAGAAAAACCTTGTCACATAATAGTACCATTGATATTTATGTATTTATTTTAGTTTGTTGCCCTCTTGTGTACTGATGAAGAGCTTAATCAACGTTATCATGAGTATTATTAATGATGGCCCTTTCCGCACTGGGGTATTAAAATGGTGCAGAGCGACCTCCGACGGAGGTCATCTGCATCGTGGAGTGGATTGAGGTGGACTACTTTTTGTAATTCCACACCTCAGTTGTCGGGAGCCTCCATGTTTTATTGTTTTAGGATAGCAGTAGACTGAGGAAATAGTGATAGTAGGCTGTTAGCTATTCCAGGCGCCAACCATTCCTTCTGGCTGGAATTTCAAAGGAACCATTTGGCATGATGATGTTTGTTCTTTTACAACTATCTTAGGAGAAACTGTCTGTTAAAGTGTAAGGTGGGGGAAAACGTTCCATTCTCGAGCTTTAACGTCTGAAGACAGCATCCCTTACTATGTTACAATAAATCTTCTATTAAGTTTGTTATCTGTGTAAGAGTGAATCTGTTCCTGACAGAAAGCTCGAGAGACCTTTCAAAAAATGCACCAATTGATGGACCAGTCGATTACTGAAGAAGAGCAAGGATCTGCAGAATCTGATGGAGCTGCAGAACTGAAGTGCCCCTGGATACCAAGACAAAATTGCGCCTGACCGAGGCTATGGAAACCCCCACAAGCGGCCAAACCTGGGTCTGGGGAGAAAAGCCACATACGTCGTTGAGACAACGCAGAAGGGCTGCTAGATGGGATACATCAGCAAAAGACCTATCCCTTTTGGAGGAGATAAAGCAAATGGAAACCGAACTGGAAAGAAAAGATGAGGAGATACTCGAACTCAAGACCATGCTACGCGAGATGCGCATCCGTCCCTCGCAGACAGGGAGATCACCAGGAGGAGAACCACGAGCGGCTGTCTCGGCGGCAGAGACACTTGGTCCGCCCCAGCAACCAACAGGGCACACGCCAGCGCCACTGTTACTCAGAAATGTGGGAGACCTGAAAGCGACCTTCAACGGGAAGGGGGAGAAACTCTCCTTTTTTTTGACTATGGCAAACAATTTCATGATTGATCACGGCCATCTATTTCGGGATGATGCGGCCCGAATTCGATACCTAAGCCAGAGGATGAAAGGACTGGCAGCAGACTGGGTAGCGAACCTATATGACTCCCGCGCCCCCGAAACTGAAAATCTGCAGCTCTTCATGAACCATCTGCGGGAACGCTTTGAAGACCCCCATTTATTGGAAAACACCAAATATCAACTGAAACGAATGAAACAAGGCAGGAACGATGTGGGGACGTATTCCCGTGAATTTAGAACCTGGCCACCAAAGTCCCGTGGAGTGATGAAATTCTAATTGAGTTATACAAAGATGGACTAAATCCTGATATGGACACGGGTGCTTAATGCAGGCCAATCCACAGACCCTGCTAGGTTGGGTCAGACTAGCTACTGAAATGGAAGGCATAACCCAGACTGTTCAGCTGAACCGACAAAAGACAAGACGTGCCAAAACGACAACCTCGCGGCCCCCACGCTCAATGCTGAGGAACGGAACAAACGTCTCCGTTTGGGCATGTGCTTTAACTGTGGAAAACCGGGCCACCTCGCCAGCACCTGCCGCGGAAACCAAGCTCCGACTGGGACTAAGGGAGCACGAGCAGACCCAAAAGGATAGAGCAATTCACACATCAGACAGCGGCCGCCAAACAACCACTTAGACGCACTTCTAAGGACCCTGCAGCGGCGACAGGAGACTCCGATCCCGATGATGAAACCACCTCTTCGTCCTCATCTGACATAGATGGAGATTCTAAACCTGACTGCGATGTATTCTGCAGGCGCGGGAATATCTGGAGACTCGGACAAATTCCCCATTTCTACGCCACGGTTGCGATTAGTGGCAGCGATGGGACTTTGCATGTACATAGGGCATTAATTGACTCTGGCTGCTCCAGAAGTTTGTTACACCCCAAATTGGCCAAAAAATTGAAAACTCTTTATGAGCCCTTGGAATGCCCCATCAAATTAACGCAAATGGATGGGACCTCAATGACTGGGGAGTAATTAGTAAAATCACTAAGCCCATCTCATTTCAAATGGACAAAAACAATTACAGCATGCGATTCTAGTTCCCAAGGCGATGCAGTTCAAATTGGTCTTGGGAATCGATTGGCTTCGTCAGATAACCCCCAGATAAACTGGACTGCTGGCACTATGTCCTCTTCTTCCAGATGAAAACTTTTCTATTCCCCATGAAGAATTGCAACAAATTCCTTCACACTACCGAGACTTCCAAAAGGCTTTCCACGAAAGGGAGGCTGACAAATTGCCTCCCCACACGGACTTTGACTGTAAACTGGAATTAGTTGACGGGGCCACCCTGCCTAAACCGAAAATTTATCCCATGAGCCCAAAAAGAACTCCTTGCTCTCAAGAAGTTCCTAAATAAAAACTTGGCTCGCGGCTTTATCAAGCCCTCTACAGCCCCCACGGCGAGTCCTGTCTTCTTCCGAAGAGAAAAGATCCCTAGCGCGTATTCGAGACTCATAGTTAACTACTCTGCTATTAACCAGGTTATTTCCTCCAATTGTTATCCCATACCTCTGATACGGACCGTTTTGGACCATCTTGTTCAAGGAAAATATTTCACCAAACTTGATCTTAAAGAGGCTTTTCATAGGATTGAACGGCATCTTTACTCTGAGTGGCTCACCACCTTTGCAACTCCTCTAGGTAACTTTAAATGGACGGTTCTTCCCTTTGGCTTACAATTGGGGCCACTGTGTTCCAAATGTTTTTGAACACCATTTTCCATGACTTGTTGTATCAGGGGGTTCTGATTTATCTGGATGACATTTTAATTTACGCAGATTCCATGGTATCTTATGTGTCATTGGTTCGTGAAGTGTTACGAAGGCTTATAGATAACAACCTCGTGGTTAATCTATCTAAATGCCAATTTGACACCCCAAACTTTTGATTACTTGGGATATAGGATTCAAGATTGTTCACTTAAAATGGACCCTTCCTAAGATCTACTCCATTTTGCAATGGCCCGTCCCTAAAACTGTGAAGCAACTGCAGCAATTTTGGTTTTGCGAACTTCTACCGGAACTTTATTGAGGATTTTGCTGCCATAACGCTTCCACTCACCAACCTTCTACGGAAACCTAAAGGATCCACTGCGGGCAAGGCGCATAGACTTTGTTGGTCGCCTGAGTGTCAATCGGCGTTTGACCATTTGAAATCTAAATTTACTGTCTCTACTCTTTACCCCTTCTTTATACAGTACGAAGCAATTCATTGTGCAAACGGATGCTTCGGACTTTGCCATGGCAGCCGTTCTTTTACAACATGACACCACAGGAGCACTCAGGCCTTGTGCTTTCATTTCAAAGAAATTTTCCCCTCAACAAGCTAATTGGCCTATTTGGGAGAAAGAAGCCAAGGCTATCCATTTTGCGCTGTCCTCTTGGCGTCATTTGCTTGAAGGGGCTCAACTCCCCTTTGAAGTTTGGACTGATCATAGGAATTTGCAAGCCTTACAGTCTGCTAAGAAACTCTCCCCTAAGCAGGCGAGATGGTCTGAATTTTTCCAGAGATTCCGATTTAAAATTGTTTTCAAACCTGGCCCAACTAACCAACTGGCGGACCCTCTCTCGACTTCCCTGTTTTGCGGAATCCCCCTGCTACGTCCTCCCACTCCAATACCTTGTTTCCTGCCTCCTCTCTGGCTTCTCAAGTGACTACTCGTGCATTAGCAAAGACAAGGCTTTCTGCCTCCTCTCTTTGTGACTCCGCTTCTGCGATGCTATCATTCATGCAGCGCATGCACACCTAGGATGCAAACAAGGATAAAATAGAATGGGTTGACAATCTCCCCTTTTATGGCACCAAGGTCTACGTTCCCCCTGCTGCCCGCGAGCAGGTACTTCATCGTTATCATGATTCCAAACCCGCTGGACATTTTGGGTTTTTGAAGACATTGCATGCGATTCGCCGCCTTTTTTGGTGGCCTGGATTAGGCCCTCCGTGCAAACTTACATTAAGCAGTGTGCCACTTGCAAATGTTTGACAGTTGCCCCACATCTAAACCTCAAGGGCTCCTGCAACCTCTGCCTGCGCCTGCTAGCCCCTGGTCGGTCATCGCATGGGATTTTATCGTGTCTCTTCCCTCTTCACACGGCTTTCATGTTATTTGGGTTGTTACTGATCACTTTTCCAAGCAATGTCATTTTGTGCCTCTAAAGAAACTACCCCTGTGCTTGACCAGCTGGCTGACCTGTTCGTTAATCATGTATGGAAACTTCACGGACTACCTTCGGTGATCATTTCGGGACAGGGATCCAATTTTCACTTCCAAGTTTTGGACTTGTCTACTGAAAACCCTGGGAGTCACTCAAAACTCAGCAGTGCTTATCACCCTCAAACAGATGGCCAATCTGAGCGTGTTAACAAATCTCTTGAACAATTTCTTAGGTGTTTTGTTTCTGAGAACCCAGAATGATTGAACTTTCTCGCTCCTTCTGTTTGCTGAGTTTGCCATCAATCTGCGGTTCATACCTCTACTGGGAAACCCCCCTTTGAGTAGCTCCACGGCTTCCTTCCTTCTCCTTTCCCCCCCCCTCTCCCTCTCTTCCTCCGCTCCTCCTTCTGTTTCTGCTTGGGTCTCTAAATTTTCTGGCATTTGGCAATCCGTCTCAGATGCTATAGCATCCGCTAAAGCTTCCCACAAACGTTTCGCTGACCGTAAAACGGCAGCCTAATCCCCTTTACCAGCCCGGGGATTTGGTTTTCCTTTCTTCTAAGAACATTTCCTCTCTTTCTCCGTCTAAAAAAATTTCCCCTCGTTTTTCTCGGACCTTTTCCTGTGAAAAGGGCTTTTTAATGATGTCTCTTTTGAACTAGATTCCCCCTTCCCCCAAAGGGTATTCATCCTGTTTTTCATTCCAGTTTGCTAAGAGGGCACCTTCGCTGACTTCTTCGCCGGCTGATGTTCCTAACCCCCCCCACTTGCTACTGCATTCATATTACTATTTAGTTTTCTTGTCTTTCTACTGTTCCCTGATATTTTTATATTTTGTGTATCTTTATGTATATATTTTTTAAAAAAAGTGGGGCAGGATGTCGGGAGTCCTCCATGTTTTATTGTTTTAGGATAGCAGTAGACTGAGGAAATAGTGATAGTAGGTTTTAGCTATTCCCAGGCGCCAACCATTCCTTCTGGCTGGAATTTCAAAGGAACCATTTGGCATGATGACGTTCGTT
Organism: Ctenosaura bakeri; assembly: GCA_948474755.1. Taxonomy (NCBI): domain Eukaryota; kingdom Metazoa; phylum Chordata; class Lepidosauria; order Squamata; family Iguanidae; genus Ctenosaura; species Ctenosaura bakeri. Next base: position 101,166 of record CAOLHI010002865.1, read on the forward strand.
TTTTACAACTATCTTAGGAGAAACTGTCTTTTAAAAGTGAAAGGTGGGGAAAAGTTCCTTTGTTTAACGTCTAAAACAGCATCCCTTACTATGTTACAATAAATCTTCATTAAGTTTGTTGATCCGTGTAAGAGTGAATCTGTTCCTGCATCAGCCCACTCCAAGCAACCAGAACTGGTGGCGCTGCGTTTTTTAAAAACCTCTTTTCAGAGGTTTTTAAGAAGCACGGAGTGTGGCCCCATGCAGCTCCTTTCCCCCACTCTGGTGCAGATTTGCAGGCGTGCACTAGTGTGTGCTTGCAGATCTGCCAGGGGCGGGCTTCTGGCTGGCAAGTTTCTTCGGTTGGTGGAGAGCCTCCGCCAGCCAGAAGCTGCCATTTTGGACGCTAAAGCCCCCTTTGGATGCCGGAGGACTGTGGGGCAGTGAGCTCAGCTGCTCCGCATGGCGACGGACTTACCTGGCTGCCGGTAAGCTCCTTTTTAGGCGTTTTCCCTCGTTTCCCCCTCCACCAGAAAGGGCCAATATTTCTGTTTACTTATAAGAAATGGCACTTGTAATTCCCAATGTAAATATATGCAAACTCGTGCTGAAAAAGATAATTTACAACTGGAAGGGTCTTAGTGACTTCTGTTTGCAAAGTAGTGAAGAATCCAAAGGTTTCTCAAAAAAATCTTCATTCTTCTGCCATACAGGAGGCCATCTGTAAGGATAGCAATGATCTTTAGAATTCCCAGAGCATCTTTCTTCTAAATCCTCCAAGTGCTTTTCAAGTATTTATTAACTAGGGCTCACCACACCCTAAAAGTTAATTACAAAGTATCAAGCTTAGTTTCTGTTTCACTGTAACAATTCCATAATCTTTCTTGAGGGAAATAAACTAGGCAAATGAGGAAATCCCCCACTTGCAAGAAAGGGAAAGCTGCTATCACTGTGACCCTTCCCCCTCCTTTCTTTTCCCACTTACTAGATATTTTATTAGTTAGGAATTTATTTTTTGTACTTCTAAAGGCAAGAAAATGAGAAAACAGCCTCCTCACTGATGAAATTTCTCACTGTTGCAATAGGCAACATATTTATTCACTTTATAACTTTCATAAGTTCTGAAAACGTGACTGCATCTTAGAATTTTTTTAAAACTCAAGAAATCAGGTCCTCCTCTTCATCTTTTTTTTTTTTTTCTTTGACTTAGAAATTTGTGACTAACAGACAATTTGTGAAAAAATCAAAGTGCTACATATGTTCAGCTAAAACTCCTTCAGTGTTCCTTGTAATGTGTTTCTTTTCCAGTACCTTACAAACATGTTTTTTTGTTTTGTTTTATTTTTTTGAAAAAGAAAGTGTGCTTGAACCTGGTCAAAGAGAATGATTTAAGACTATTGAAGTTGGCTTTGGGAATGTGACAGCAGATGGGCACATTTTTAAAAAAAAAAAGTTTTCATGTTCACATAGCCATGATGGACTAAAAATATTGCAATTTATTTTGAACATCGCTAAAAAGTTTGGGGGGTGCCTTATTTGCATATTATTTAAAAATTAATAAATCATGGGGTTAAAATAAAAATTATCTGATTTATTCAAAACAGGCTTGACTATTCCTTCATAAGCAACTTGCAAATTCAACAAATAAGGATCAATAATAATAATAATAATAATAATAATAATAATAATAATAATAATAATAATAATTCATTTTTTTGCTGGGGACATTCAAAAGTTAAAATTCAAATGCTCTTGAATTAAATTGAATACTGGCAGTTTCTGCCAAATGGTATAATGGTTATAGAACAGTATGCTCTAATCACAGATAATATTTTGCTCCTGGGGAATTTCACTTTAGCAGAATTGTATTGTACTGCACAAAAGTACATCTAGTATTTATTCATTTTGCATCTTTGAACACTGAGTACATTTTGAGAAGATATTTTAAAATTATTCAGTTCTGTCTGTAGCTTAATTACAGAAGGAACAGATATTTTGACTGACAGGTACTGAACTAAGAATACAACAAGCTGAGATCTTCTAGTGGGAAGACTCAACAGCTAAGACAGGTCTGATGTACCTAAAGGAGATCCACTGGGAAATGTCTTCATTGTCAGATGCCAAGCAGAGCTAAAGATGGGAGTCCTGCATGAATCAGCCATTTTGATGTCTCCAAAATTATGTGTTCAACTCCACAACAGAGAGCAGAGCAGAAAATAGAAAGGAGGGTGACAAAGGGCTTACAGTACATTTCTATACATGCTTGCTTCTAGGTAAGCATTTTAATTGAAGTCCAACCATAGGCCATTTCTGCACTACACTGTTATTGTCCTATTATTCCACTTTCAACATGGAATCCTGGGGCTTGTAGTTTAGGGAGGGGCATTTAGAATTCTCAGCCAGAGAGTTCTTTGTCCTCAGTCAACTACACATCCCAGAATTCCACATGATGTTGAAAGGGGAATAATAGCACTATAACAGTGTAGTGCAGAAATGGCCTCAGTTGTGTTACAAAGAAGCTGAAAGAAAACTTCATAGAGGAGAGGAGTCAGTCTTCTTCCAGATGCTAACTCCTATCAGGACCAAACTGATGTAAGGATCTGGCCTTAGGCTATGGCAATTTACAATAGACTCTGAGGCTAAGTAAGAGGAGCCAGTACTAGGAATGGTCAACCTTAGGCAGTTCAGATATTTTGGACCATACTTTCCATACTCTCTTAGCATTATCCATGCTGACTGGGCTTCTGAGAGTTGATCCAATAACATCTATGCTACTTTACTCCCAGGGTACATTGAAGTCCAATCATGACCAGGCTGGGAATGTTGGGAGTTACAGTTCAACAATATCTGGAGAGTCACATAATCCCCTTCTCTGCTGTAGTCACCATTTACACTACTTACTATTCACTATTTACTCCATATTTACTGTCTATTCCAGCAGACCCCAGAGCTCCAGTTAACTCTGATCATAACAGCTGCCATTCTGTTCCTCATGAACAGTGTTGTTCACGACTAATTGCTCTGGATTATTTAGTTATGTCAGAAATTATAAATGTGTTAAATGAACTGTATAGACATCTGTACAGCTTGCAGCTCCTTTTTGCTTTCATTTTACAATTCACCTTTTCCTAAATGTGTGATTCTTCCTTTCTCTTAGAGTACCCTATGCTTGCTAAGACACAGCTCCAGCTATCCCTCTCCTTCTGAGCATTTTTTACTTCTGTGTAGTGCACATGAATCCTATATATATATATATATATTCACTCAGAAAAAAGTCCCATTGAGTTCATTGGGTATCTGCACGAAAGAGGGAGGCGCATGATGAAGAGAAAAGAAAATATCTGGCAAGATGTTCATTTTCCACCCTTAAAGGAAACTCTGTATGATGGATACAAGCACCTAGTTAGACAATCTCAATATCGATAGACGACTAATTAAGAATTTGCTCATTCCACATGGGATTTCTCACATTCATAGAAAGAATGAGACAATGACCCCAAACCTACTAGTGAAACATAACTACAACAGAGCTATTGATTTAATTCTTGAGTGGTGAATGGTAGCACAGCAATAGGTAAATCCCATTGATACAATGGGTCTACTCTAGTTAGGATTAACAATAGGATTCAGGCTTGAATGTCCACATTTTGTGCAAAACAAATGTCTTTGTTACCCCAATTTCTGGGGTCCCTTGGGGGACACCTCAATGTGCTCCATGTGATGGGGAATGGAAACTAACCAGAGCACAAGCAATAGCAATGCGAGAAGCAGGGTAACCTAGCGGGGTCTTTTTACCCAGTTTGTATAGGGTCAGGCCAAGCCAAAAACCAAACAAGAATGTCCAATAAATGATTTTATTGAATGAAAGTCTCACACACCAATGTAATCACTCACACACTCACTCAAGACCTATTAAGAAGCAAAAGAGAGGAAACTGCATAGGGGAATATTGAAGGGTGTAGCTAGGGTGATACTGCACCTTTGTCCTGAAGTCCTGGGTCTGGGAAAAACAGAGAAGTGGGGCTCAGCATGGAGAGGGCTGAGGGGATCACTCAATGGATGGAGCAACAGTCCGCTGGGATGAGCAGGGGTGATCCAAAGAACCACTCAAAAACTGGGACTATTTGTAGGGGAAAAAGTACCTGGAGGACTAATCCTTTCCCAGGGAGAACAATGGGGGTTGCAGTGGGCACGAAGCTCCACATTGGTAATTTTCTTGGCATGATGGGATTATTAGGTGTTGCCAAAGTCTCTGGATCTTCGGCTGTGTTTTGTGGTGTGATTTCTGGTCCCTGCCTGATGGGATATTTGCTCAAGCTGAGGCACACACACCTCAGTCAGCGTTTTGGGGCTGAGGACCCTTGGTGTATTGTGGGTTTACACATCTTGAGGTTTCCTGGGGCTACGTGATGGGATGGGGGATTTTACTGGCCTGACCTGATTTTCAGTCTCTCAACTGTGCCTGCCTACGTGCCCATCCGGGTGACCTCTCTGGCACACAAAATCATATTTTAATATCAAAATTGTAGACCCTGGGATGGGGTTTCTCCCTCAAAGTAACATCTTTGTCCTTAGAGAAGTTAAGAATACACATACAGCCCACTCAGTACATGGTTTTTAAGGAATCCATAGAACAAGTAAGATGCTATCACAGATTTTGACATTGCGCACCTGCTAAAATTACTTTCACAAATACACAAATTCTTGTCAAGACCCCCTTTCCCCAAACCCTGACTGTCTCACAGGCAAGAATTTTCTCTTTTCTTTTCTTTTCTTTTCTTTTCTTTCTTTTTTTAAATAAATCTTATGTATAAAGATTTATATCCTTTCCTTATTTTTCTGACTCAAACATAAAAAATAACAAACCCAAAATTTGCATCCTTCGGCCAGGTTTAAGTCCAGTGTCGATGAGGAGGGAATGTGAATCAGAAACTTGGAAATAAAGCCCCAAGCAAACAAATTGTTGTTATGGCTTGTTATATTGAGTATTAAGTTGTTCATGCACAAAAGAAAAATAAATAAATAAAAGAAAGAAAGAAAGAAATGACCTCTGCATTGTTTTTACCAGACCAAGAAATTATATACATACACAGTGCAAAAAGAAAAGAAAAAAACCAAGTCATTTATATTGAGAGACAGCCTGTATGTGACAATATCACTTTGAAGTATTTTTCCCAACAGTGATTTCCAAGTAATTTCTGTCCTGGAAAAGTTATTTTATAGAAATGTAGAATATGAAATACTAGTATCTGATAACTCTGTGCATCAGAGAAGGCTTAAACTCACAACCCCAGGAGAAAAGCAAAAGAAAGACTGCCTGTGATCACATCTGTGAGTGAACATAATGTCCTCTTTCAGCTTTCTTAAAAGGTAGGCTATGTTAAAGTTTGACAGGATAGTTCACTTCAAAGACTCACTGCAGTCACATTGTTTCCAATAGTCTAACCATATTTGGGAAACTAACTAGCTTACTCATTCACTCACTGTATTTACATCAGATCTTCATTCCAAAAAGCTCAAAGATGCATACATGTGGTTCTTCTCTACCCCTGTCCTATATTTTATCCATGAGGACCTCTTCTATGCTTGTTCTCCCCATTTCCATCTCCCTTTCCCCATGTAAATAACTGAACAAGTTTGTCAAGTTCACAGAAGTTGTGGCTATCCAACAGGGCTGCAGAAGGACTGGGTGCTTGCAAACACATGATAATTATGATGGCAATGATGACAATGATAATGATGACAATCCTTATTTATACTCCTAACTTCCCCCCAAAACTAGGACTCAATGTAGCATACAAATTAAAAAGATTAAATATAATTTAAGAATATACAAAAGTACAAAATATGGACTATTAAAAATATTAAAACAACCGAATTAAAAGCAGTTTTTAAAAACAGTACAATTTAAAATTATAAAGCCCTTTCCTCAAAACCCTTCAGTTCTAAAAGCCTCTGGGAATAGGAAAAGTCTTTTTTCTGCTGACTAAACAACAGCAAGGAAGGAACCATTCTAACCTCCTCAAAGGAAGAAGTTCCAAAGCCTAAGGGCAGCCACTGAGAAGGTCCTCTCTTGTCTCCTCATCAACTGTACCTGTGAAGACAGTGGGACTGAAAGAAGAGCATTTATTGAAGAGCTCAGGCCCTGGCCAAATTTAAAGACAGACTGGATCTGTCAGATAGCCTAAATCAAAGCTATATAGGACCTAACCAACACTTTAAATTGTGCTCAGAAATAGACTGGCAACCAGTGGAGCTGCTGAAGCAGAGAGTGTTAGCATTCTGGTTGTAGCTTTTTGTAACAACAGAATACACACAGAGTACATTATAATAATCCAAAAGAGACATAATTAATATCTATGTCACCATGGCCATATCAGGCATTTCCAGGAATGGGCACACTTCATGTATTAGCTTTAAAATCACTCTTGGTCACCACAGAAACCTGATCCTCCAGAACTGACTCCTGAGAGATCCAATGGCAAAACAGTCAAACAGGCACTCCACAGCACTACCTTCTGAGAATGATTGGAGAAGGAATGATTGGAAACTCTGTAAAATAATGCCCCCAAGCTGCATTCCAGCAAGTTGACCCAGGACGATACCTTGGTTAATGGTACTGATAGCCACCAAGAGATCTGGCAGAGCCAACAGGGGGACACATACAGTCTAGCTAGCATCTACCAAAGCTCATTCACCAAGGTGGCCAAAGCTGTCTCTATCCCATAAGCAGGTCAGAAACCAGATTGAAATGAATCTATAAAGATTCATAAAATATATGAATATATATATATATATATTTTATATATATATATTTTATATATATAAAATATATATAAAATATATGAATCTATAAAGATTCTATAAAATATGGAAGTCTGCATGTTTAATTTTCAGTTTCAAGAATCTATAATTCATTTCATGCAGGAATCCACAGGAGTTGGGAGACCAATACATGTTCTGTTACCTTGCCCCAACATGGAATGTTGGACACTGACTGATAGCTATTCATTGCAGAGTGATCCATGGAAAGCTTTTTCACAGAGGCCTTAAAACTGTATCATTTAGGCTTGCTGGAGCCATGTCTTGTTGTCAGAGGGCATCAACTACTCCCTTCACCCAGTCAACTAGTCCCCCTCTAGCTTTTCAATGATCCAAGAAAGGCAAAGATCTAACAGACATGTGTTGGTTCTTTCTTCTTCAAGGATTCTGTCTTCATTCCCATGCTGTACAAAAGGAAAAGATCCCAGTTTTGTTAGACAAATGGACCAAAGTTACGTCCATTGGGGCTGAATCAACTATTGTGTCCAAGTTGAAACAGATGTGAGTGATTTTATCTACAAAGTACAAATTCTTCACAGAGGACTGTTAAGTGGTCTGCGTTCTTGGGGGCCAGAATGTAGCAGACATCTGGATGCTCAAAACAGTTTTATTGGATGGCTTCTGGAAGGTGAAATGGTACCAAAAAAGAATAATTTATTTACTGCCTACTTTTCCATGGAGTTGGCCTTCAAATAGGTTCACGAACATGAACAAACAAACAAACAAATAAACAAATATGTTCAGACTCACTCTGAGTCTTGCACCAATGTCACTCTAGTCTCTGCCTCACTTGGTTTACCACCAGCAGCTCCTTGGAAAACCAGGGGGCTGGATTGGCTCCACTTGCAAAGAGAGGCTATTCAAGAGTGATTGTGTCCACTGCCCTGCCCTTTTCCTCATTCCAGAAGTCAACCAAGACTTGCACAGAATCATCTACAAAATCACCTGTTGTAAAGACAGTTGGGGCAGAAGGACGCCTTCTCAGACACAGATTACATATTATATTAACTGAGTACTATGCAGGTTTTTACTTCAAAGTAAGCTCAGAGAGCCCTGTCCAGATTGTAATGACAGCACATGAGCAGGGCAGGTTTAACACATAGTTCCACTTCCTTTCTGAGGCCCTTTTTGCATGCCAGTCCTGTTGCAAAATGCCCTCGGGAGCTTCGCACAATTGTGAGGACTGATTCACATGACGTCTTTGCAATCGCGCAACGCTCCCGAGGCCAGTAGGTGGTAATCACGCATTATATCATTTTTGGCTCACTGCCAAAAATGATGCATGATGGTGTGTCCCTCCCAGGCCCCACACACGTGCGGAGGCTCCGGACACACAGCCATCACGCTTCCTCCCCCAGCACAGCCTGGGAAAGTACCCAGCATGCAGGCCAGCACACAGCTGGTGCAGAGGGGACTCAGAGGGGATGCAGAGGGGACGCAAGTGCCTCTCAGAAGAGGCTTCTCACGTGATCCCCTTGTGATGCCAGGGGCATCAAGTAAGGTGCAAAAAGGGCCCGAAATTCATATACTACAACATGCCATGGAAGTTCCAGAAAGAGAGAAAATCCTCCACTGGCATGAGGAAAGTTTAAACACAATTATCTAGGGATTGAATATGGAAGTCTGCATGTTTAATTTTCAGTTTCAAGAATACTCCACTTGGTCCAATGGTAGTTGTAGTTTGTTAGTTAGGCTATGGCTAGAACATATCAAATGGTAGGGAGCACAGATGGAAAGACAAGGGATGGGAGGGCACAATAGAGGAGAGGATTAAAACAAAAGCACTGAATAAGTATGGACATTGGTATAGTACAGTGGTAAAGATTCCTCTTGTAGCTCAGAGCCAGCATACTACCAAGGGGTTGGCTACATTAGCCCAAATATGGGCAGAAAAAAAATAACTGTGATTGTTTCAGCCAGATTTTGCTCGTCATGAAAGAATAGCTAATTATTTATTATTTACTTTGTTATCATTGTATTTTATAGTTAGAAACTGAGAGAAGGATTTTCTTCCTCTTGTGCCCAAACAAAGTAAGTAAATGGAGGTTATCATTTGGTGTTCTTTCTCAAGCAACAAATTGTCTTGGACTGGCCTTGTCTAGAAGCTGCAAGTTGGCTGCAAGCTTTCCTGCAGGATGAAGGGACTAGGTCCAAGGCACAATTGAGTACATAACCACACAAGATCAGCCCACCAGACAAAAGAGGAAACACACACATGGTTGAGGTAGCACACATTGGTCTAACTAGAGCAGACCCATGCGACTGAGTAGACAGACTGAGGTCCAACAGGAAGATGCCCACTGAATCAACTGCTGAACAGTAAATAAATCCCATTAATTCATTGGGTCAAGTCTAGTTGGGGGTAGTAATCAGATTTGGGCTAGGGTGATGATGTGGGTTCATTTTGCCCAATCTATTTCTGTGGATATGGAATGGGCATTAGCATCCTCATCTGTGAGGACATTTTACATTCCTTAAGGACAGGCTAAATGTCAAAACTTAATGTCTTTATTTAACTATAGTGTACCATTATGCTTGTATTGCTGCATGATTAATGTTGACCTAATTAATCTCTTCAACAGTATTAAAAATCAGGCTTTGAGGTCAGTGGACAGACTTTGATTATGACAAAGTGGTTAACCCTGATCATAAAATGCTACAATACAGTTAAAGCCCACAGAAGAAAACAAAGACATCAGTCATGTGTAAGGAGAGATTACATCATTCTTTGCTAAACACAAAACCTAAATGCTGGGGGGAGGAGGAGCGAAGATGGCACATTTTTAGAGTAGAACACATATGTGCATTTCAGGCATAGGTAACCTTCCAGAGTCAAATAAAATGCATGTAGATTATACAAGTTGAAGTTCTGTTAGTGTGTCAAATCCTGTTCTTGTAACTTCTATTAACTGCATGATTATCACCAAGGGCAGCACATAACTGAGTAAGATCTCATGAACTAAAATGTTACAATACAATAATACATCTCTATTTTTTCCAGCTGGAAGAAAAGAGAAATATTGGGTGGCTGTTAACAGCACAATGCTACACAGTGGTAACTCAGGATGGGTAATCGGAAACCTTATTTAATGTTCTTCAGAGCCCTGACCCCCAACAGGTCCTTTGGTATTATCTCCAGTAATGTTTCACATTCTTGAGTGAGCAAAGAGAGAAAGAAAGCTGGAGGTGCTGATGAGGTGATTATATGGGAGGAGAGATAACTGGCTGCTTTCACACAGTCAGATGTGAGCAAAATGCAAGCTGTGCAAAATCTGCCCACACATCTTAATAAGGACAATACACAATAAGCACCGAATGTGATTAATTATCTAGGCAACCTTGTATCCAATTTAGTTGCAAAGACTGACATGACCAGAATTATCTATCGAGGGACAAGATTGTCAGCTATGAATGAAATGGAACTGGCAAACTCTACACTTAACATTTTGGGGGATACTGAACAACAACAAAAAAGGCCTGGCATTCATTCATAAACAGTATGCCAAAGGAAGCATGTGCTTAACTGACTGTTGCTGGCATGCTTTTCTTCTATTTCTGGATTTTACCCAGTGAAAAGAATTGCTATTGTTAGCCATGGCTATGTGCTGGAGCAGCAGAATATACTAGAAAGGATTCATTACAATACATGGAAACCAATGGCTGTCATGCTGTAGAACTGAAAACAAAGAATATCAGCCACTTCTAAGGAGAATGTGTAGGAAAGTCCAGGGAAGCAGGACAGCAGATCTATGTTCAGAGAACTTCTTTTGTGTAACTTTTCTTTCCATTTTATTCAGGGCTCATCCTGCCAGTGAACACACTGGCAGACAGCCCAATGCTGTCTTCTACTGTGGGCATAGGAAAAGCACAAATGAACCATTCCAGCTAACTGACACTGGATTAGCATATGCATGCTCATTCTGGAGTGCACCCCACTCTGTACCACATATAAATCATTACGTTCAAGCACAGAGTGTGATGTTGAACGGAACAGGGGTGCAGTATGAAATAGGCCCATGCCAGTTCCCTTGAAATACACACACACACACACACACTGTACTGGTAAACCCCTTTTCTCTAGGTCAGTGGCAGGAAAGGTGCAGCTGAGGGGTCCCATGTAGTCCTTAATGATGCTTTTGCTCTCTAGACCCACCAGATTCCCCATTTTCTATTAAAAAAAATGATCTGACTCTTCTGGATACTTCCCAAAACAAGCAATCTACCTTTTAAAATAAGGCCCTTTCCACACGGGCCTATTAAAACGGTGCAGAGCAACCTCCAACGGAGGTCTTCTGCACTGTGGAGTGGACTGGGGTGGACTACTTTTTGTAGTTCCGCACCTCAGTCTGCTCCGGAGCAACCGGAACTGGTCGCGCAGCGTGCTTTTAAAAACCTCTTTTAAGAGGTTTTAAAAAGTATGGAGCGCTCGACCCCGTGTCGCTCCGTCACCGCACTCCGGTGCAAATTTGCAGGCGCGCACTAGTGCATGCCTGCAGATTTGCTGGGGGCGGGCTTTAGGCTGGCGAGCTTCTCTGGTTGGTGGAGAGCCTCCACCAACCAGAAGCTACCATTTTGGACGCTGGAGCAGTGTGGAGCAACAAGCTCGCACTGCTCCTCATCCCGACGGACCCAAACGGACTCACCAAAAAGCCGGTGAGTAGCGGCAGGGAGCATCTCCCTCGCCACGTGTGAAAAGAGCCTAAGATTGTGCAGCCCACATTGTTATTTTTTTTAAAAAAAAAAATCCATAACCAGAGATTTCTATTTTTGTCTGTTTTGTTTTTGGCATTTTAGGTGGTCAGTGTGACTGCTTAAGGCCACAAAGGCAGAACATTGGTCCCTAGACCAGCCATAGTTGCCTCGCCCTGCTGTAAGCAATATAACACTTCACTAGTGTTAAGAATTCCAAGGTCATTTTGTGCAGTTTAGACGGAAAGGTTCATTTCATAGGTGTAGCATCTTCTTGGTATAAAATGTCTCTTCTCAGCACTGGACTTTTAGCACTAATAGCTTTTGCAGCTTCCAGTGATAAAGTTGTGTAATGATGGATGTTCCACAGTTTGGGAGGGTCCACAGTGGCATAGAATGTGCTTTGGTTGTCTATGATCTCAGGGTCAACTGTGTAGAGTTCATGGGTAACAGGTACTGGAGACCCTGTCCAAAATCTCAAACAGTCCATGCAAGTAAATGTAGGCAATACTTGTCAGCATGCTGAACAATTAGAAAGCAAGTTCTTATTTTGTATTGTTCTGCAGTAACATACAAAATCGCTGTCTTAGACCCAGTCCACACAACTACATCTGCCATTCCTTGAGGTCATGGCAAATAAGGAGCAATTTACTTCACAGGATACATTGACAGAAACAACTTTGTCATTCAGCGAGTGGTGGTGGTGGGGAGATTCCTTTTATGACTTTTTGCTTCCAAGTAAGACACAATATTGTGAAAGGCTAACTTCAGATGTAACACTGCGACTTGTTTTACATTTTGCCTGAATACAGGATGATGTTTGAACCCAAATGGACAACCCTAATATTGTGATCTATCAGTGTTCAAAGGATAAATCGCAGTTTAATGGGTTGCATCTTTTCTTGTCTCTTCAAAAGCCTATGAGCATCTACATGCAATTCCATATGATTAATCAAAGCAGTGGAAGGTAGGGATGAAAGTGGCACTGAGAAAACAAACTAGCTTTAAAAAAAATCAAATGTTACAGAAATAGTTCCTCTTTGAATAGGCAAGATGGAAATTAAGAGATGGAATGCATTTAGTACACAGTGAAGCAGGATTGGCAGCTTCCTCAGGCAGCAGATTTTTGGTGGCATGAAAACACAACATTTTCTTTGTTATGAATTTGTTGTCATTATTGCCTTTTCACTGCTGAAGAGGCAGAGATTAGTTTGTTGGATTTTTTTGGTCTCAGCTGCCGAAATAGCCTGAACACAGCCAAATAACTTTGGGCACTGTACACCTTAAAAGAGGTGGGGAAAAGTGTTGTTTGCTACTTCACCTCAGATAACAAATTGCCTTCAGCCAGCCCTGGACACTCTTTGGAAATCCTTCAGAAGACCTTAGGACTTAAGGGAAGAATCAACAAAGCTATTCATCCATGCTTTAATGAGCAGAAAGAGTGGACCTAGAATGGTAACAGAAAGAGTGGATCCAGAAAACAAATGAATTGATAAAGAGGTCTCTTCCACGTTCATATTACATATCTAAAGTGGAGGAGTAACATGGGATGGACAAGTTTTTATCCTTGTGCCCTTCCAGTGGACTGCAATGGCTGAAAACCACAATTGGATCTTTCAGTTTCAACTTTTTGATTCTGGTCAAGCTGGTTTTCTGAGTCTTCAGAGGCTGCATGTAGTCTTCAGTTGTGTGAATTATCCTACCTGCCACTCAGGAGTAGAAGTCTGGGTATTTGAAGGCTGAAAAAAAAAACTCCTTTTTTTTTTTTTTTGAAGATGAGTTCTTGGGAAAACCTGGCAGTACCAACCCCCCCCCAAAAAAAAGAAAAGAAAAAAAAGAAAAAGAAACAAAAAACTTGGGGTGCATGTAGCCTATATACCACCCTTTACACCACCTGTGTAAGATACAAAAAATATGCAGCACACTTCTGTATAGATTCAATAATGTACAATAATTTGTATTAAAAATGTACATTTATAGATTTAGATAAGATTTTTTCCTTTTATGTGGAAATAAATAAGCTCTTTCACTTCGAGAAAAATAAAGTTTAAAGTACTGATCTTTTCAACAGAGGTCCAGTTCTTAATTTGGCAAACTCATTACAATCACTGTCGTGAGGTGATGAGCAAGTAGCCACCTCTAGACAATTGCTAGTTATTAGTAGCTATTTTCAGATCATGACCAATTATAAAACTGCCAGCCACGTGTGTGGTGGGAAGTGTCAGAGAGAACATCCATACCCAAATGCTAAGTAGTCTTATGAAGATGTTAACAACTCCACATGATTACAAGAACTAGCCCTTGACAAATATTTCCTTAGAACAAACAAAATAACTAGATCCAGCAGGAGGACTGAGAGACCCATTCAGGGGCCAAAAGCATATCATTACACTCAAGCCACACACAAATACACACACTGCTTTGTGTCAGCCTCCTTTTCCTGATTGCTCTATTCATCTCCCTCTCCTCTTCACTGCAAATTTGTTAGCTTAGTCTGTTGATTGTTAACATAGTTTCCAATAGTTAGCATAGTTTCCAATTTAATTCTAAATAAGCATCGTAACTGGCCTGACACAGTATATCCAGAGATAAAAGCTGTTCGTCCATATGCAGAAGAATTGTAATGTAATAATGCCCTAATGCTGTATCTCCCTGGGTTTATAAAAATCTGGATTTAAAAACTACTTTACAACAATGTGTTTACAGTCCAGATCAGTAAAGTATGCAAGCAACCAAGATAAGCCATCTGTTTCCATTTAAGAGTTATTGCTGTGGGTTAGCTTTCAAATCCTCCTTTAGGCGTTTGTCATGCAGAAAAGGCCTCCTTACTTTTTAATGCTTCCTCACCTTCCTTTTTACCTGTAGCTGTTGGTCCTGCACGCTTTGGAAATACATTTGAAGCTGAAGCTGAGTTTTATAAGGCGGATCTCAAGCCAGTCATGGGGCTGCTCTTAGAATAACAAATTAAGATGCTTTGTAGCATACACCATGCTGTCCCCACAGCCGCCTGATTTTCAGCCCATATGCTTTAAATAATAATGATGATTTATAAAATAGCTTAACCTCCTTGTGTACATCTTGCTTGTTATGAATGGTATATTAGGCTGGTTTAAACAGGCAGCCATCACAAACACATTTACTCGCTCTTTAATGGTTCATGCTACATTAGAAATAGCTGACTAAACATATCTAAGCTATTATAGTAGAAAACACAACAGTTAATACTGGATAAATACATTTTCAGCTATTGTGCTATGCACTGTAAAGGTTCAGTGACATAAACTATATGTAAATTATTTGTAAGATGTCTATACTTTACTAGTTTTTGTCTTTAAAGGAAAACAATACAGTACATCATGACTATTAATAGCAAACAAGAGGCTGCAATCTAAAAGCACTTCACCTGATATGCACTTGGTAGCTTTGTGTGGAATTAGGCACCACTCAATTCAGTAGGACTTATTCTCTGCAACATGTGCCCATGGTGGCAGCCAAGATATTTGGTCTAAACAGGATTCAGAAACGATACTCATATGCTAAGAACTGGTCCATAACCAAGGAGACATTTCATTATGTACCCTATGGAGATGAGCTCTGAAGTACCATAGTGAAACTTCAGCCAACACCTACATATATACTTGAGCTACAACAAAGATTCCTATCTTAGTCCCATCCCATCCATGTTTACTTGAAAATTCTCCCAAAGCAGAACACTGCTAGCAAATATATCAGGTCAAAAACTATTTCCGCACTACACTGCTATAGTGCTATTATTCTACTTTCAACTTCTTATGGAATCCTGGGGTTTGTAGTTTAGGGAGGGGCATTTAGAATTCTTAGCCAGAGAGCTACTTGCCTTCAGTAAACTACCAAGCCCAGGATGTTGAAAGTGGAATAATAGCACTATAGCAGTGTAGTGAGGAAATCACCTAAAATTCTGCCAAGTCAGAAGTTCTTGTCATGCAAATTATAAACATGCCATCACCTAAAGAAGAAATGGTGAACCACTGACCCATGGGATTGCTCCTGCCAAGGGTGACCAATGGATTTGCTACTGCAGGGACAGTGAGACCATTCTTGCTTTAACATCACTCTTCCTTGAGCTGCTCCATGTTGTATGAAAGGTCTCCAAGCACTGGTCCTAGCCCTTCAGAGTTTCAGCACTGGCAGAATCTGCACACATCTTAGAGCAAGAGTGGATTTATCATCTTGTGATGCCACTGCGACTAGCCTTATGACATATATCATAGTTTTAGTACAGTAGAATGTAAGATGCAAAGGATCTTTGGTTTACTTTAAAAATGATTGGGATAAATTCGTTGAATATCTAAGAAACTATTGGGGTGGGGGAAGTCCCTTACTGGTTTTGAAGGTTAAGCCTATAATTATTAAATACAAGGCAGTAGTGTCATAATGATAGACATACTAGAAAAAGTAAATATTGTAGATTATCTTAAAACCAAAAGCTGGTGAGTTAAAAGTCATTTGTATGCATTTAAGCCCCTTTTTTTTAGTTTCGTTTAGTTGTAGTCTAGTTTCAGTTTCTTTATCTGCTTACTCACTGGCCCTTTCCGCACGTGGATGTTAAAATGGACCAAGGTGTCCTGGCAAGGAGGTTGTCCGCACCTTGGATCAGACTAGGTGCGGACTATTTAACTTAGTTCTGCACCTTGGTCTGATCCAACCTGCCCCCAAGTGGTCCTCCAGCGCACTAAGTAAAGACCGGAAAAATCCAGTCTTTCAATTTTCTGGATGCGCGCCATTGTGTTCCTACTTACCTGTGCAGATGCACAGGCTCGCACCAATGCGAGCCTGCAACCAGCGGAGGGTGGGCTGTGGGCATGGCCAGCATCACTGGTTGGTCTGCACCTACGAAGACGCAGGAAGCCACCATTTTCAGCTGGAAACCACAGGAAGCTGCCATTTTCAGCCGGAGCAGTGCGGATCTAAAGACCTCACACTGCTCCGGTTCACCCTGGACTAACAGAGGAGCCCTGCAGAAGGGCTCAAGGGAAAGTCTGCGTTACTTCGGACCCAAGAAGCAGCAGTGTGTAATGGCACGGTGCAATTCACTCGCCTCGTGCGGAAAGAGCCATTGTTTGTCTTTTCAATCCTCTGTATGTTGTTCTATATATTACATGTTAATAAAAATATTTTTTTAAAAAAGAATGTAGGATACAAAATGTTAATTCTCTGCCTCAGCCAGAGATTTCTGTCATATGCAGGAGTCAAAATGGTAATTCTGCTGGATTGCATTCAAGTGAATTCTAATTAACAGCTTCATTATAAACAAGGCACTGCAACTGATGCTCATTAGGTGTAGTTAATGGGGTGACTGGGCCAATAGCTTTGGCTGGAAAAGCTGCCATGTTTTCCTACACTGGAAGTCAAAAAGTGCATGTATCCTAAAAACAAATTTGTTGACATATGGCTACCTTCTTATACTCCTTTTGTCCTTGAATACTATCACTGCTGGCCAAAATATTATTTGCATCGAAGAACCACTATCAGCAATCCTCACCCAGGATTGGTCCCCCAGCCTTGCAATTTTTATGAAATGGAGGTTGTGATATGTTGTAATGTGAAAGTTTCATTCAAGAAGGTGACATTGCAGATTGCTATTATCTTGTCTTACATTATTACTGCTACACAGCACACCAGACACATTATGTCATTAGTCCTGAGAGGGTCTTAGCCTGGAAATCTATTACTGTCACTGTAGGACAGTTTTTAGAGCCAGATGTTCAAAAACCTGGGGTAGAACCAGGATCATAAAGGCTTCTTCCAGACCTAGGGCAACTCATTTTCTTCAGGGAGACTTTCTTGCCACTAACAATGTATTAGTACAGTGATTAGGACTTACACTGGAAGGCATAAGTGTAAGGATAAATTCCATGCTTCAGTCTTTACTCAGTTTTTTTCTAGAATAACAATTAAAAACAATAACACTAAAACATGTTGCTGTTTCACTAAAATAAAATAATAAAAATGTGATCCACATTTTATATGTACAGATTCTTCTGACTGAATGAAGCATACGTGATTTGCAAAGTTATGAACTAAGGCCATTTCCACATGGGGTATTTAAAACAGTGCAGTGCGTCCTCCATGGAGGACATCTGCACCTTGGAGCAGACTGGGTCTGGACTACTTAGTGTAGATCCGCACCTCAGTCCACTCCGGAACGATCTCAAATGATCCTCCAGCATGCTTTTGAAAGAACTGATTTTTCCAGTCTTTCAAAAGCACGGAGCATGCCACTGCGAGCCTGCTCCCTTGTGCAGATTCGCAGGCTCGCACCAATGCAAGCCTGTGATCTGCCGAGGGTAGGCTTTAGGCTGGCGAGCTTCAGCGGTTGGTCAAGACCCACGGCCAACCAGAAGCCGCCATTTTGGATGCCAGAGCAGTGCGGATCGACGGCTACGCACTGCTCCAGAGCAGCCTGGACTGGACCGGGGAGCCAGAAGATCTGGTAAGTAGTGGTGTGGGGTGATTCCCTTGCCCCATGTGGAAATGGCCTAAGTTTACCTGCAGTAGTCATGAGGCAGCTACTGTCAGCATTCTCTAGCAGTCTGAATGTTAGACTATTTATTGTTTGTTTGTGCTGCCTTTCTCCCATGAAAGACTAAGTGCAGCTCAGAAAGAGTGAAACAAATTCTGCTAAAACACAGAAGAGTAGGGAAAGGGCCAGTCTAGCCTCCTGTGGAAGAGAATTCCACAAAGTAGGAACAGCCACTGAGAAGGTGTCCTTACCAAATGGATCTGTGATGGTGGTGGGACAAAGAAACTCTGGCAGGTTTATATAGGAACATATAATCTTTTGAATAGTCTGGACTAAAACCGTAAAGGGCTTTATAGATCATGACTAGCACTTTGAATTGTGCCTCAACAAACACTCATAGCCAGTGGAGTTATATGCTCCTTATTACAGGTTCCAGTCAGTGTTCTGGCTGCAGCATTTTGGACCTGCTCAAATTTCCAGACAGGTTCCAAAGGCAGTCCCATGTAGACTATGTTAATGTAGTTCAAAGGAAATGCAGTCAAGGTGTGCGTTATTGTAGTCAGATATGACTTCTCAAGGAACAAGTGCAACTGGCACACTAGTTTTAGCTGTACAAATAAACTCTCGTCCACTGATGAAACCTGGGCATCCAGGCTCAGGGCTGAGTCCAGGAGAAAACCCAAGCTACAAGCCTGAGATTTCAGGGGGAGTGTAACCTGATCCAGTACAGGCAGAGTCCCTATCCCCTGATCTGTTTTTTGATTGAGCAAGAGCAACCATGTCTTGTCTGGATTAAGTCTTAATTAGTTTGCTTTCATTGGACATTGGCTTAGAACTGTGACAGCTTTTTGGAATTCTATGGGAAGGAGAGATAGAGTTGTGTGTCATCAGCATACTGGGGACACCAAACTCCAAAACTCCAGATAATCCCTTCCAGCATATTCAAATTGATGTTAAACAGAATGGGAGACATAGTTGACCCCTGAAAGACCGCACAAACCAATTGTCAGGGCGTCAAATAGGAATCGTCCAGCAACACATTTTGAGATTAGCCTTCTAAGAAGGTCTACAACCACTATAAAATAGTGCCCCAAGTTCCATCCCAGAGAGGTGATCTAGAAGGATATCACAATTGATGATATAAAAAACTGCTGAGAGATCCAGAAGAACCAAAAGGGACAGCCTTCTCCTGCCCACTTCCCTCTGTAGGTAATGCACTAAGCAACCAGACCTATCTCTTTCCTATAGCCAGTCCTGAAGCCAGACTGAAATGGATCTAAATAATCTGGTTCATCCAGGATTCCCTGCAGCTGGGGAGCCACCACACAATCTAGAATCTTGCTGAGAAAAGGAGTATTGGAGATTGGCCCATAATTCTCTAGAATGGTGGAGTTCAGGGGGATTTTTTTTTCAGTAGTGACTTCATCACAGCCTCTTTTAGGTATGATGGAAAGCTGCTTTGATGCAATGAGGCATTTACTTCTCTCCTTACCCACCCAGCTCATCCCCTTCTGGCTGCTTTCAGGAGCCAGGAAGGATAGGAGTCCATGCACACATGTGGTGGCTCTCATCTCTCCCAGGATCAAATCCACATCCTCAGGCTACACAGATTGAAATGTATCCACTCATACAAGACAAGCAGATGCTAAGGTTATGTTCCCTGGACCTATATCAACTACAGCATCCAAGTCAGAGTAGATCCAAGTGATTTTGTTGGCAGCAGGGCTCCAGAAGACCAGGGTTCAAATCCCTTCTCAGTTATAAAAAATCTCCCTGCTGACCATAGGCAAGTCACTCTCTCAACAAGAGAAAGGCAGTGGCAAACTCCCTCTGATAGATACTGGTTTTAGAAGGCTACAGAAAAGTCATGGGATGAGGGACTCAGGAGCTGTGACTTATAGAATCCCTACATCTGTCTCTCTTTCTCTTACACACACATAGACACACCCAAACACAACAAGCTACATTTTACAACACTTTACAGTACAGGCTATAGGATGGTTGAATTTCTGCCTCAGATTCTAGCTGTAATTAACCCTATCTCACTAAAGGAACACAATGCCACTTTTGAAAAAGGATTGTTCCCTTCATTTTTTCTTTTCAATTGGAATAAGAAAGTCAGAGGAATCAAGGGGGGAAAAAAGATACATAACAGGCACTTTTCTCCCATAGAAATGTAGCACCTTAAGAATGCACCTGAATTAGATTATTACTTCTTAAAGAACAAGTGGTCTATATTAATGTGCTTTTTAACTTGGGGTAACTTACTTATCAAACTCTTGGGAGTTAAGAGTCATATAACTATGCACTTTCTTAATTAATATATGAATATATTTTAAGGGTGATTGTGAAATTCTTCTTGTATTTGAGGCATTTGAATTAGTTTTCAGAGCTGCATTGGTACATAAGCAATTCACAATTACTTGGCTTTCAATTTATAGAATTTGTATTAAGGTGCCTGCACAGTTTTACACTTATCTTGTATCTTTCCTTTGTGTGCTGCTACATAGAAACATTTATGCAGATTGCTGAAGCACCATGAAAAATGAAACCTTGGTGCATGTAATTGCATCAAATTTCTTTCCTGCACTGTGTTCCTCCAATAATGATGTAAACAATAGTGAAAAATACACCAAGAGAAGGGACGGAAGCTGTAGCAAATTCCATGAATTCTGGAATTGTTACTGTTGCAATGTTCTGAATGTTAAATTGGAAAGAAGACAAAATGGAATATGGATAAGGTCTTGTTACCTACAAACTGTGATGTATTTGAGTCTTTCCAAGTCCCAAGTCCAGTCTCAAATCTTTACCTTCAAGTCAAGTCTTAAGTCTGGGAGCCAACTTTATACTCCAACCTATATTCCAGAATTTTTGGACAGAGTCAATAATTAACAATTTAAGTTAATGAGTTAATAATTTAAGCAGAGTCAGCCCTCCATATTTGCAATTTTGCCATCTGCAGTTTCAGAAGTGGTGAATAGGATCCTTCTTACTCCCCCTTCCCCAAGCTGGAGACTTTTATGCCAATGGGCATAAAAGAGTCTGCAGAACTTGGGAATAAGATCCTTCTTACTTCCCATTTCTGACACTGGAGGCTTTTTTGGAAGTGGGGAATAGGATCCTTCTTACTCCCATTACAGAAGCTTACAAAAGCTTTAGAAGAAAGAATCTAACACATTTGCTGTTCTGCTCTGAGAAATTCACTCTGCACTCTATGGGTGAGTCTTCTTCTTTCTTAGGAAACATTTTAGAAGGTTCCTTCAATGTGCAGTGGGGGCAGGCTGCTGAGCAGACCTCAAGCTTGCCTCAAACCCACTGCCTAACCCATTTACTGTTCCCCTCTGAGAAATGTGCCCACATTTTGGGCTTGAGACAGATTGTCATGTGAGACCACTAAGCAAAAAAGATATGGTTCAAAGTCATGTGAGACCACTAGGCAAAAAGATATGGTTCAAAGTCATTGTCATATGAGACCACTAGGCAAAAAGATAAGGTTTCTGGAGGAATGTATTATGTTACTGAACCAAGGGCAGCAAGTCAACCACTAAAAATATGCAAGTCTTGAGTCGAGTCAAATCAGTGCATCATTTATTGCTGAGTTGAGTCTGAGTTACTGAAGCGACTTAAGTCTGAACATCACTGCCTACAAAACACTAACACTAAGCAAAACAAATGAATTTACTTGTCCCTGATTGATTCTAAGAATATTTCCATGGGTAAGTGCTTTTCTGGTTCAAACCAATGGGCATGTATTCACATTTTTTCTGCAATTATCTTTAAAACATTGGCAAAAGAAATACATATTACACTTGCACTTGTACATTTAGCTATATAGCTGAAACCACGAACCTTTTCAGGAACTTTACATAGGCAAAAAAGAAAGAAATGTGTGTGATGATCACCAGGAGGTCCTATATGCATTGTCAGAAATACCATGACACACTTTATGGGAGTTTTAGAAGCGGGTGTATTCACAGCTGGATGAGCAAATTCAGTAACACCGAGCTAGTTATCTTGCAATTCAGGATGGCAGAAATTATTCAGGCACACGAGGCATGAAGTCACATCTGGTCACAGCTTCCCCTTCTCTCCACTCTCCTCTCTACCTCCTTTTTCTCTCCACCTTCCTGTACAACTTCAGCCTAATTGCCTTCACCTTCCTAGGTGAGGCTTTGTGGGAGCAGTAACTTTGGAGATCACTTCTGTGGCTGCTACAAGCTGCTCATGAAAACACATGTGCTCTTTCCATAAGGCTCACATTACGTACAGTAGCCAAACATACTCAAACGAAGACAATATAAATCAGGGATACATAAATGCTATGGATCTCTCAGTATCAAATTCTTGGACTTCTCTGAAATTCACCTGCATTTTCTTCTGATCCTTACCTTATATCAAATTATGTGACTTTGTGTTTGCCTTCCGTGATGAAATCTGCATATTTTCCTAGTTGATGCATTTATTTGCATGTTACCTAGTCTCTTCAACTCTCTCTGATATATAGTATGCTTCTGTGCATTTTTTCTCCCAACGAGGGCCCTTTTCGCACCTTACCTTGTCGCAGCAGTGGGGAGTGGCGCTTGCGCAAGCAGCCACTTGTGCGAGCTGCTCATGACAGCCCTTTTTGCCTCACACATCGACTTCCTTGTAGTGCAACTGTCGCATTTGCACCCTGCCCCTTCCTTCTGCAGCGCAGTCTGGGAGCTGTAGGCTGTGTGGGGGGAAGGAAGTGCGACCGGGCCGGCTTGCCAACACACCGCACACAGGTAAGTGTGGGAGGGTGCCGCAAGCATTGCGCAAGCGCGCAGTATTTTAGGCTTAAAGCCAAAAATCAAAAAATGTGTGCGCGCTCCGCTTTAGCCTCGTGAGCGTCATGCGAGTGGGAGTGTGTCATATGGAGCAACACTCCCATTCGCGCGATGCTCAAGGGGCGCTCACACACACACACAAAAAGCATGCGAAAAGGGCTGAGAATAAGAATATAACAAAACTGTTACTTTTGCTGAAACTGAACAGTCTCATAAAATTTCTTTCCACCTCTATGTGTGCAGCCCATGAAACCTGAAGAAGAGACAATGCTGCCTCCTGATATGGGTGTAATTCTTCACCAAGTTCCTTCTCAAAGGTAGCAATGAGTAATTTCATTAATTTTCTTCCCACTGTAAGAAAACCTTCAAAAACCATGTATCTCTCAAAGGCTATTCATCATTCAGGGCTTATTCTACACAAAATTGATGTATCATTATTTTGATCAGAAGACAATATTTCTGCACAAGAAACAGCATTTTGTGCATGGAAAACAATATTTCAATGTAGAAATATTAATTCCTGAACAGCAAATGCTGCTTTCTGCACAGAAAATGATGTTTTCTATGCAAATAAAACATGTGTGAATTTTACACAGAATAAATCCCTATTATACCATGTTTTCTGCAGAAAACAGCTCTGAACAGGAATTAGTATTTCTGCCCACACAGAAAATGCTGTTGTCAGCATGGAAAGTGCTGTTTTCTATGCAAATCAACCATGTATGAACTTTACAGAGATGAAATGGCCACTACAGCATTTTCTTTGCAGGAATTAATATTTCTGTGTTGAAATATTCTTTTCTATGAACCACCCCACCCCCAAACTAAATAACTGTGTGGGAATTTTACATGAAAGATTCTCATTAGTCCGTTATTCTTCTCATCAGGGCTTATCAAAACATGAAATACATTTTTTCTACCATTTTTCAAATATTTTCAAATATTCTTTCCATCCCTACTTCCAGGTTTTTGAGATTATTATTTTCTCGTGGCCACTACTGATGGGAAAATAGTTTTATTCTGAAAGATCATTGCTAGAATATAAACCCTGCAAGGCACAAATGTAGGCAAAATGCACAATATCTTTCCAAGACCTGGTAAATAAAAAAGGTCCTGCATGTTATAGTGATCCTTTCCAATCCAACAAATGTAGAACGTTTCTTACAAAGAAAAAAAACAAAAAACAAAAAAACACCCTTGACAGTTAACTAACTTTTTATTCAGAGAAGCAAAAATGAGACTTACTTCTACATGTTCACTTCCCCATTAAACAACAGATGAATAGAATGTTTGACTTTCTGAAAATGTTTCTGCTATGTATGGCTGCTATTAAAGAAGACATGGAGAAATCTGTAGACTTCATGGCTGTCTTTTTTTTTTTTTTGTTCCCAGGGCATGCAAGCCTTCAGCTTTTGGACTTTTTTCTTAAAATATTTCCTCCAAATGCTCCATAGGAAGCATAGAAAACAATTCTAGTACATCTTTCAGGACTCCAAGGCTGTTTTACGACCAGGGGAAACTTTTTCTTCATCAAGAAGTGGCCCAAAAGTTAGAAGGCAACAGGAAGTTGACTTCTGGGTCACTTCCTCAAGTCAAAAAAAAAAAAGTCTCTTTACTTCCTATAGTATAAGGAAATGCTCCTTCAGTAGGTGTTGAAGGCCATTTCAATTTGGTGTGGGTGTGAAAGGATTCAAAGGATCCCTAGGATGGGAATGCAGCCCCCAACCTTCACTAGTTGTCCACACCTGCTTACAGATTTAAACACTGATTAAAGAGAACTTAAATGGATTCCTACTTCAGCTATGATCAGCATGCTCACCTCTTCCCAACCTAAATAGCAGCGATTTTTCCACTTCATGCATACATTTTAGCTTTTATTTGAACTATTGGCCATACAATATACATACACTCTGAATTTTATACCAGGAATGGGAATCATATGGCCCTCAATATGTTGTTCAGCGACTCTCAGAATTCCTTGCCATTACCAATGTTGGCTAGGGCTCCTGTAGCTTGGAGACCAAGAACATTTTGCGGGCTGCATGATTCCAGCTCTAGTTTTCTATCACGCAAATTAAGGATCAGAAAGAATTTTTTTCTTTTTTTGATTAAAAAACAATAATACAAACCCTCATAAATTTCATGAACAGAATTGAATGTTACTGAGAAAGAAAAACTGACCAACTCGTCCAATCAGGCAGAGTGCTTTGAGAATTTTCTTGCAAAAGTCTGGTTGTGAATTCCAATGTATATAACCCAGCTTTTGGTGCATAATTAGGGTGACCCCCTGTTTTTTCAATGACTGTCTGGTCATCTTTATGGATGTGGAAATGTGTTAGTCTTTTTTTGTCTTAGTACCCCACTGGCATTCTTTTTCCATTCTACTTTTCTATTGGAATATCTAACTTTTGCCCCTCCCATTCCTGTTTCAAAGTTTTTGTCTGTTTTTTTCTCACCATCCCCTTCTATGCATCTCTGTGCTTACAGATGTTTCTAACATCTACTTTGCTTCTATTTTTCAATTGACTAAAGCATGTTTGGGTCCCCTTTTTTTCAAAAAGTGGGGCACATTGTTTAAATGCATGCAAGGCTTTGTGTACTATTCTCCTTCAAAATCCGTTATACACTTTGTAAATGTATGGATTTGAAAGGCAAGGTATATTTTGTTTTGCTGCTGGTCTCAGGTGCTAAAAAGTATTTACTTCCATACAGAAATGAGACTGAAATGTTTTTTTTTTCCTCCCCTAGTCATCTTTAGCAGCTACAATACTGTCCTTTCTATAAAGGGGCCATAGAATATGCATATCCGTTTTTTAGCTGATGCAGATGGGCTAATTCATTTTGGTAAGAACTGACTGAAATGTGCAGGTGTCTTCATAAAGAGCATGGGAAAAAATGGACATTTTAAAATAACTGTAGATCAGAGGAAAACTGACTGATTTGTTCATCTCTAATGTTATTCCATAGTCATTGTCTATATGTATGATTGATGCTGGTTCTTTTATCTCAGATTTGACATAGTAGTCCTTTCATTTACTTCCACACTTGTCTCTGCCTAAGATAGACAATGGTTTACAGCCATTAAAATAAAACAAAACAGAAACAGTAGAGCCAATGAAATATTTATATAACAACAGAAATTAAAATTATCCTATATTTGCATTACCCCAGGTATGAAGGGAAGGAAAGAGTTACCAAGACTTCCCTCTCAGTGTGCCCTTTTTGTGTGAGCTGGATGTATTGTGAAGTCTTTGAAAAATGTATCACAGCATAATAGCTGTGCATAGTGTATGTAGCAAAAAGGAGCACATCAACAGCTGTCTCTGGGTTCTCTTTTGCTTTAAATGATATGGCTTGTGAATTAGCTACTGTCTGATTTCTGTACTTTTCTATTATTTGAGGTCAGACATAGGAAATGGTTAGTTAAATCAGAAAGGAATATGAAATGATACAGAAGATAAGTACAAACCATGGTGGTGAAGATATATTGAATAACATGTTCGTTTGATAAATGATAGCATTTATTTGCAATTTGAGGATGTGACCCATATGACACTCATTAGCTCAGCTTGTGTAGAATAGATTAGTTTTGTAAATTTATTGTTTGCATGACATTATGAGTTGTGGAGTGTTGTATTTCATTTTATTCTATTCCACTTGACTCCCTTACTCATATAAATATGTATATTTTAAAAAGTGAACTCAGAGGTGAGTTATTTCTCAGGGTACCTTCCCTTTGAACTTTAGTATATTTACATTTGTTTCTTTAAAACTGCAGCTATTTATTTACTCTAGCATGACTGTTCCATTTAGAAGTCTCATTTAGTGCAGAATAATTTTGATTTATATTCTATATCATGATCAAACAGCAAGCAATTAGATATCTTTTGCCTTTTCCTATACATGCATGCACAGGTATGATTTGGGGCACAAATCACATTTTGATCCAACAATGTGTGTGTGTGAGAGAGAGAGAAGGCCTGGCTCACTTCATGTCAGTCAATCAACCATCAGTCCAACAGACCTCACTCAGGAACTATTTTACCATATCAATTGCACCATACCATAAACAACCGTAGGAACTTTGGCGTAGGTAGTAGAGCACCCTCATAAGGTATGTAGAAGAGGGTAACAATTACTATGAACACTTTTCCTGGAACAAGAGTTTTTGTTGTTTTGTTGTTGATAAGATGAAACAAATGCTATGAAGGCTATACTAAAAGCTTGGATCAAAACTATTTGAAAGGTTGCAGTTCCCTAAAATAGCCTGTCCCAGTCTTAAAATTCACAGAGGAGGACTTTTATCAGTTCCACCATTTTCACAGGTCCATCTGGTGAGAACATGTAAAAGGAACTTCTATGTGGTTCTCAACATAGGCCATGGAATTCTCTTCCACAGGAGACTAAGCTACTGTTATCTTCGTTCTCCTTCCATTATTAGGTGAGTATCTTTCTGTTTAAATAGACACTTGAAAATTAACTGATTGTATGTGAGAATATTTACATGGTGGTGGGAGAGTATGCCATTATTCTTATTGTTTTGTTTTTAATGCTTTAATATTTATAAAGCAGTTTTTTTTAAAAAAAAACCCTTTTCTGTTATGAGGTTGTTTAGCTGCACTTTGTTTTAATTTTTGCTATGCTATATTGGATTCAATGTTGGAGAAAAACTTAATGAAACAAATAAATTGTGGGGGGGATCCTAAATGGAAGGGAGGGCAGTGGTGCGACAGCAGATGTACACTGATGCCTTCTATGGAGGAAGAAGGAAGTGAGGCTAGAAAGTCAATGCTCAAAGCACCTGCATAATCTTTTCTTTGTGAGTTGTTCAGGGATATTTAAAGACTTTGCTAGTCAGTGATATTTCGTTTGTGCTTGTAAAGAACACTCTCTGCATAGACCCAGATTTGTTTATTCATCCCACCTGAGCTGTGGTGAGTTTTTGTATAAGCATGGCTTCTTGGTTAGGTCATCCTTTTTGAGCTTCTATTTCTTCCGATAGTATGGCAAAGACTGCAGAAGAGGAAAGGACACACAGGTGTGCATCTCAGGAAAACAACAGCGAATAAATTAAATGAACAGTAAAAATACACGAGCAACGCAACACAAACTATGCATATATTTTGCAGAAGCATTATCAAGCACTTCCTTCCTCAGTGTAGCACAGGAAGAAGCTGGCTGCACTGAAGAAGGAAGGAGCATGTCTTGAATGCTACCATCTGTTGGCAGCTGGCCAGGTGCGGAGAGTAGCATTTGGGACATGCTCCCATTCTGGCAAAGGCACTGCTGGAATGATGCCCGAATGTCACAGAATGCAAGCAACGTGTAGAAAGGGCCGTAGTTTGATAAGGCCCTAAGGGACTCTACTCCCTAGCTCCTTGCAAGGCTCTCACTGAAGGAATCCACATAACTATAGGTACTTGGTTTTAATATAGATTTTTCTCCCACATATTACTGGGCTAGGTTTTTCTTCTGAGGTGCTATTCTAGTTGCCTAGCAACCTGCATTCAAGTTTTTAAGCTGTACTGGCACTCTAAACTCCCAGAACTTTGTCATAAGCTCTGTTTTAACTTATGATGTAAGATGCTTTGAGTGCCATTCAGGAAAAATTGAATAAATAAATAAATGATAATAATATTTAATTGCCTATTCTGTCTTTGAAAAATTGACTTTGAAAGAAGTCCTGTTAATATAAATTGACATTATAACATAGTTAAAATCTGGATTTTTCCCCCTCTTACAGGGGATTGTCCAGAGTTTGAAATTGTCCACATTAGTCCAGTAACCACTAAAATAATATATTTGCCAAGACACTACTGAATGAAGTACAGCATCTGTCACCAAAATGTCACACCCAAAACATAGCAGAGATTGCTCCCACAGCTTTGGAAGCATGCCCAGCAGCAGAGAATAACTGAGCAGCAATGCACTGTAGCCAGGAAAAACTCACCCACACCAATTGTTCTCTTCCATCAAGGAGGCAATTTATTCTTCAGTTACAATGTATACATATTTACAAGAATCTCCAGAAGGCATTCCAGCATCCCTCTGCTTGCTCTTTCTGACAGAGCCTCCAGCAGACACATCAGGCAACATGTGCAACTTGTTGGCTAGCTCTCAGCTCCATTTATACTCACAATAGCTGATGCAATCCTGCCAGCCTTTGCATTCTCCCCACACCTGATGCAACCTTCTCCCCGATTGCTCATCAGCATGACTCAGCTAAAGTCACATGGCTCTCTACAGGTGCACTTAACAACCCACATCACAAAGTATTTTCTACAGGTTTGGTCCAACCTTTTTCTTGACAGCAACAGTATTGAATAGTCCTATGTTGGAATGAACAAGGATTGATTGTATATACATGGAAGTTCTTTTTGAACTATCTATATTTAACAATTTACTATACACACACCCATATATATATATATATATATATATATATATATATATAATTTTTAAGGTTGAAAAGATCTAGATTGAATTGTATTTTATGGGTTTAGGGGTAAGTAATGAATTGATAAAAGTTTCCAAAACAGTGGGGGGGGAAGTGTGAAGACAAGTCAAAAGAAAAATCATTGCACAGCATGTTCCCATTGGTAACTATGGCACACATAGCCTCAGAACTAAATTTAAAAAATTAAGAGCAAGCTGGGAATTCATTGAGAGAGAGCTGTTTCACACAGGCTGGAAAAAAACAAAAAGTAAGATTTCAAGGAAGGTCATAAAAGCCAATGGCATAAATGAATTTAAGAGACGGCTCGACATTTTTATGGAGAAAATGGATTGAAAAATTCAGAGGCAATGACAAATCACTAATGGGTTTGAGATAAAATTAACAAGGACAGGTTTGCTTGTGGCCTGAGGCATTTTACTATCCAGTAATGTCATATGTCCTCTTTCATCACATTCCAATCTGAGTCTGACTTCCAAAGGTAGCACCATCAAGTCTTCTAATGCTAGACATTAAAAGGTAAAATCTGGAAATAAAAGTTACCACTTTTCAAAACTGGGAAATAAACATGGTTGCCTTTTGAAATGAAACATAGAAAGTCATTCAAATTGTGAGACTACAAAGAGATTGTTTTTTTCCGTATTTCTTTACAGTCCTTCAGAAATCAGCTCAAAAAGTGTTTGGCTGCTTTAGGAAGCATAGGTTGAAAATCTTTGTACTTAGACATGTGGAATTGTATAGAATATATTTGAGAGGAACAAACTAATTTCTGCACAGACTGATTCCTACGTGTTCTTCAGATGGTCATGTTGAATGAATACCTGTGAGGTGGAGCAACACCTCATCAGCAGGCTCTGAACTAACCTTTGGATATGAATTAAGGCTCATTTTCATGGTATCAATCATTTGGAGGTGATGGGGCTTACTTTTTCTTGGCAACAGAGTCCATTCTTTGTGGGTGCATGTTGGTGATCACCATTTTATTTTCCCAGAATGCCACAGCTGTCACGCAATTCTAGGGCATTTGGGAAAAAATGGTGACCATCAGGGAAGTGTGTACACATGGAAGTGACAGTTTCTCCCCTGAAATGCTCTGGAGAAATGGAACATCTTGTCCAGGACATTTTTGGAAACAGAATGGTTACCAGGAGATAGCTGCCAAAGACCATATCCGCCCTATAGTGTTATAGTACTATTATTCCGTTTTCAACATCCTGTGGATTCCTGGGGTTTGCAGTTTGGTGAGGGGCCTTTAGAATTCTCAGCCAGAGAGCTCTTTGGCCTCAGTAAACTACAAACCCCAGAATTCCACAGAATGTTGAAAGTGGAATAATAGCACTATTACAATGTAGGGCAGAAATGGATAAAATCTATTGGCTTTACTGAGTCTGAAAGGAAAGAAAGCAACAATAAATGTGATTATTCAAATAAATGTATTGTGTTGCTAACAAAATGAATGCAATTTTTATTGCAAAATATCTTTAATGACAAGAGACTGGAACTATCATACCTATCTGCCTCGCATTACATTTTATGACAACAAGGGCATAGCACATTTTTGTGAAGCAGCAGAAAAACCTTTGATGTTGTTACTTTTTAGTGGAATAAGTGACATTTGCTGGCCATTTTTAATTAAAAAAAACTTTTATGGGATGATAATTTGGGGGGGGGTTAGGATCATTCTAATTTTTTTAAAAATAAGAATGACAATAAAATAATAAAGCAACATAAGAGTAAAGCATTACTAATGCTTTACTATAAGGTAATTCATGAGCTTTGAACAGTAACAGCTAATCCTAACACGACCTTTTTTAAAAAAAGCCTTCAAGTTCTATTACTGATAAAAACAAATGTCCTACCAAAACACTTTCTTCCTTTACATACTTCAGTAGCAAACCTATATATGGTTGCATTGTAGTAAGCCCTGTTCAATATCATTAAAATTATTCCAACGTAAATCTACACAGGCCTGCACTGTCAAGCATCTGTTTTATTCAGAAATATGAAGTATTGCTGTAGCATGAACTTTTTAGCTGTGTTCGTGGAAACTAATCTCTAAACAATGGTAATTTGAGAGGCCCCTGATGAGAACAGACTTCTGCGGCATAGAAAGCAATACATATTGCTCCTACCTCTTTTTCCTATTTCCATACTAATCTGCATACTAAGACCTTAAATCCATCAGAATCCCAGCATGAGACTCACCTGTGCACAGAACATTTCTTTGAAAATAGAGCAAAATATAATGTTGGTCTCTCTGGAGCAGAGAGCTCAACGGGTTCTCTGTGTGCTTATCTCCTGTAGAGGAGGTGACAGCAGTAGCCACACCTTGCTTTTCCTCTGTCTTAAACAACAGTTGTTTGGCTGACAGGGGATTTTTTCTCCTAATAAGGTTAGCTCTCTCTCCTTCCCTGGAAGGATGAGCCAAGAAAAATCGTGTTTAAAATAGGATAATTAGAAGAACTTCCTACAGATGATAATACCAAGGCTGTCATTAAATGTGTTTTTAGCTTACAGTTTGAATAATAATCTTAAATTAATCTAAAGATAATTACAAGTTCTTGAAGTTGGCCTGTTAGCTGGCAGTTGGCATCTAACAACTTGGGCTGACTAGACACTGGAAATCTATCATCCTCTCTTGATTGGCCAATATGAAAAGCTTGTGATGGCAAGCTTTTCCTGTCATGGCACCAAGATTCTAGTGGAATTTAGTTCCACAACAGAAGGGACAAACTTAAGTATGCGTGCTTATAAGAGACATGGATTGAATGTACCATATATCCGTGCTATGGTATGTTTATGGTATCCTGTGGTATGATATTCTGTATGCTCTGTACGCTTCTGTATGCTCTGAAGCAAGTCTAATTTATTCAATAAGACTTCTTTCCACACAAGTGTGTGGATGAATGAAGACTCAGGCTCTTTCCACACAAAGGCCCTTTTCACACAGCATTTCCATGTGAAAAGGCCCCTCAAGTATCGCACAAATGTGAGGAGTGGTCCACACGACACACTCACATTTGTGTGACACTCCAGGGCCTGACAGGCACCACTCGTGCACTTTTTCATTTTTGGCTTTAAGCTGAAAATGGTGTGCGGTTGCACATTGCTTCCAGGCCCCGTGCACATTAACCTTGTGTGCAGAGCCTCAGGAGCTGAGCTGGTCCCAGGCTGCACTGTGAAAGGAAGAGGCAGGACTCTTGCACAAGCAGGAAGCTGAAGAAACCTGGACGCGAGGGCCTCTCACAAGAGGTTGCTCACGTGAGCACCGCACTCCAGCACTGAGAAAAGGTAGGATGCGGAAAGGGTGAAGGCTGATACATCACAATAGTGTCATATTGTCACTTTTATATCTGCACATTAAACCAGTTTGATGTCATTCTGTTCTCCGTGGTTCTGCACGAGTTGAGGTCTTAGTGCGGTTAATATCGACATTAAAATGATGTATTGTAAAAAACAGAAAACTCTGATATAAACCGCCTAAACCATTTCTGCTACATTTTTCCTACATGCAGAAGCATTACAATAGATTCACACCACTTGCACTAAAACATAGCAATGGTTTCTACAAGGTTGTTTTTTTTTTTTAAATTGAACAATCAGCAATGGTGGGGTGGACTGAGTGAGGGAAATAGGAGTTTCACGAGAATTGATGATGCAGAAGCTACAAATGATTTTCTCCACTTTACTTCAATAGAAACTGGAGGGCATGCAGATAGGAATCGGGGTAAGTCAGAGTAAAAAACACTGCTCATGATACTCAGTGAAATGCTCCTCCACTGTAGTGCAGGAATGGCCTCAGTCTATGGCCCTTTCTGTACCCTTGTGTTTTTCTGGTAGCAATTCCAGCAGCAACGAGAGTGCTCTCCTCCATGCCAGCTGGTGCCATGCTGAAGGAAGCACAATGGATATGCCTCTTCCTTCAGCAGCGCAGTCAGGAACTTTCCCAGGCTGCACTGGGGCAGGAAGCACCTCCATTAAGCTTCTCGTGCTTCCGCAGGCCAGGTAGATGCGAATGATTGTGCAATCATGGATCACTGATGGGGATAGGGCATCAATGATAGGGCATCATAGGAGGTAATAGGAGAAGGATGGGACTGTGACAACATCATGCAGAAGCGTCTTCATGGTCCTACCCCATGCCAGGATGGGAGGCTCCTGTGGAAAGAACCTATGATTGCAGCCTCAGCCTCAGTTTTAGTATTGTGTGTAGCTCTCTATTTTAATAGTGAAGATTAAATTCTATTTAATTCCTATGTGTACTATAATATTGCAGAATGGTTCAGTTTTTATTGCACAACGTGGTTAGAGGAAAAGTTTTCAAACTCATTTCCTTGTAAAATGTCTGCCTACTTGAGGTTCATTAATGGTTGGTTTAATAGGAGATGCCCAGTCGCACTGCTGAGACATTGGCCATCTCCACACTACACTGTTACAGTGCTATTATTCCTCTTTCAACATCCTGTGGAATCTTGGGGTTTGCAGTTTAAGAAGGGACATTTATAATTCTCAGCCAGAGCGGTCATTGGCCTCAGTAAACTACAAACTCCAGAATTCCACAGGGTGTTGAAAATAGAACAGTAGCACTATAACAGTGTAGGGCAGAAATGGCCATTATTTTAGAACACTCAGAAGCAGATAGTGATCAAGCATGGGCAAGTAGACATAGCATGTGGTGTGCTATGTGTGGATTTTGTTTCCTGTTCATTTAAGGCATATCAGTTCTGATACATGGTTTATTTACTAAAAAGTACTGATGGAGGATTCTGGATATAGATTATTAATGGTATTATTCCTTTTTCTAACTGGTGATATGAATTTTCTTCCACCATTAAAAGCAATTGTTTTATTTTGCATTTTGAATACATTGTGCTACTTCAAAAGAATGGGGTCATTCTTGAAAATATCAGTGTATGTTTTATTTCAGATTCTTTCTCTCTTTTTCACACTGTCTCAAAAAGAAAAAGAAAATCCATCTGGTCCTTTGTAAAAGGATCAAGATACTGACAAAACTCTGTGCAAGACCATAACTGGATCCAAAACTATGTCTACCATGAAAGTGACAAGGCACGTCACCTGTTTTCTTTTACTCTTCTGTGTCATGAAAAATAAATATTTGGACAGGATAAAAGCAAGCAATGAAAATTTAACATATGCACAGTATATAGGCCAAAATAATGCTTATCTTCTCCTTCATTACTATCAAAGACTTCCTTGAAATATGAATGTGCTCTACTTCATTGTTTGATGTTAAAAGAAACATATGGCATTTTGCAACAAAAGATAATTAGATTTTGTGTCTACTTTCAGTGTTTTAGTTTGTAAGCTTGCTTTAATGTGGTTTACAATCAGAGTAGGCAGAGTAAATGAACAATTGTAGAAGAGAATATAAAAATATTGTGTTTGGTTATGTGGATGAACACTATGCTGGATAAACAGAAATTATCATGGGAGAGTGTAACTTATGGCATCAACTTTAATCCAATGTTTTTGACAACCATAATGGCATTGGGTAGATATGCAATATATAAAGGGTTTCATTTGGCCACTGTTTGGTTTATCTTGCTTTATCACAGGATATGAAACTCGGAAAATATGTACATTTCTTCTTATCATCATGCTTTTCTACATTGTTTAATTGTCTTTTGTGAGCACGGGTGATTATAAGCGCTATTGCTTAGTTTAATAAAGTTTAATTAGTTTAATAATTAGTTTAATAAAGTTTAATTAGTTTAATAATACAGAACTTTATCCCCTCCTTCCTGGAAGGCACTTGTGTCTGTGTATAAAATACAGGTGTTCCTCATTTTACATTTACAACTCTGTGGGACAGGTAAGGATGAAAGTGACCAAAGGAGCTTCAATGATGAGAAAATATTTAAACCAGAATCTCCTCTGGTAAGTCATACCCTCTGCTCACTACACTACAATTTGTGTAATTTGACAATTCCTAAGTGATGGTGTGAACTCAGCTGAAAAACATTAGCCAGAATCCTGTTTAGGATTTATCTATGTGTAAAAACCATAGTAATGGTGCTATGTAGTGAATCTTGTCCCATTCCCCCCAATCCACACTTACTGGGAAGCAGCCATTGTGATCAATGTGGGTCTGTGCCCCTCTCAACTGGGAAGCAGCTGACTGATGTTTCATCCCCTCCTGTGAACAACCCAGAGATAGCTTGTGTGAAGGAGGGAATGGGGGGATTTGTCAACCAGCTGCTTCATGATCAACAGGGGAACAGAACCCTGTCAACCTCAGCAACTGCTTTCCAGTAAGTAGAAACAGGGAGACTTTTACAGCCCTTATGTAGCTCCCAAAGTACAGGCTATATAGGCATCAAGAATACCAAATAGTGATGAGTTCATAATACTAGGTTACACATTCATAACTGCTCAACAAGATTCCTCTTATTGTGTTTGTGGCGATGTGATATAACCAGCATTAGGACTGTTCTGTGTGCCTTGTGGTGGCTGACTAAAACATGTGACATCAGGGGGAATATGAACCCACCCTGAGTCCTCAATACATACCATTACTAACCTGACCAGATATCTGAAGCAGAACCTTTGTGCTACTTAGAATTAGTGCCGAGGCAACACAGGAGACCCCATTTTGGAAATCCTTTATTCTCCATGAAAATCTCCCTGTTCCATCTCAGAGAATTTTCAGAGTACAAGCAGGATGAACACATATCCAATTTCCTTTTCATATATGATGTCCAGTCCAATCTCTCCCACTTCTTTTGCAAAGTTCATATGAAGAAATAAGTAAAGATCATACTCTGGACTATTGAACATGAACAGTGATTCTTTGTGGGGGATGACTATCCCTTTGCCTGGAAGCTTTCCTCCACTACATAGGACATGTTTCTTATTAGAAGGAAAATTGAACTTGACAAAAAAATGTGGAACAGTACTTAGAACTTTTTTGGTAATATTGTTTTTCCAGCAAATAATAACGTTATATTATGTTACAAAATATAAACTCCTTAGTGGAATGAAGAAGTTCAGAAAGGAGATGCCGGCATGAAAATCCTTACCTATGACTGTGTTTTTATCTCTTTCCTGTTTATTATAAAAAATCAAAAGCATACCACTATGATGTCTCATTGTTCTAATTCAAAAGTAATATATAGGATTCTGTACTTAGAGTCTACTCAGATCAGGTCACAAATAAACATATATTTATTTATGAAACATATCATACAATAGCCTCTTAAAAACAATAAGAAGTAATCATTCTGTTTAATAATTTAACCTAATTTCCTCTTAAGAACATAACTGCTTTTTGAACTTTTAGTGGACTTTAATCTCCCTCCCTTATCCTCTCCTCCCCTCTCCACAATTCCACTAATTTCCATTTTATTTTCCCTTTTTCTTCTCATGTATTAACTAATTTGACTACCCCTGCCTTCCTTTTTTGGCAGAAAGATGGGAAATAAATTTAGCAAACAAGCAAATCAATCTGTCTGTCATCTCCCCTTCTAAGTAATTTTATCATCTGAATCTAGTTTTCCCCATTGTTCTATAGGTTCTCCTGGGATCCATTCACACTACACAGTTATATCACCATGATTCTCCTTTAACTGGCCTAGTTCCATTCTATGGAAACCAGGGATCTTTATTTCTGGGAAGGGCACTTAGAATTCTCAGTCAAAAAGAACTAGTACTTCACCAAGCTACAAACTTCAGGATTCCATAGAAAGGTTGTCATGGCAGCTGAAGTGGAACATAGCATTATAACTATGAAGTGTGAATGGCAGCCTACTGTTAATCATCTTTCAATCTCTTCAAGAGCTTGATTCATTCATTCTTTCAATATGTGAACGAGGTTTTGCTGAGTCACCACACTTCTTCATGCTACATTCACCAAGCTGCCCAACTCCTGGTATCTGTGCTGCTCACTGTAAACATCTGAGGAACAAAACATTTGTCTAAGCACATGAAAGCTCCAATGCTCAATGGAGGTGGAAAAAGATGATGTCAGACTCTCTGTTGCAATTTGTTTGTTTTTCCAATGTTCAATGCACATGAAAGCTTCCGTTCTCTATCCACATGTTACAGGGTTACCATAGGATATAGTGGTTTGGCATCTATAATGCTGGGAGCGCAGTTCTTCCATTCCCCTGCAGCAATAATAATTGATTAAAATGCTTGAATTGAAATGTCAGAATTATACTGAGGCTCTCTTTCCCAGGCAGCTACCTTCCTCATCCTGTCAAATAATTTTGGAAGGATAGTGGAGTTTCAAGGATGGTCTCTGTTGTATCACAGACTGCAGTGGGAAAGCCTTGTTATGCATACAAAATAGTTTCATGCTTCTAAAGGTGTCTGAATATTGGCGAATACCACTAGAACTGAAATCCAAAACTTAAGAAATCAACAAATTTCTAGCCATAAGTATGTTTGTTACCAGTTAGATGGAATGAACTACAATCCCCCTCATCTGTGAATATAAATAAAATTTGATGGACATAAACTTTATTGGTTACTTTCTGGCATACAAATAATCCCTCAGTTTTATTAAATCCTCCTTGCCTTTTATTTACAAGATACTGCTAGAAGCTGTGTTACATTAACAGTTTATGGAAATAACAGAAACATAAAAGCATAGGCTCAGCATTGTGCACTTGTAACATTTAGGAATCTACACTTTTATATCAATATTTCCCTTTCTTTTAGGTTTTCCTATGTGAATTATTTGAAATGATATGATAAGAGAATACCTGTTAACTCCAAACCTCTTATAGTTGCATGTAGAAGAGCACTGTGCATGTCTTGTGATTCAAGATATTTGACACAGATCTGCATTCATGCCAGTCATATTTACGCTGCAGTGTATATAGGAAGATGTTTCTCCACTAGATCCATCTTTGGACGGATGCTGCAGTTTTGATGGTGAGCCAAGTCTTCATCCGTATCCGATCTAAACTTTATCGAGGTCTCCAATCTAGTAAAGAACGGTATGTTTAGATTCTGACCTTGTGTACAGATCTCCATTGTTGGTTCAAGGGATTTATGCAACATTATCGTACACTGCATGCAATATGTGATTTTCATATGCAGCTTTGAGCTTCTTAAATTATAGTGGCATGAGCATTCCAATTTCATTCTGATACATCTGTCTTGTTTATAATGCAAAGCACAGAAACATCTCTTGAGGCTGTTCAGATGAAGGCTGCTTTCCCTAACGTTTGAGGGAAAAGATGCTTCTTGTGATAGCAAAAAGGAATATACTATGAATCACAAAAACTAAGAAACTTTTTAGGCTGGCTTTTCCTCTATTCAAGTATATGGGAGTGACAGCCAGCCTAGTTTTGTATTTCTCTATGCAGTGTCATGAAATTATAAAACTGAATGAAAGAATATCATTTCCACTGGGCACTGAGTCTTTCTTTGTTACCTTCCTGGGAAGCTATACTTTAGACATTTCTGTGTGAAGACACTGACATTGCTGATCTGGCATAGCAAAAAAGTCTCAGTGTAATACTTTTTGTTATCAATAAGCCTAATAAGATAGCAAAAATATAAACTATGCAAAGCAAAACACTTAGCTTGTCTTTTCAGCCTAGTCCACCCTGTACTTTTGAGATGAAGAATGCAACATTGGGTACTGCCTGAAAGTAATATTTATTTACTGTATCACAGTACTGAACAAGTTGTCTGACTGGACTCAGTAATATTGCTGGTGTGAAACATTGTGCCATAAACTAGTGTTATCGTAAGGAAATATAGCAAGTTAGAAGATGGACTGAATTGAACCATATAGAGGGAACACTAGAGTCACAGATATTGTCCACTTTCAATTTCACTTGGGCTGTGATGTTTCATAAGATGGAAAAGTGCATATAAGCAGGACTGGTCCTACCAATAAGCAGAATGAGGCAAATGCTTCACTGATGCCTATTGTATCATATTTGTCTTCCTGTTTTAAGCACTCAAGTTCATCTTATTTATCTCCTATGCTTTTTGTATTAGTGTAGAGACATCTGAGGCCATGCATCATTCTCCCTATCTGCTTATTTAGAGTTTTTTCCCCCTCTCACTTTTGAGCTCTTGGACTATTTGCCCAGTTCTCTCCATAGCACTCAGATTGTTATCTCCAGCACTTGAATAATTCCTGCCCTCAAGAATCCTGTTTCCCTTCCCAAGGTGAATCAGTTGCTTTGATGAAGTTGCTTTGGAGGTTAGCTATTTGGGATGCTAGTGCAATTTGATGGCAGGTTGCTAGACAACAGAAATAGCACCTCCAGAATGAAACCCAGGACAGAGGTGTGTGTGAGCAGATTATAAAGGAATTCTATATATGACAAAGTTCTCTGTGTTTTGAATCTTCAGTGAGAATTAGCTAGAGAGGATGGCTTAGGAGTGATTAAGACATAGAGAATTGATGTCTAAAAGCAGGGATTGATTGTCAAAGTCTGATGCAAATTTAAACAGTTAATTTATCAACACTGTACTATAAGTGGCCCCTAACAAGATAAGGTGAACACTTAGGACTCTAGCCCTGTGATAAAAGGGTCAAGTCAAGCTAGGGAATATTGACAGGGCACCTGATTGGATTGGAATTGCCAAACCAATCTGAGGGAGATTAAGGGTCTGTCACACTCTCTTTATTACATTAGAAAAAGATTTCTGCCAGCTTCTGTGAGGTGCAAATTGACACTTCCCCGAAATCCATTTCCATGAAACCATGGTCCAAAAAACTGAACCGTTCCAAGCAGCAGAGCAACTGCAGAACCAGTTGTTCACCTCCACTTTTCTCTCTCTTTCTGGGCTGTGACCTTCAAATGGGAGGAGAAATGAAATGGCAACTTATCCATTGAGGTCCTTCAGTTTCCTACCCAGAACCTCATAATCCCTTATGATCTTCTGAAAACTGTGCCTCGCGGTGTTATTGGTTCCCATGTGGACCAAAAGAAAGGGTTAATGTTCAATGGGCTTGATGAATTTTGTGAGCCATTTCATTACATCACAGATCTTTGCCCCATGGAGACAGCAAGACATCCTGCCACACCCCAAACCATTGCTTTTGTTCCTTTCAGTAGGAAGTCCCCTAGCATCACCACACATCTCCTTTGGGTATTGGCAGGGGCTGATCCACGTGCTGAATCTTCCATGGCCCCCTGCACATTCTCTGAGGATTGACCCTGTTGCTCTTGTTACTGTTCTTCATCCTCACTGATAAGGGAGAGAGCTTTGATTCAATTGTGCAGCTCCAGACTCAAAAATCCTTTCTACTTTTATGTGTCACATTCCTCCAAGTGTCTGCTTCTTATGTTTGGGAACTGACCTCTTCCTCAGAGACATACCTTATGAGTTCCTCATCCAGGACAGCCTGCTCTGCTTTGTCCAAGAAAACTTCATGCTCCCTAATACACGGATGAATAGATACATGGCCTCAGGTTGCTAGACCTTCTCTTCCAACAGGGCAATCAATGTGCACTAGCTGTAGCTATGTTTATCCTCCAGGCTAGAGTACAAACATGCCACAGCTGTTGCAGGTGACTGCAGCAGCTCCCTCATCATCCATATTCAGTAGTCTTAAGTAGACACTGAAACAGAACTCCAGGCCTCCCCTGCAAAACTCCCCCACTGAACATCAAATGAAATAGCTGTTGGCCTTGCTTCTGTTTCCCAAGCTCCAAGGACTCCCCAAAAAAGTCTCTGACTGACTTCCTCTGGGCCTGAGCACAATAGAACAATAGAGCACTAATGAGCACACAAGCAAGCCTGCCTCATGTCACACAAGCAAGCAGCCTTAAGCCCAGCGGACACAACAGCCTTAAGCCAACAAACCATCCCTAACGATTCTCTGGTAGTGGGGAGGTTTAATCCAACAGACACAAGCTAACCTTATGCTATCCTTTCCACCTTGCCCATGTGAAATACCTGTTGGCCTTGCTGCCTGTCAGCCAAGCTCCTGTGCACTCTGTTCACATGGTAGTCCAGTTAGCTTCTGAATGTGAAATTGAAAACTGTGAATCATCTTGTCCTCTGCCTTAGGTATCAAAACATCTTGGGCCAGCCATGCACACAAATTAGGGGAATACAATGGCTAAATGTAAGTGACATGGGGTTTTATGTGGTTCGACAGGAGAATTTGACAAGATTGTCTTTTTCTGCAAACCAGGCATGTCGTTAAAGTATATTTGCATATCACGTGCAATTTAAGAATGGAAATGGCTGATAATTATGATTGTAAGACATAAAGAATTAATTCCCACCTCTCCTGCTACTGAGAAACATACTCAACAGTGCTGTTGTTAATTGTGGAGAAAATGCATTTTATTGATTTCAGCAGCAAGTCTCTTTTTGTCCTTAAAGTGTGTTCTGTATAGGTATTCTTTCTGGAAATCTAAACCAACCACTGAGAGTAAATGACCAACTACTGGGACCAAGCAGTTCCTGTTACAATTTTTAACAAGCAGTTTCTAGCAGTTGGAAACTTTACTTTAAAGCTAATGGATTGACTTTAACCTTACTTAAAAAAAAATAGGTGCATTAGTTATGCACTGTTTTAAACCATAACAAGATCTTCTGACAAGTCAAACTATCCCTATGCAGTATAATCAGTGGTGAGGGATTTGATGTTACTAACCAGTTACATTATTACTATCATCATCATCATCATTTTTAAATGGACAAAATGTTTCCCGAGTAACTTCCAAGTAATATTTTGAAACACTAAGTAAACATCACTCATTGCTCTCAAAATTATAAAACTAATATAACCATACTTAATGAAAAGTCATTTCTGAAAGTCATGGACTAGGAGTTTTGCCAGGTGAAATAAGGATCACGGCTCCTGTCTCTTTAATGGGTTGTGTAGAAGAGGGAATTTCAGCATGTGTTCATGTATGTATATTAGATGGTTTATAGTCAGTGTTCTCCTGGGAGATGGAAAAGAATATGTTTGGAATGCTGGAGGTGGCTAGTTATTGGCTGAGAGTATGAAAGAAAGCATTCAAAAATTGATGTGTTACAGTTCAGAAAATTACTTAGCATTATGCTATCATTTGGAAAGCAGCTGAAATATATGTATGTTTGGGCCAGTGTATGGAGGTGACAGTGAGAGAGGTCAGCTTTACTTAATTGTTTTGCTTACAAAATGAAGGTAGTATCTGCAGGTGGTTGGATAGCCAGGTGTGATAAATTTTGGGGATGTAGCTATCTGGGGTCCCAGTGCAGCCTGAAAGCAGGTTGATAGGCAACCAGAATAGCACCTCAGGGGAGAAACCCAGACCAGTAATCTATGGGAGGGTCTTGTGGCTGAGAGAAAAAGTTATATAAAGTACCTGTGGGAATTTTTATTTCTGCAGTGAGAGTTTTGCAAGAAGCTAGGGATTAGAGTCCCTCAGCCAGCCAGAAAATGTGGCTGTTTTGGGAGGTTTAGTTCTCAGTGGAAGTCTAGTGAGAATCAGAAGAGTAATTAAGCCCCAGTAGGATCTGGTCAGAAAGTGTGACCTAGATTTAGGGTTAAGCCATTGGTGGTAGTTTAGCCAAAGTGGTGTGATAATTATGCCTTTCATGAAAGTCTAGAAACATAATTGAACAGTTTCTGAAGAGTACACTGAAGAATTGTATCAACATTGCACTGCGATTGAACTCTAACATGCTACTTTATTCTTATTCTTATCTTAATTAATGTTACAGTTTATCTTTGTAACACTGACTCAGCTTGAGCTGTCTACAGTAATAACTAACACAGAAAACACACTACCATAACATTAAGTGTTTCAAAATAAACATGGAATACCCTTGCCCTTTTACACAAAGGTGTAAAGGGAGGCAGAGCTGTGTGGCAAAGACAGAGTACTTTATCAGATTGGGAACCACCACACCAATCTAAGATAAGTGAGAGCCAGTCACAGTGAGTAATTGTTTATTTGATATTAGATATTAGACGGTACTTACTGAAACCATATACTTCTGTATACTGAGTGATCTTAAACCATCTGTCTTACATTTGTTGTGAAGAAATTATTGTTTCACATACACACACATCTTTTGATTGGCTATGCTAGTGAGTTTTCAGATATGTTGTGTTGATGGTGGCAGTGTTGACGCAGGGTAAGCAGTACAGAGTACAGAGCAGAAGCCAGTTCGTAACTGTAAACTTCTAAATCACAGAAGATTTTTACATGGGAGTTGTGATGTTGGAACAAGACATTCACATAGATGATGGGGTGGGGAGAACACCCAGAAAAGCAATGGTAATCTGGCTGGGGCAAGTAATTAAAGTAAAGAGTAAAAAAGGGAGAATATATCTATATCTATCTATAGAGTCAGCCCTCCACATTTGTGAGTTTCACTTTTGTGGATTTGATTATCAATGGATTATGTGCTGTCACCTCTGTTGCTTCCTTATGCCATTTTTAATAAGGACTGCAAGCCTCGTGAGATTGAGAAACTGCAAATGAGGCTTCTTAGCCCCTCTTAAAAGTGGTGTAGGGCAGCAGTGGAGGTGTCAGTAAGCCCCACCAGCCAGCCACTTCTGCCTTGTGAAGGAACCCTGATGCCTTAAAGGAATCGACAGTGGGTTGAATATGCTGATCATACATTTTTGTGTTAAATATGGTTCAGGAGAGCCTAGAGTTATTCATGTTTTTTTCACTTTCATGACGGTCTTGTGCCCCTAACCCTAGCAAATGTGGAGAGATTACTGTATATCTGTGTCTGTATCTATATCGAGAGAGAGAGAGAGTGAGTGGAGGAGGAAAGGTCTGTCTGTCTGTCTGTATATGCCTCCTTTATCCACAACATGCCACATGCAAGTGTGTTGGCTCATTTGGCAGGGGACAATAAGAGTGTCAGTCAAACAACACTTGGAGAGCCACACTATCTGAATCCTTGATATATTACATGTAGCTAAGTATGCAATAACATTAAGTAATAACCCTGAATTACATGGCAGGACTATCATAAAGTGCCTCTTAGCCACAGCCCCCTTCCTAGGCCTACAACTACAGGGCAAGTTATGGACAAAAAATGGCCTACAACTACAGGGCAAGTTATGGACAAAAAATGTAAAATAACCAATTCTAGCATAGAATAATTAATGAAAGAGAAAGAAGATGAGCTAAATCTTTATATCTAGGTAGTCAACTGTGGAGTGTCAGCATGGTGTAGTAGTGGTTTGAGCACTGGACTATAACCCTGGAGACCAGGATTTGTTTTCCCATTCAACCACGCAAAGCCACTGGGTGACCTTGGGTG
This sequence comes from Ctenosaura bakeri, assembly GCA_948474755.1. Taxonomy (NCBI): domain Eukaryota; kingdom Metazoa; phylum Chordata; class Lepidosauria; order Squamata; family Iguanidae; genus Ctenosaura; species Ctenosaura bakeri. The sequence continues at coordinate 145,639 of CAOLHI010002865.1, forward strand.
TGCCACACATGCTGAGCCCCAGAAAACTCTGGGATAAGTACATCCTAGGGTTGTCATAAGTCGGAAATGACTTGAAGGCACACAACAACAACAGCAACAGCAGCAGGCAATTGTGATCTTCCAGCTGTTATTGCAACTCCTATAATCTTCCAACAATAGTTAACTGTTTACAAGTGATACGAGTTAATAGTCAAAAAATAATCTAGAAAGTCACAACTGCTCATCCTTCTCTTGCACAAACATAATATAGGCCATGCCAGTTATGCTACAATACTGAGTTTCTCCATTGTTTAGTATTAGCAGCTATTGCTTTGGCTCTGTGGGAGTTTAAAAACAAAAACATAAACGGTTAAAAACTCATCAGGAAGTTCCATGCTCAGACAATATGATTGCCAGTTTGAGGTGTTTTTTTTGTTTTTTAATGCCTATGGGCAGGTACCTTCACTAAGCACCAGCACAAACTTTCACTGTTAAAACAACATAGTAATAAGAAGGGGGTGGAGGTGGAATTTAGAAAACAATTTGTTTGTTTTCTATGAATTCTGCTGCAACTATCATAATGAGTTTCTTGCATCAGACAGAAACTTCAAAAGTCACCAAAATGTTGGATTCAGTCTATTCATACAGAAAAACAATCCAGAGTGCATACTGATACACTTATTTGGATTTTAACTGGCATAAATGGAGTAATCATAAGTTACTATGTTCAGCCAAGCACAAAGGATGACTAGTCTATGAAGATGAACAAATTCTGAACAGATGTTAGGAGGCAATCTTAGAATTGGTAAACATGCCTCAAATAGCTCGGCACATAGATGGTCTGTAGGCTTCCACATCACAATATACAAGCATAAATATCCCAAGGAGCTAGCTCTTCACTCCAATGCCAAGTTTTATCATCTCTCATGCAAATACATGAAGAAGATGAAAGAAAGAGGAATGGATAAAAATAACAGTATACAGAAACATTTTTTTACAAAAACCCAACTCCTAAAACTGTGAGTGTTGAGGATTAAATTTGTCCATCTTAGGTTAAGGATGAAAGGCAGGGAGTGAATAGAAAAAGAAAGGGGTAATTTGATATGGTTTTCTCTCACCCACTGACTGGCCCCAAGCTTGATTTTAAAATAGGCCAAAAGTCCAGTATCCATTTCCCTACATAATCATGCTTTTAGGCAGTCAAAGGGCTGGATTTTGTAGGATTCCTGTATCACATGATAAGTCTTCTGATTCAGCTGTTTTCAGGTAGGTATGGCCCATGTATGTAAATATCACATAAAGATTGTCAGAACTGAGTGGAACATAAGTCCTAATATGACTAGCTAAAACACTCCTACTCACATATGATATCTGGATGCTGGGACAGTGTGTGTGTTTGTGATGTGTGGGGGAGTCTATCCAGCTGCAAACAGGGCTTTGTCTTTGTCTCTCTTTGTTGTTGGTCCCTTGAGGCTTTTTTTGTAACTTCTTGTTTGAAGCTCTTTGGAAGCTTCTCACCTGTCTCCCAGCTGGTTTTGCTGATTGGGCAATTATCTCTTGTGATCTCTGATGTCCTTCTGTGATGCTGACCCTCAATAAATGCAACTTAAGCACAATACCTTGTTTACCTGGAGAGGAAACTACCCCTTTTCAGCCATGTTGCCTGGATAATGGGAAGAGCCCATTCTCACAGCTATATTTCAGAGGAACTGGCAAAACCACCTCAGTATTTCTTGACTAAGAAAAACCCCTTGAAATTCATGGAGTCATCATAAGTCAACAAATGACTTGAAGGCACATATATGACCACCCAACTCAAATAGTAGTGTTAGTTGCTGTTGTTGTATGTCCGGTAGGAAGACCCTAAGAAAGTAGCTTATCCCTCTTAACTTTGCCATTTCTTTTAAATAAGGAGTGAACACAAGTGGCAAAGTCTTTTGCTTAGGCACTGTTTCCCTGCTAAGATCTCAGAAAGTATTACTGGAGCTATATTGCTCTTCAAGTGTTTTCCATACCTGATGCCCCTCTCCTCACCCCCAGTCTGGACTGATGCTGCACTGAGTAACCAGGTGGACAGAGTTGGGAAAAGTCCATTTCACTGAGCTCAGCTAGAATATACTGAACCTCAAGCACAGAATTGAGGTCCAGTATACACTACACATCTCATGATTATGTAGGATGGAGCCATGATGTCAGTTATCATGATATCAAAGGACTGTAACTGTACAATAGAAGTATACTCAGAAGTTCTAGTTCCATTGCAAACTTATTGGAAATTCCAGTTGTATCTGAAGTCTCACTGTGAGTCCCAGTGTTTATCTGGAACTTTTTCTGAATGTAGTTCCTCCTTGTATGAAGATAACCATTTGAAAAATAGAACAGGGCTCCTATACCTTCAACAGTTGTATAGAAAAGCAAAATTAAACAGGTGTAGGTTCTCATACAATTTTATACCTGCTGAAATTCCATATAGCTGCTAATGATTCAAGATCCTTTTCCTCTTTTTAATGTGGTCATCATCACTGGCATTATTTGGGTCTTTTGCTTTGTGTAAACTTAGTGGTCGATGTAAATTGTTATTTCTTCTTATTTTTATAATTGTGTAGTTTAAAATTATACTTTTAATATTTTTTTAAAGGAAAAACTTTGCCTTTTTGGCAATCTCAGTTTTTATCAGCTCCCCCTGTTGACGTAATAGCTAAGATTTGCTTTTCAGAAAAAAATCAACATGTTAAATGGGAAGGCAGATTAAGTGTACTATCTGCCTTGAGCCACAAATATATCAGATCAGTTGCATAAGATCTTTTCCCTTAACTGAAAGAGGAAGTACAACTCCTGTTGAAACAGCTTCATGGACTACTAGTTCATTTTCAGGTACAATCCAAAGTGCTGCTTTGGATTTGGGGATATGTTTCCTGTGACCACTCCCAGTCAGCAGCCTGGCCACTGCATTTTGGACCTGCTACAGTTGCTGAACAGTTTTCAAAGGCAGCCCCACACAAACAGCAATTACAATCCAAACTGGGTATAAACTGGCTATAAACAAGTGATGTGTCACCAAAATCACAGTGAATGGGCACAGACTTTCTTCCATGAATACTCTATTCCTTTTTCCTTTCGAAAAAATAAGGGACCAAAAGATCTCTATTATTTTGAATTAATATATTAATCTACTTGGCATATCATTAGAATTCTTTAGATTTGGCCTAACAAAGCAAAAATTAAACCTCTTGTTTACAACTCTATTTTAGCACAATCTTATGTATATCTTAGCCCACATTCATTCACACGCTGAAGTAACATACTCTCAGCATGTTAGCCCTTTCCTTCTAGTGGTGTACAACAGTTCCTGTTATTTTTGTCCCTTGTTTCTTGCTAACCATCTATTAATTTTGAAATTAAATTGTTCACTGCGCTCTCATTCTCCATAAGAAGTAAGCACCTGAGGTGGGTCCAGCTGGCATTTTATTCAGTGTTTAAGATCATGCTGCTATAATGATTACATATTTAATCACCATGGCTTCCTTTTCAAAAATGCAAAGATTAGTATAACTTTCATTATATAGAAGTAAAATTTACTTGAACAAGCACTCCCATTTCCACAGTGATGCTTTAATTGGAAAGGCAACACTTGCTGCCTTGCAGAAGGACCTCAAGGCTGACAATGGGATACATTTTAACTGGAGTTACTACTCACTTTATTCTAGAATAGAAATGCCAAGGTCAACATGGAGGGAGATTCCTGATAAGGTAGAAGGGCTAGTGAATTCTGACAAAAGCAAAAAGAGCTCTTCAGAGTAGGTACCATGGTCATCTACTCACACCGATCGTAGGATGTAGCATAAATATGTGTGTTTTTATGTGTGTCTGTCTGCAATCTCCCCTTCCCCCCACAGAGCACCCTGTAAGAACAATTTTTACTGCTTTTGGACATAGCCATAAGAAGCAACAAAATATGATAAAGGAATCCTCTGGAACTAACTGGTTTATTCTAGGATGAACATTAATGGATACATCTGATGAAACGGACTGGAGTCCAAGACATCTTACGTTAGGATCAACAAGACTAATGAATTCTTCTATGTATTTTATACTAAAACAGAATAACAGAGCCATTTTGTTGAGTACTAGAAAAAAATATTATACTGCAATAACAGTATATACAGCTTGTTAAAACACACCATATCCATATAAAGTCTTTTTACTGACAAGCAAAGACTTTCTTGTTTAAACAGGCCTTCAGGGTGGAGTGATGTGTAACTGGGTGTGCTGTTTTAATATGTATTGTGTTTTTCAAGTGTTTTATTGTTTTAAATTTTAGTGTTTTAAAAATAGTGTTTTAACTAATCTACTTTTTAACTTTTGTACCTTTTTAACTGCTTTGTTTAATTTGTGCTGTAAGCATAAACAGGACAACAAACCTGGATTTAAATATAGGGCTATTTTAATTTAAACCAATCTGCATTGTAGAAAGCAGTTGGCTACGCTTGAGATCAAGCAGCGTAGTCCAGATCATTCCATAAGGGCATTTTGACTGTGAAACACCTCATTTCAAATGCCCCTATAAGGCAATGCCACACTGTGTTCTGCCACAACCCTGTTTTCCAATTTGGTACACAGAGGAGAGACCCAACTGGCAGGTCATAGTCTGTTAGGTTAACCTTTGTTTTTGATCATGTATCAATCCCCTCCCCAAGGACATGGGCAAAATGAGGGCCAGTTGTGGGACAGCTTTGACGATCCCCATAGGAATTGCTCTATGAGGACACTTTCTGATGTTCACCCAAGAAAGCCCAAATTTACTAATTTGTACTGTAAAGCTAACCAGGAGCTCTCTTAATATTTCAGTGACAAGATGCTGTAGCTAAAAACAGTTGCCCATATTTGAGTGTCCTAATTTTTTTTCAGGAACTATAAGTTGTTTGCAACCAGCTTAGGCAACAAAATTCAGCCTAGGCAGGAAAAAAAATCTCATAGCCTTTTTGTGTGTTAACAATGCATAGAGTGGGGGCACAGCAAAGGAAATTGTGAACACATATGAAGAAGTGATGGGAAAGAAAGAAGTGAACTGCAGCTTATTTCTGGTTGTGCATGTCATGCATGTACAAACACAGCCATAAACTCCTTTTTGATCTACCTGAAATACAAAAAACATATTAATTATGTCAATTAACTGGGAACTGGGCAAGATTCTCAAATAGAAAGATACATTATTGAATACGAAAGTCATGATTATCCATGTTATACTATTTCCAACTTCTTTGTATGGTTGTGAACACTGGACAGTAAAGAAAGCTGACAGGGAGAGAATCAACTCTTTTGAAATGCAATGGTGGAGGATAATTTTGTGGTTACCATAAAAGGTCCTAGAACAAATTAACTGTGAACTCTCCCTGGAAGCCAATACTACTAACTAAGGTTATCATCCTTTGGCCATGTCATGAGATGACATGACACAACAGAAAATAACAATAATGTTTGGTCAAATGAGAGGCAGTAGGAAAAGAGAGGTGGATAGACTCATGCAAGAAAGCCACAGCCCTGAGTCTGCAGCACCCGAGCAAGGTTGTTGATGAAAAGTTCTCTTATTCCAGTGTTCCAATTAGTTGAAGCCAACTTGGCAATTGGAACAATAAATTTTACCTGGGTTAAAACTAATTATTTAATCAAAGTATAAATGCACATTTTTTTCTAAAATCAGCATAATTAATTTTCATTTGTTTCATTTGTTTTCTACTCTTGCTAAAAGTAATTCTTCAAAACAGAACCTGTAGGGAGTACTGAAATATGTTAATATGGAAAAAAATGGTCACAAAAATAATTTCAGTATAAAAATGGTCATTTGAGCTAATATTTGTGAAAGCATATATTCTACATCATTACTGTATTTGTCGGCATATAAGCCACACACGTGTATAAGACACACTCCATTTATACACTGGCAAATACTATTTGTTGGCGTATAAGACACACCAGCATATAAGACACATCCCATTTTCAAACAGTATTTTTTGGAGAAAAATGTGAGTCTTATATGCCAGCAAAAATAGTAGTTTGCTTTGGTTGTAATCAGGACAAAAGTACTCCTTATATTAAATCATCCTGGTACCTATTATAATACATCCCAGTAAAGCTCTTCTCTTTTCAGGAGTCATTCTGTTAACTGAAGGGGCAAGACTCTAGCAGATCCTTTGAAACTGGAAAAGGGGGAAGAGATTTTTTTACTGATTCCTCCTTCCCTATTGCCTTCTGGGCTACCTATCACGCTATTCCAGAGTAAATCCCAGTTCTATGGGGCAGATCATTGAAAGACATAGAGAACAGGGGAACTAGTCAAAAACTGATTGAGAATTCACAAATCTAATTCCAGCATGGAACTCTGGACCAGTCCCTAAATATATATATTTAGTATAACATTTTCAGTCTTCCAATAAAGCAGAATATTTCTATCTAGGTCGAATTATAGCGGAAGAAGTAGATTTTGGGATTTACCATAGAAATGAAAAAAATGGAAAAAAAATCAAGTTTGTGCATACGTGTGTGTGTGCGTATGTGTGTAAGACAGTTCTAATTCCTTTAATAGCAGACCTTTTGTATGGTTTATCAGTTTTTGATGATGCATAAAACATTTTCTTGTAGATTAATTATATGATTAGAACAGAGTTCCCTTTGCTGTTACCAAACCTATGACAACACTTCATGTGAAGATATACTGAGAGGTTCAAAAAGAACAATAACAGTCATGTTTAAAACAAGAAAAAAGAAAAGAAAAGAAAAATAAGCCAGAGATAAAGAGCTGGGTTAGGTCATGCACTGCTCAGACGTAGTGTATATCTTTAAATTTTTAAAAAAGAAAATACTGCAGAGAGATAAGGACAATCAATGTTGTTATTGAGAATGGATGAAGTTATCAACAAATTCAACAAGGTTAAAGAGATCAAATGGTAGCCAAAGGCCCTTTGGTATAAAATTTGAAACACTGTCACAGACAAATTTTTTGCAAGTGGGATATCTGGGATATACAAGTGATAACTCTACCTTTCCGGAAATCCGAATAGCTTCGAGATCAGAGATTGAGATTTTATAACACTCTTTCCCTTGCAATAGCTCTGATAGCTCATGTAAAAGAAGTATTGTGTATTGCTGACTCCATGCCAAGGATAAAATTCCAGATCCTAGATTCCCTCTTTAAAAAAATACACATTGTAAATCAAATAAGAATCCTTCTATACTTGAAGTGTAAACCAGTGGAACATAAAACTTCTCTATCCATTTACAATTAAATAAGGGCTGAAGTCTTCTGCACACTTACCAAGGGGTACGGTCAACTGACTTTGATGGGTCTTACCTTTGAATAATCATGGATAGGACTCCACTGTATGTATGTGTGATGAGATTCCAGAAAGAAAACAAAGGAGGACCCACAATAATAGTGGGGAAAGCAAGAAGAAAACCTAGAAATGTCAATTTGGCTGAAATAAAGCTAACATTATGGAGTTTGTTGATGGTCCTTCAGATGGTAACTTCTATGCTGGAATGATTTCAATCAGGAAGGAACAATTATTTATTATTATTGTTGTTGTTGTTGTTGTTGTTATTTACTGATTTTATTGAGATGATGATGATTTAGTTCCACAATATATGTAGAATTGTGAAAACATGTGGAAGCAAGAGCAGAGGAAAGAAGTGAACTGAGGGATTTTGGAAGACTGCAGAGGGAGGAATTTTAAGAAAAGCAAAAGGAAAACCTCAAAACCAAAGGTGACTTTGGTTGGGAAGCTGATGGGGAGTAAGAGCTACAGAAACCTGGCAACATCTTAGCAGGAACAGTTTGACAGCAAAGCCAACTGGAGAAAAGCAAAGAGTAAGGAAGAAAACAGAAAGGGCAAGTTGCTGATTTTTTTAAAAAAGGAATGAACCATAGATAAAAGTTACTATTCCATTCTGGATGTATAAACACAGGTGTTGAGATGGAATGGAATATCAAGCAGATAGAAAGTGAACTAATTGGCTCATGGTCCAAACAGAGCAGAAAAAATAGGATTTAGTGGAAAGTATGGTTAACCCTTATATGCTGACCTGAAGTGCATTGGAAACTCTGATGCTCTTCAGTAACAAGAAAGGAAAATAGGAAGAGAAAAATTGGGAATTGCACTTCCAAGCAACAAGCATCAGTGTCCTTCATTGACTTTTTTAAAAAATGTAAAAGCTAGAGGCTGGGGCTAGTTTTATCCTTTCTCTGAGGGCATAGATTAAAATAAAACAAAAGCTAAGTTCTTACTTCCTGATAGCTCATCGGATTTGAGGAATGGATTTCAAGATGCCAGAGAGAGGAAGAGAAAGAAAATGACTTTTTTCATTTTCTTTTATGGTACAAGGATGAAGTTTCTGTATTAGCATTACTGACCATCATGGGTCCTGCTGAAAATACAGGAGGAGCTCTAGATGGCCATTTTGAGCAAAGGGCCTCATAAATATAACAAAAGGTGGCTATATAGGTTTCAGACTCTTTTCTTGTGTCTCTGGTTGAGGTAACACATTAAAACTTCAACCAGATGTTTTTAAAAGGGCCGTATTCAGAATTGAGAAAGTTGCTTTTAAGAAGAATAAATATAATAACAGACTGAGGAATCCCCAGACTTTCAGGCCCTGTATGATATGTCCACTTTAGAAGACCTGCTCCCCAGTCCATCCACTGAGCTGCTAAAAATCTATGCAGTGGGAAAAGCTGTAGTGATGGTGCTATGGCAGCAAGTGGGAAAAAAGGTGGTAACAACATTGTTAACAGGAGTCTCTTGTGTTGTCTGCATTGGCTCAAGGCAGGAGAAAGAAGCGGAGAAACAGAGAAGGAGAAAGCATAGCTCAGGCATCTTGCTGAGTTAAGCATGCTATCAGCTTCAAAGGGGAGGAGATGCTGAGGGATGTGCGCAGAGAAAAGGAGAAGGGAGCACAAGCATGCTACTGGCTTCAGAGAAGAGGAGGGAAGAACACAGACTCCTTGAAAGTTTCTTACACCCACCCACAAACTTGGCTTTGCAGAACCCTAGCTTGCAGCCTGCAGCATATAATGTTTGAAGGGATTTTTTTTTCCTCAGAAAGACAGCAAATGAGCAGAAGGGTGTTTAATATTCTCTAGTCTTGTGATACCAAAATTTTTTATTGATCTTTGTGTCAACAAAATTTTTGCCTCATTTCAAGCCAGCTCCCAGTACCTATGAAATGGTGTGAAGTATTGTAATTTCTGAGATTTCATTTACTATACAGAAAAAAAATGAAGATGTAATCACAGAAGCATGACTTCTGCTTTGTAGTAGTGATGCAGAACTACGTAGTATTCATGTGATTCTTGTTATTGTACAGGGAGATCAGTGAAAAAGTGAATCAAAATCAGTATTAGAAAAACAGGTTAAAGTGAGGGAGAGAGTTTTATCTTGGCCATTCTGAAAAGTCGCCTATAGGTTGTTGTGCAAGCAAATTGAAACTTGTATAAGTTTTCAACAAAGTTAGAGAAGGTATTTACTGAAGTTTTAAAAATTGAGGTGTAATGGTGGTTGGGTTGAGACTTGGAAGATTCAGGTTCCCACTGAGCCATAAACTTCACTGGATGACTTTAGGCCAGTCATTCCCTCTCAGCTTGACATACCTCACAGAGCTGTGAGAATAAATCAGGGAAGAGGAGAACCATGTATGCCACCTTGAACTCATTGTAGGAAGGGCAGGTTATAAATGCAATCAATAAAAGTAACATTACCAGAGCATGTCTCCATGTTGTTATTACCAGAGCCAGCCATTGTGATGTTATTAGACATCACCAGGTGTCAGAGACGTGGTGTAGTCATCAACTGGCAAGCAAAAATGCTTGCTGTATGGAGTTCTGCAAATTCTGTCATAATGAAGGCTCTGCTTCCCAAACTCATAATACTGCCTCTTTCCTTCTAAATAACAGAAATTATTGGTACTCTATAACAACATGCTTTGCAGGATCAATCTCAGGCATTTTTGTAGGGCTGGTGAAGATTTCTGTATGAAAACCTGAAGAACTCTGGCTCTCCTCTGCTAGTCAATATAGATAATGCTAGTATGCGACAGTTTCATAAAACTGCAGAATGAGGTTCTTCTGATCAGATATACAGGTTTGTTTCAGAGATGTGTAAAAAGCCGAATGTTGTGTGCAGCTAATGTTTGTTTGTTTGGAATACAGGATACTCAAACCCTTTGTTTTAAGATATATTTAACAGTGATTGCATTCTTTAAACAGCTTACAATGATGTCATTACACGGAGCAGTGATGGACTTCCAAATGTTGTTGTTCTACAATTCTATAACTTCTGACCATTGGCCATGTTGAGGGAGATTCTGGGCTCTGGAATCTAGAAACATCTGGAGGGGCCATAGACTCTCTCCCAAGGAGGTTGAAAAATTTCCATGACAATCAAAGTACACAAAAGTATATCTATATAGATGGATCTGGAAAGCATGCCCTATAAGGAGCAGCATGTTTAGCCTGGTGAAGGTTAAGAGCCATGTTTAAATATTTGAAGGGATGTCATGTTGCAGATGGAGCAAGCTTATTTTCTTCTGCTCCAGAGACTAGGAAATGGAGCAATGGATTCAAACTACAAGAAAAGACATTTCACTTAAACATCCAGCAGAACTTCCTGTGGTAAGAGCCATTCAACAGTGGAATATGCTGCCTCAGAGGATGATGGAGTCACCTTCTTTGGAGGTTTTTAAGCAGAGGATAGTTGGGGGTGCTTTGAGTGTGTGTTCCTGCATGGCAGGGGGTTGGATTTGATGGCTGTTGTGGTTTCTTCCAGCTCTAGGGTTCTATGATTGTAAAGTACAAAATGTAGCACAGAAGTCTTCCCATTATGACAAGTTGTCTATGCATAGGTTAATTTTATGCCTTGTTTGTTTAGTTGTTTATGTTTGTATGTTGCTTGATATTGAAAGATTTCCTGGTGGTTCATGTTTTTTAAATAGTCACTTTAACAGCATAAAATGAGTTTGAAACATCATGATGATAATAATGAGTTAATTTTTTTTAAAAAAAATGTATTGAGAAAATGGTGAAATAATTACCAATGAAGGAATGCTGGATACAGCCAGCATGGTGTAGTATCTTGAGTGCTGGACTATGTTCCAGGAGACCAGGGTTTGATTCCCAGCTCAGCCATACAAAGTCACTGAGTGACCTTGGACAAGTCACACACCCTCAACCCCAGAACAAGACAAAAGAAAACCATTATGAACGAATCTTGTTGAAAAAATTCTGTGACAAGTTTGCCTTAGGGTTAACATAAATCATAAATGACTTGAAGGTGCATAACAACAGTTGTGTCATACATTGTACATAATGCAAAATGTCCAGTACTCAGTTTATTCATTGCAATATGAGAGTGAAATACAAAGCTGACCTAGTACTCTTCTTCAGAAGTATAACAATATTAGAAATATTCAGAATATTAAGAAACCTAGACTGGAACCTCAACAGCAGTTCTATCATTTCATTCTCTGTTCCCTCCTCTGTCTTTTTTTTAATTCTCTCAACCAATACACTAAAGATCAGCCCTGTCCATTGAAAGTCAGTTGTGCCTGCATCCCATGTTACATGTAACAATGTTACCCATAAAATATTTTCTTTCTTAAATATTCAGATACATAAACAGATAACAACCATGATGAATGGAAAGGTTGTTTTTATTATAATGGTCAATATTTTTGTTATTTGTGGAAGGATTATTTTGCAGAATTTTGGCTAGCTTGGGCCAATTATTCTGCATTTTAAGTTTTTTTTTTTTTTTAAAGCAATACATTAGGCATGCATTACAAATACATGGCTGTTTAAATAATGCATGAATCAGCTTTAGCAACTTAGAAACTTAGTAAGTAAAACTAAGTTTAGTGGCCTGTTGTTGTTTGCTTCAGACATTTGTGAATTATTTCTTGGGAGCAAAATGGAGAGAACAGAGTGTTATAATTGAATTAGTGTTCAAATGAAGCCATTCATTACCTTTAGCTCTATGTGGTGGTAAAGGCCTGTTCTAGGATCACTCACAGAAAGTAAACTAAGTATGGGCCTGCAAACTTCCAGAATTTCCATTTCATTTCTTGCTTCATTAATTTCATTAACTTACAAATTGATGAATTCATAGAATTAAAAAGCCATTTGCTTTTAATATTTTTTAAAATCACTTTTGCCAAGTATTCAAACCTTTTAATCTGTACTCTTAAATTCTAGCAGTAATTGTTTTCATCAGAGGCATAATTGAACTTGTATGAATTGCATATCAATGTGGCTTGGTTTCCAAAAGCCAGACACTGAAGTGCTTTTGCATCGACAGCAAAGGCAATAGTTTCTGAAGTGTCTGGTACATTGTTTGCCTTGCAACATCAGAAATTCTGCTATAATCTTAATAGAACTACAGTAGAAAGAATGCAGACAAACAAGAGTTTATTGCAGAAATATTAGCGGAATACATATGGTACTTTTTTTCTCATAAAAAGAGACAGCATGTGAATCATTTTGTCTTACTTCCTTTTGCTCACAGTGTGGAGAATGATGAAAAACTAGGTCAGTCGGCCTAGTTTTCTTCAAATAACCTGGACCACTTTGTATAGCAGATAAGGAATCAAATGTGTAGAGGTTCGCAAACACATAAAATAGATAATAGTGGTCTCCTTTTATGTAGAAAACTAGCATGCTGGGGAGAAATGACTGCACAGAAAATGTAGCTGGGGACTTATTCTGTCTAAAATCCACACATGGGTGTTTTGTGCAAAAAACAGCATTTGTAAAAATATTAGGAGCAAATATATTAGCCAGTATTTTCTATCAGCTGTTTAGTTAGGTATATATAAATAACTAAGTAAGCTCTCCTGGCCTAACCTTTACCCAAGATGATGAAAATATTATACATCTGTGCTGCGAATGCCAACAGAATAGACCTTCTTCTCCCCATGCAGCTGATGTTTAGGGAGAAGTTATGGGAATTTTATGGATTTAGGGAGAAGTTATAATTGTGGAAGTAGTATTGCAATTGTGATTAAGTAGTTATAGTGATTGTGAGCACATAAAGTCTCATATAAGCAATCTAGGTAGCTGTTCCATATTTGTGATTGCTTTTTAGTCATGATTGTGACACTTTCACCACAGTCGTAACTCCTTCTCAACATGTTTTAGTGTGCATCAGCTGCATGGGGAGAATGATGTCTATTCTGTTACCATTCAGATCATGGATTAATGATGCTTCTGTTGGGTTTGTGGGGCTTGGGCCAGAAGAAGCTACTTAGTTAAGTATATTTGCCACCCAACCCACAAAATAACGAGACCACAGACAGAGCTTGGGTTGAACTAGGGCAATTTATTAATATGCCTATTTAACAGGGGTTGAACTTCAACTCAAATTTCAACTTGAACATGAACTTGATTTAAAGACCTGAGGGAAAAAACAGGGGGGGGGTATACAGCATCCTTGGGCTAGGGTCAAGATGCCGCTCCCGACCATCTCCCCTAGCCCGTTGGGCGAAGTACCGGGCCCCAAAGCCAATCGCTGAAGTTGCATGATGGCTTTTGGCCAGCCCTTGTCTGGAAGGCAAGCCCCGAGTACCACCCCCAGCTGCACAGCAAGTGGGGTGATCCCAGGGCCCTCCCCAAGGATATGATTTATCCTACACCCCACAAGGGGGGGTGCCATAGGTACACGCCGAACCTAAAGCCCCCCCTTCCGGCCATGGACAAGGGCAAGCGTCTGCTTAGTCCTTTTCCCCCCAGCCCGTCAGAATCAAGTCCAACTCCTTTTGAAGGTCCTGTAGAAAATCCGATCGCCCTCCGGTGATAAATGTATTCCGTCACGCCAATATAGCTCTGGTTTGTTAAAGACAATGTTATCGTGAGGAATGTAAGTACCCAAGCCCTGTCTCAAAGCGCGGCGAATCTCCCTATTCGCCAACTGCCGTGCTCTTTCTATACGGCGGGGATCAGCACCCCCACCCCATGTCCTTCTCTGTATCAATGCGGACCATGCCATTCGAGTGTGAGGCCACGCCTCCTGAATGAGCCGCATGTCATGAATGGCCTGTATCACCAAGGCCTTTCCCTTCAGCAAACAAGGTCATTGCCGTCCAGGTGTATGACCAGCACATCCGGGGGAGGATCACCGCACTCCCTAAACAACAAAGGTAGCAAGCCATGCCACCGCAAACCTCTCTTTCCAGACCAGCATATGGAAACCCCCTGACCCATTCCTAGGTTAGGGCCCTTTGGATCATTGCGAGCCTGCCGCTCGGCCCAAAAGATGAAGCTGTGGCCGCAGATTAACACTCGCTTCCTTACCGCCGCAGCGGGCCGATCTGGAAAGAAATCAAATGTTAATGCGTGTCGATTGGCCTGACATAGCGTCGGAACGCCGAGGACTTCCACCTGCCAATCCTCTTAATATCATCAGTTTTCATCCCCGAGAGTGCCGCTGTAGAGGCTGCACCAATACGAAAGGAGTGCTGCCAAACTTAACTCCATGCAAACCCAACCTTAACAGGGCCTTTTTAGTTACTGTCCAAAATTGATATCTGGTGAGAGGGGTTGTGTCCACATGACAAAGAGGGGGCCCGCGTGTGTTCCCCTGTGGCCCGTATAGTCTCTGAGCGCCTTCACAGGACATATTGCAGCATCATTGGATTCCCTCAAGGTCACCCCAGTGCCCCTCCTGGCCTGGTCTGTCTTAGAACTCCTCAGGATCAAAGTGACGTGTCGTTCTCCCCATGAAAGGTCCCGGAATTCAAGGGCCCTGCCCGACCTGTCAGTTCTACTTTGCACGACCAATTCGCTCACTCGGAACGCTCCAAAAAAGGCAATGAGAGCCGCAGCATGGAACAAAAGCGCTTCATACGGCGAAGCGCACACGCCATTCCATATCCCACCCAGGCCCCTAAGGATGTCTGGGGAAAGCGGCTGCTGGCCGTCACGGACTGTTCCTAACTGTCTGACGCAACCCTCAATGAACTTGCGAATTCTGAAATCGCCAGTGTAGTCTGCCAAGCCCCGAGCCTTAGACCAAAAGGTCAGGGCTGACATTTTGACCTAACATAGTGAGGGGAGAGACCTGCATGTTTAAGGGAGACACAAAACTGTAACAAGTGGTCTACTGGGATAGGCCAGGTTTCCCGCAGCCCGTTGGCCTTCTGGAAACTAGCGAATTCGCTAGCCGCTCTACTATAGCTCTTACGGGCGCTGGGCGCGATAGACATACCTATCATTGCTGTTACCTCCCTCCTCCAAGGGTCCACAGTTCCGTTGGCATCGGCTCTGGTTGAAGCGCAGCGTTGGGAGCCAGTTCCCTGAAGTGGTCCATCTGCATGCGGGAAAGAGAATCAGCCAAGGGATTGTCCACACCCTCCACATGCACAGCCTTAAAAAGAATGTTAAAGCGTAAGCATTGCAGGGTGAACGCCCGCACTAATCTCATGACCCGCTGTGACTTCGAGGAAAGTTTATTGATAACCCTAATTGTGGCCTGGTTATCGCACCAGAAATGAACTGCGTTGTTAGCTAATTCATGTGGCCAGAGGTGAACAGCCACCAATATCGGGAAAAATTCCAAAAATGTGAGATCCGACGTGATCCCCTCGTCCCCCCAATACTGAGGCCATCTCTGGGCACACCACTTACCTCTGAAGTAGACGCCAAAACCTATGGAACCCGCTGCATCAGAAGATACTTGAAGGGCGTCTTTTACCCTGAGCTCATCCAACCAAAATGAAATACCATTGAAATCCATAAAAAACGCTTGCCAGACTTCAAGATCCATCTTCATCTCCCTAGTAATCCTAATGCGATGGTGAGGCTTGGTGACGCCTTTGGTGGCATCACAAAGTCGCCTAAGAAAAGCCCTGCCTGGTGCTATAACCCTGCAAGCAAAATTAAGATGCCCCAGGATCTCCTGAAATTCCTTCAGGGTCGCCTTACGTCTGCTCAAAAAGGACGCCACCCTTAACCGAAGGTCTTGAACCTTAGCTAACGGTAATTTACTCATCTGATTGACGGTATCTATTTCAATCCCTAGGAACGTGAGCCTTTGTGCAGGGCCTTCCGTTTTTTCGTGTGCCAGCGGCACTCCCAGGTCTTCCATCAATGTTGTGAACTCTGACAGTAAAAAGGACATTGGCCCGACCCCCCACATCCCACAAACAAAAAATCATCCAGATAATGAACTACCCCTTTCATGCCTGATTTCTTCTTGACAGCCCATTCCAAGAAGGTGCTGAAAGACTCGAAAGCAGAACATGAGACAGAACATCCCATTGGGAGAGATCTGTCTAAGTAATATTTACCCTCAAAGGCAAAGCCCAGGAGCTCAAAATCGGATGGGTGAACAGGCAGAAGGCGAAAGGCTGACTTAATGTCTGCCTTTGCCATCTCAGCTCCTACACATTGCCTGCGTACAACCCTCACTGCCATATCAAAGGAGGTGTACCTTACCGAGCATAGCTCCTCTGGGATGGCGTCATTAAGAGATTCTCCCTTGGGATATGATAAATGGTGTATAAGCCTAAACTCGCCCTGTGCCTTTTTGGGAACTATGCCCAGTGGAGAAATCCTGACATTAGGTGTGGGAGGGTGGTCAAAGGGGCCCAACACTCGGCCTTCAGCTACCTCCTTACCTATCTTTAGTCGTACTATGTCTTCATTACCTATAACGGACTTAAGATTCTTAGCCATGTAAAACTTGCGGGGTACCGAACTGGGAATTCTAAAACCTACTGTAAAACCGTTACTCAAATATTGTGCCGCCGCCCAGTCCGGATAAAGCCGAAGCCATGCCAGTAGCCGCTCCAGCTTAATTGGACTGGGCCCCTTTTTGAAAAGGCTGTTGATTCCCTGGCGCACGCTTACCTGCGCCCTCTTTGGAGGCAGGCCCCCCAGTTCTGCCCTTGCTACAGTTGCGGGCCGAATGTGGGCCCCAGCAGATACCACAAAGGTGTTTGTATCTGCACGGACGTCGCGCACAGGACCCCTGTGTGCCAAATTCCCAACAGATCTGTACTGGATGTTGTTCCTGGGTACCTTGGGCACGCGAAGGACCCCCAGTCTTATTAAACTGCACCAGGTGACCTGAGTGGGCCCGTTCCCCGAAGACGGGGCAGCCAGGCCCCATAGACTGCATCCACATTTCCATGTCGATGCGGTCCCATCGCAAGCTTGTTTCCGTGACCGCTCTCATCCTAAACCTCTCATCATAATAAAGCCAGCCCATCCCCGAATACTCCGCCTGGGCCCTCATTATTGTATTTAGATATGCCACTAGGTCATGACCCCGTGACGGCTGGGCCTTAATGACTACATCCATGTAAATCAAGTATCCTGCCAGCCAATTAGACCAGTTCCTATCGACCCGTCTCTTCCTCAGCTTCTCTTTCTCGCCTGCATCCAAGTCTTCCTTCTCTTTTTTGTCTAATTCCCTATATAGGAGGGAAAAGACATCTATATATTCTCCCTTCTGTATTTTCTCGATGGTGGCCGTGGTGAGGTGATCTCCCAAACCCCTATCCTGCCCCCCGGCCTGCTGTGTGGCCGCCCTCTCCTTATTGGGGTCTCCTTGCCCCACATCTCCCCTGTGGGAGATTCCCTGACATTCCTTGCAAGCTCTACCCGTCCCAGCCGCTTGTGTGGGGGAGGCTACCTGTTTTTCAGGGGGGCAGGTGGAAGAGGAAGCCAGCGGTTCAGGGGGAGAAGCTGGCAGGGCCCAAACCATGTCTGCTGGCAGTGTGTTCACTACCCATGGCCCTACTACACCTGCTGTGCTATGTTCCTGCTCGGCGTCTCCACCCGCAGTCTGTCCTACCGCCTCCATCTCCTCTGCGGGCCCTGTCGCCGAACAGCCAGGTTGTGCCGTAGAAGTTCGGTCGTTCTCCCTCTCACCCATCCGCTTTTCAATGGCATCTAGACGGGCTAAAGGCGGTCAAAATCATGAGATTTCAGAGTAACTGTTTCAGCCCTCTCCATGTTACCTTGGTCCCCTTCCTGAACTCACTCCCCATAGCATCCAGCTCATGCACTGGGACAGCCCTTGACCGTGTTTCCATTACAGATTTGGCTGTCTTTTGCTTCTTGGCAGGGGAAGCCCCTTTACCTAAGGCTGTCCCCTTTGCAGGTGCAGGGTTCTTGCCTGTATAACGGCCTCTAGAGGCCGCTGCACGCCTCCCGGAAGCCATGCTGCAACAACTACCAGTCACAAGGTTCTGCCAATTACTCTCTCTCCTGCTAAAGCCCTGCAATTGGAGGGTGGGGGCTGGCTATCACGGGTTGATAGACACAGTGTAGGCCTCAGGGCCTTATGTACCAGACGCAGGCCAGGTGCAACTGTAACTTACTGGGCCCAGGTGTAGGCCACCACCCCGCTCCCAGTGGGCTCTGGTCCTGTTCCCTGCCCCAGGTGGGCCCTAACTCAGCCTCTGCCACTGCTGTTAGTATGCCCTGTGAGTAGGCCCGAACCCAGCCTCGGCCACTGCTGTGAGGCCCTGTAAGTAGGCCCGAACCCAGCCTCAGCCACTGCTGTTAGTAGGCCCTGTAAGTAGGCCCGAACCCAGCCTCAGCCACTGCTGTTGGTAGGCCCTGTAAGTAGGCCCGAACCCAGCCTCAGCCACTGCTGTTGGTAGGCCCTGTAAGTAGGCCCGAATCCAGCCTCAGCCACTGCTGTTAGTAGGTCCTGTAAGTAGGCCCGAACCCAGCCTCAGCCACTGCTGTTGGTAGACCCTGTAAGTAGGCCCGAACCCAGCCTCAGCCACTGCTGTTGGTAGGCCCTGTAAGTAGGCCCGAACCCAGCCTCAGTCACTGCTGTTGGTAGGCCCTGCTGTTAGTAGGCCCTGTAAGTAGGCCCGAACCCAGCCTCAGCCACTGTTGTTAGTAGGCCCTGTAAGTAGGCCCGAGCCCAGCCTCGGCCACTGCTATTAGTAGGCCCTGTAAATAAGCCCTAACCCAGCCCCAGCCACTGTTGTTGGTGGGCCCTGTAAGTAGGCCTGAATCCCAGCCTCAGCCACTGTAAGGTGGCTGAGGCCCTACCCGAGCGGCCGCGGACGCGACCGCCGTTTCCTCCACTCCTCCTGGCTGTAGAAGGCCCGGCCAGGCCTCGAGGAACTGGCCTGCGCCTCCGGATGGGCCGCCGCTGCTGCGGAGGTTAAAACGCTCCGCCGCCGCCGCTGCCAGGGGCCGAACGCTCTAATGCAGCCGCCGCCGAATCCGCCGCCGCCGCAAGTAACGCTCTGCTGCCAAGGCCGCCGCCGCCACCGAAAAACGGGTGCTCCGCCGCCGCCGAGGCCGCCGCCGCCGAGATCAGGAGGCAAAGGAGGAAGGACGCGTAGGCCTCTAAAGCCACGTGGTGCTGCCGCTCGGAAAAGCGGCCTCCTCCTTTGCCCGGATCTGCAAGAATGGCCGCTGGGGAGGCGGCGCAGGGCCAAACTCCTGCGCCCACCCCTCCTTGTCCCCAGCGACCAATCACATGTGGCCACGCTTCGAGGGAGGGCGGCAAAGGCCGTCCCCCCGCCATCGCGAGCTAGGCGGCAGGGAACGAATTAACTAAACAGCTGGTAGAAAATACTGACCATTATTTTCTATATAGAAAATTTGGTTTCTTCTGCAGAAAATGCTGTTGTTACCACTGGTGAACTTTGCACAGAATAAGTCTTGAAATTTAAGTTGTCTTTGAAAATGGGAATTTTTAAAGGAGAGCAACAGAGAGAAAATTGTTAAATTACTCTTTGCTTCCTTCGAGAGGACAATTAGCAAAGAATTACACCTTTAAGAGAGCAGGAAAGGGGACATAACTAGAAAAAAGAATACCATCAGACACTAGCTGGATGTATTTGTTGCTTGGCAATGCTTGTTGTAACATTTGGATGCAAATTGCAAGAAATAGATGACATCTTCCACAGTTCCCCATGAAATGTTACATGAGTGCCATCAGCTGATTATGGCCAGGATTGTGTATAAAGCCAGAGATATGTGTTTTCTGTACATTTAAAAAAATCTCTTTTCCCTTCTCTTTTTATGTTTTTCTCTTCTACTGCCTCAACTCCCCATTTGTTAGCTAATACTGAAGAAACATCTTGGCCACCTGAAAAGCTCTGGGAGATGTAAAGCACAGAAAGATATGCAGTCAAATGAGAAGATGTTGAGTCTCTGCTCCTAACTGTTGGCCTATGCTTCTTCTATCCCATTTTATATACTTCTTCTTCATAAGCACAGTGTGTGTGCATTCTAGGAATGAAAGAATATTAAGAATACTCATAACTATTCATTCACATGTCTAAAAACAGGTAGGAAAACCTGTGAGGAAGAACAACATACCAACAAGAATTTTGCACTTTTTTTCCTGCTATTTCAATATCCCAAACTATTTCAGAGGAATTGTTCTGTAGGGAAAAAAAGTGAAGAAATTTTGTGCAGAAGATCCTCCATACAGAAAAGGGAAGATGTACAACCCCCTTCCCATATCTTTGCAATACTTGATACCTTCACGTATGTGGACAATACTGCGGAACAATGTTCATTTTGTCCTGCAGTGGGGAGAAATTACCATAATTATTTGTTCCTGCACATAAGAATGAAATAATAAAGGATTTACCCTTTGAGCATGTGCTGCCACAATGTGATTATTGTTTTGTAAACACAATATTTTAAACTAGTTTCTGTCCATGTGTGTATGTGTGTTTACAGATTAATATACTAGCCATCTTGAAAGTAAGGTAGATTATAAATATTTGAATTAATTAATTTCTGACAGCAGAGATGCAAACTTCTACTCTCCAAAACATTATGGATATAAGGAAGAGCTGGAAAAATGTGAATGAGTAAACAAGGCAAGAAAATTAAAGAAAGTTTCCCATTTTCTCTTTCTCTTTCTGTGCTTCCATTCTACCTTACTCTTTGTCTCTTTTTCCTTCTCTATGGTAAGGAGGCAGGGAGATGGAAGTGTTGACACAAGGCCTTGTTGCTAGGTGGTGAGTTGTTGTTTTGTTATGTCTGTGTTTTCCAGCTGGAAAACATGCAGCACCACCACTAGACAATAATCTCACAAGTACATGTTGTTCCCATTTTCTTTCTCAGAGAAAGTGAGAAAAAGAATGACTTATGGGAGGAAGAGGCTGTTGGGTTTGCTAGCAGGACAGTTCTTAGCTGGGCTAGGGATGGAGGCCTCCCTTCCAGCAAAGTTAGGTTTTCTTCAGGGAGAAATTTTGAATCAGATATTGACTCTTCCACATGATCCTGCAATGGAGAGCAGGATGTTAATAATTCAGCAGGCATTTATTTTTCCATATTCCAGAATATCTATAAATATAGTATGATAACAGCTGAAACTGCAGGGGATAGGTATAAAACATACTGCAGTCATCAGTCATATTGTAAGTCAATTAGCCACTCAGCACAATGGGGTATTCTTGAAATAGGAACCTTGTATATGACAGTAAAACTGCATCTGGTGTTGTTTCACTGTGATTTCATTAGCATAACAATGAGCCGTATAAAAATACAAATTAGAATCCTCAAATACCTCTTAAGGAATTTCTTCTAAGCCTTCACAAAAATACATATTGACAATGGTGAGGATCTGGCTCAGCTCCAGTGGAAATGTTCCAGAGACAGCTGGATTGCTGTGACTGGAGATGAGAAAGAAATGAATACTGGAAAGTTCATAATGCCTGGATTATACTAGAAAGCCAACTGTAAGAAGATAAAATGTTTTGTTGGATTGACTTGCTGGCCAATCCTATGATTTGCGGTTTTGGGACAGCAATTTGAAGAAGTCACCACTAAGCTTTTAGAACATGTAAATAAACCCAAGCTTGGGGATCTTACTTTTTGAGATTATAGCTCCCAGAATCCACCAGCCAACATGGATACTGCGGGAACTGTAGTCTCCAAAATTAAGATTTCTTAGATCTGAAATAAATCCACAGATGGTTCTAGCTTCCTATCCTCCCATCTTAAAATTACTAGCATTGCTAACAGACTAGAATCATTCTCAAACCATCTACAGAAGTGAAACTTCCAGAGAAACACAAGCTACTAACGTCATAGCAGACACATTATACATATATCTATATCTATATATATCACAGTTAGATTGGCAGACAGGATGCTGTTGTTCTGTTTGGGTTGGGTGATTGTAACTGAGGAAGGAATTTTCTTTCTTTGTAATTAATTATCAAGGATACCAAGTTTACTGGCAAAAAAGGAATTCAGAGATCATGTACACGTTCGCCAGCTGCATGGTATTCCTTATAGTTGATAGCTACGTTCTTGAAAGGGCAATTTGAAGAAGGGGTTACCAGGTTTTTAAGACATATAAATAAACTGGAGGTTGTTTTTAAAAAGTTGCATTGGGGTTCCTGGAAAATGGGGAACACCTGATGTGTATTTAAAGCCATTGATGCTGGCATGCTGCTCTGGTCCCATATGAGACTGAAAGTTAAGGACCAAACTTCAACTAGTTCAGACTCCATATCCATATACATCAGGAGTGGGAAAATATAGGGGGGATGGGGGGACAATGTGGTTCCCCAATACCCTTGGAGGTCTGGACCCCCACTGCATATTTGAAAACTCTTTGTGGAAAGAATCAACTTGATAATTAGTTGCTATTTTTAGCATGTAGAAGTAGATGTTAAAGTTTTAACACTGAAGTATATCTTGATTTTATCATATAACCAACAGTTGTAGGGGGAAGTCATATGTTCATTTTCTTACAATCTCTGTTTAGGTTGTTTAGTTTAGTTTTAGTTTAATTTTGTTTATTTTAGGATTTTTTAAAAAATAATTTCTTGGGTTTTTGTGTGTTGTTTTTGTTGTTTCCTGTATTGTTTGTCTTTCTATATTCCCTATGTGTTGCTTTATATGTTTAAATTGGTGTTTCAGTAAAAATGTTTTTTTAAAAAAAAAAAAAAGACATGAAAAGAACTTCATGTTCTGGGCTGCAGTGCAAAGGATCTATCAATCTATATTCGGATGGGGAAAGCATTACCTGTTAGCCACAAGCAGTTCTCAAGTACCCCATAACCCAAATAATCCTTCCCCATTTTTTTTTTTTTTTTTGGAACAAGATAGGAGTTTTCTAACCTTAAAATGCTCCCCAGGGGACATGGGATATTTTTGCCATATTTTGGCCCTTCTGTCTATTTTAGACCAGAAGAGGTATTTCTTTAACAGGAAGGAGCCTGAAAGTTTGGAATGTTCAGGAGACATTTAAAAGAAAACCATTTAAAAAAAAACAAAACGATTGGGAGATTATTTGGGTTATAGGGGTCTTGAGAACTGCATGTGGCCAACAGGTAACCTCTTTCCCTTACTCATGTATATACAACTATAGTACCTTATTTAATTCATCTCAAAATTATTTAAGGCCCTTTCCGCAGCACCTTCCCATACCAAAATGGGGATGGGAGAACACCTCTGCCTGACATTGTCGCAGTCTCCTGTCCCAGATGGTGTGATCTCAGATTAAACCATTGACAGGTTTTCCTCATCAATGACACATGATTGCACCATCATCCTGCACTTACTTGTCCTGGAGAAGCATGTGCAGCCTGTGAAAATACCCTGCTATGCTGTGGAAGGAAGAGGTGTGGCCACTGTGTTCCCTTCTGCAGGGAGCTAGTCGGTGCAGAGGGGAGCACTCCTGTCATGCTTCCCTCCCAGCACAGCCACTGCTGGGATCCCCACCGGAAAACTTTGTGAAAAGGTAGGGTGCAGAAAGGGCCTAAATCTTTGCTTATTGTATTCTTGCATGTACAATTGGGTTTTTAAAACAAATCTTCCCACTAAGTGAGATTACAAGAATTCTTGCAATTATTGCTCACGTTTTAGGACTTCTTTTGTGACAAATGTGTTTGTGGAAAGAACTCCATTAAACCCACAATTTCTCTGTAGAAAACTACAGTGTTTCTGCACAAAGCTGAGTTCAGACACATGGTATCTGAGTGGCAAAACTTGTTCAAAGGAGGTGGTAACTAAAGTGCCATTGTGGTAGGGTAAGTGGAAACTCCCATGTCTGGTGGCAGCAGTGGGACAAGTGAAGATCCCTCCAGAACCACAAATTGGGGGAAAAATGTTAAGCTGGATAACTACAAACCTTCCTTTAGAGATATTCCTTTATTTGAGGAAGTAGTGCTATAAGGAAGCTGATAAATTCTGCATCCCATTGCTACCTCCATATCTAATTCTATCAGTACTGCATTTTAAAAACAGTATCAGCTCAGCTTCTGCATTTCCTTATGTTTTAAATTATACAAATTACTTCAATGCATTCCACCAGCACCCTCAACAAGAGTGTGTTTGCTTGTATTTGAAATACATGTGCATATTTTCTTCTTGTATATTTGCAGTCTTCATCAATTTGAGGGTTCTAGAATACAGACTGCCTCCATCCTACAGACAGTCCAGGAAGAGAGGAGTAAAACAAGCATGTTGAACCTTAAATTGGATTTTAAACTATTATTATTATTACTATTACTACTACTACAACATATGCCTATCCTATTAAACGTTTTCTTAAAAGTTAGTAGCTTGTGAGTTTGCTCTGAGGACATACAGCCCTGTTGGAAATCTTGCTTTGCAAAACATTCATTGATTTTGCATATTAATATTGTATTTAATTTATGTCTTAATTCTATGATTTCATGGACCCAACATGTTCTGGGCCATGTCTCAGTGCTTTAATTGCTCTAAGGGAATGTTTTAATTTCTGAGCATTCAGAATGATTTAGATGGGCACTGGCTGCACTTTTTAAAGTGTTTACATACAGCCACGCCTCAGTTAGCAAGACTTCTGACAAAGAAGCCCCCTTTTCACAAAGTCTTTTTACAGTCCAGCCTCTCCTCCTCTTCTTTTTTTTTTTCTTCCTCACTGGAAGGTGATGTCAGGTTCAGTCAGGTCTGGTCCAGTTTTGCAGTACTGGCATTGGGAGGATGGGAAAGGAAAGCTGCAGAAAGAGAGACAGAATGGTTGCAGCCCAATGTCTGCAGTAAAAGCTTGACCTGGGAAAGAGATGGATTCTGCTCTAGGTGATCCTATTGTAGTTGTGTGTGCTCAGGTGCAACAAACAAGGGGCCTTTCCGAACTACACTGTTATACTCTTGCTATTCCACATTCAACATGCTGTGGAATTCTGGGGTTTGTATTTTACTGAAGCCAAAGAGCTGTCTGGCTGAGAATTCTAAATGCTCTTCCTAAACTGCAAACACCAGGATTCCACAGGATGTTGAAAGTGGAATAATAGCACTATAACAGTGTCGTGTGGAAATGGCCAAGAAATCCTTTACTCAACATGTGTGAAGAGCAAATCAAAAAGAAAAGGGGAAAACAAGTTAGCCTGTCTCACCAGCAATCCTGGCATGTTGAAAAAGCATATTTATATTTCTAGCCAGAAAAACAGAAATCATAAGAAAACTGGAAGCTGTGGAAAGAAAAGAGAGAGGGGGAAGAAAAACAAAAAAACAAGCCAGATGCATTTTGGAAGAATCGTTCAGGTGGTCTCTAGAAGATCCAAAATGTTTTTGTTTACTTATGCAAGGTTTACCTGACCTGGTTGTTTCATTTCACATGTTTATCATGTTAGTTTTGAATAAAATGTTACTGAAACAAGTTAAACTGTTTTTCTTTCTTCAGTTGTAGGAACTTCTCTGTCCTTTCCATGTTATTTCTACCTCTGGTACTAAGGTTTCTCTTAAAGAAGCAATGTCCAGGAACACATCTCCTTTGTTAACTGAAGTACATCTGTACTTTAAAACAAGGCACAGGAATCCAACTGTATTACATATTCCACATATATACAGAACTCAGGTATGCTCAAGGTTCCCTATAGTTATACAATCATGGTGACATATAAACAGATGGTCTGTGCATTTGTGAATATCAGGAAAGCAAGATGTACCTGTCTTTGTATTTCTCGTAAACTGCTTCCATTTATACACATTTATACCAATATGTGATAAAGGAAACAATGATCTTCTCACTGTCTTTTATCAGTTTAGGAAATTGTGAGTTAGAAAACTTCACCAAGACGCTTCACATTTTATAGAAACCATCAAATACATTATCTGGCAGAGCGAAGGTTATAATCCAGGGCTCAGTATGTAAACAGTGCTCTGGCACTTGGTACATTGATTGTCCCTTCACAGAGAACAAAATTATTGCTACCAGATGCCCATTCAAGTGTTTTCTACAGGCAAAGCTGTGCAAAAAGCTGTGCAAAAAACAAGCCACATATTTCTTGCTGTTTAAAGGAGCCCATAATGTGTTGCAACTAAAGAACAAGCCATTATTTTTGTCTCTGTAAATTATGTGACTTTAACTAATGTGCTGCAATATCCAGGCACACCAGGAAACTAAAGGATGAATTTTGAGTCTTAAATGAAATGACCTGTTTTCTTGGCTGTGATGCAAATGCTGAGGATTATTTTTTCAATGTTCTGTCTAGGGATTTCTCTGGAGGAAAAGTAGCCAAAAATTTAAGTGCTCCAATTACTTTCCTTAAACAACAAGGAGAATAAAAAAAAAACTCTTAATAGTATAATAGAAGGTAGGATAGAGGCCCTCATTTCCTAAAAACAGTGATGTGTTCATTTAATTATTTATGCAGACATTCATTTTCAAACTTTGCTTCAGCCTTCCTTCCAAAGACAGCACCAATGAGTCCCAAGAATGACTCACAACATTTTGCTGTCAGAAGCAGAGTACTCAATGATGTCTTCCAGCTTAAGTCCAGTTACATAGTAACAAAATCCAACCAATGTATTTTGATGTAGGAGCAGGAAATCCCTTAGGTACCTCTCCCCATCTCTAGCAGTAATAATACAATAAATTCAAACTAAAGGTCTCCCTAAAGGTTGCCTTGTCATGATACCATATCTAGCAATGTTAACCTGGGTTCCTCCTTCATCTCTTCCTCCTCCTCACCGCAGCTGGGTCATGTTTTATCCAGTGTTAGCAAGGAAAAGCTAACAATTTGGTACAACTTTAATGGCCAAGATTTCATCCAGTGGAATCCTGGGCCTGAAGTTTAGTAACATGGCTACAACTTCTCTGCTAGAGAGTTCTGCTGCTATACTTTAAAGGAACACAGGGACCTCTGGTTGCCAAACTTTTGGGGCAGGACAAGTTTTGCCCCTCAGAGTTTCTACTGTTCCATGGGAGTTTCTGACAATTCCTTTTGGCTTGGTGGGTAAATTTCAGTTCCTGAAAGGTTTTGAGAGCTATATTTATGGAAAGAATATTTGCTATCATTCATTTCTGGGCTGAAAAGGTGTTTCCTGACCCTTGAAAAGCCTGATTGGGAAGAATAATAGAAGTGATCTACATGAAAGTTGCAGATTTTGTTGTCCTTGTGGAAAAATAGTGGTGGTGACACACTGATACACTTAATGAACAAAATAGTCAACTACGATAAGGTATGTGAAAAATTCAAGATTTTTGTGAAAAACAATATTTTTGTGCAGGAAGCATTGTACTTTGTGTAAAAAAAAAAGTGTGAGAGTGTGTGTAAAAGACAAGGGTTTGATTTCTTTTGTTTTTCACAAATGACTTTTTCACAAAGAAGATTCAGTGTGCAAAAAAGTCATAGAAAATGTGCAAAAGTTCTGCTAATCTTGTTCAGGGGCAAGAAAACTATTGAAATAATTTATTAATGCATAGAGATGAGGCAAAAATATGTGGAGTGCTTACTAGTCAGAATAGGAACAGTTTGATGGGCAAACTGACACCGCTTTCCAGAGAAAGAGAAACATCTATACAATCTATACAAGATCTATACAAATGTGTATAGATCTGCCTATAACATTGCAATGTTTCAGCTTCAGCACAGGGATAGGAGTTCAACTCAGCTGCTTAAAGACATGAAGATCAGGGGGTGGTTGCACAGCAGATCTCATTTATCCCAGAAAAATGTTGGGGTGAGTAGAGATACAATTGTGTCTCAGGGTCAACAGTAGAGGTCAGCTGTGATAGATGATGGCTCAGAGGTCGATGAGCAATTGATTGTACCAGAAATAGATCCAGTAATAGACCAAATTATCTTGCAAACACCCCTATCAGCTGAAAAGCAAGCTGAGACAGAGTTGCTGTAGCCAGTGCCAGAGGGAGAAGGAACCAGCAATGATTTAGAGGAATGAGATCCACCTTTGCCCCCCCCCAGCGTCCAATCATGGAGGAGACAAAAAAGAGCAGCTCAGAGGAAAACCATTTTGATGAGACTGAGAAAACAGAACAATGATGAGTAACACCTGTTTTCATTGGCTGTATAAGTCTGTCAGTGTGGCTTGCTGAAGTAAATTGCTACTCAAGCTCCCATGACCCTTGTGTTCTGGCACTTTTGACCTTTTTTGTACAAACCTTCAGCATTCTGGACTTTTTGGATTTGACTTTGACTTTGGCTCAGCTCAGTGTTTCTACTTGATTGTTTGCATTGGACACTCCCCACTGCTTCCTCCTCTTGGGCAAGTAGTATTGCCTTCCTTCCTTTGCTGGTAGAGAGGCATGAGCTGGGAGTTAGACTCTGACATCAGCCAAAGAAAGGTAAGGAGTAGCACTTTAGTACAGGTGTTGCTGCAATAAGGAAGTCACCCAATGCTTTAGACCATAGATGGAGCAGAACTAGTTAATCCCTGAGACCAGAGGAGTTCCCTGATGGGAATCCCCTGGACTGTTATTTTACTGGCAAAACTAAGTAAATTTTTTCTCTTAGAGGCCTCCAAGAGCAGTGAGTTACTTTTTCATCTGGTCACAGGGCCTCTCTGCAATGTTTAACACCAACAAAGCCATTTTTCTAAATCAGAAGTGGAATGTTTGCCAATTCCAGTATTTTTTTGTTTTTGTTTTTTGAAATGTTTGGCAGTCCACATAGCCCTAAAGCAGTGGTGAGAAAGCTGGGGGGCACGTTAGCCTCTATGAGACCTTAGAGAGGCACACCTGTACTGGCCCCAAAAATATCAATTCCCCTCTCCCAAAACATCTTGGAAGTATGGGGCATTTTCATCAAAATCCTCTCCTGGGCTTAAATTGGCCTGAGTGGCACAAACTGTGGGGGAATGCCCCCTATGCCCCCTAGTGATATTTTAGAGTATTTGGAAGTAATTTTTTATTTTTTAGACATTTTGCAAAACCTGATTTTGAATTTGCAGGCATTCTGGAACATTTTTTTTGAAAAAAATATTTTGCTCCCAGGAGTGCTGGAGGCCATAAAATCAGACCTGATAGCCCACTTGTGACTGATAAGGGAGACCCTTTATACAACCCTGCCTTAAAGAATTGAATAGGCAGAACTTTGGCCCCCATATCTGCTGAGGCTGCCCTGCCTTAGGTCAACATATTGGGGAAATTTCCATTCCATTCATATTTTGATAAAAATTAATCCCTTGTTTAATGAATGTATAACTGAGAACTCCATTATCTTTCACCACTCCTGTTTCTTAGAATTTTGTGATATGCTTCTCCAAACAAACATACAAAACAGGCAAACAGGCATGTGTTAGATTAGGGGAACCTTTGGCTTGTAGTCCTAATCTAGCCTCCAGAAACTCCCCATCCAACTTCGAGAGACAGATATCATCACTGAGCCAAGTTAGTGACAAACCAGTTATGTCTTATAAGTGATTAGATATTGCAGCAAGATCCAGTTGGAGTGGTCAATGGCCTGTGCTTACAGACTCTCTTTTTGCAGTGATGGGTGTGTACTTTTCTCCATGATTATATCTGCATGGAAAAAAGTTGATACTGATTTTTGTGAATGTCAAGGGAAGACACCACATGATGTCAAGGGAAGAGAAGGACCTGGAGTTAATTCTCATCATCTGATGTCATCTGACCTGTCAAATTGGTAATCTGGCTTCCAAATATGTTTCCTGTCCATGACCTGAGTTACTCTGAGTCTTTAGGAAGGGAATGGCAGGAATCTTCTTTCAAAAAAAGACTGTCAGTTGTAAAGGTCTTAAGATCATTCTTTTTTTTTTTGTGTGTGATTTCTTTTCTTTTTTTTTTGTTTCTCAATCATCTTTATTAATCAACTTTATGCATATTACATAACATATACACATATATTAAATAACGTACTGCACAAGAGTGTACATGTATTAGATGATAATAATAAGAAACAAATAAACAGATAAACTAACACCCACACACTTACCCCCCAAAAAACAACAAACAAACAAACAAACAAAACACAAAAAACAAAACAGAAAACCTACAGCCAAACCTATGAGTCTTCGTAATTCTCCTCAACCTATATAAACCCCTTTCCATTGCCTAAACCACATTTGTGTCACCATGGACCATTCATTTTCAACTTTGTCCTTATCAGTTGTAATATCCATCAGAGCAGTTAATATATCCATCTGATACATCTCATATAATTTCATTATCCACAGATCTAAAGACGGAATTTCTTGTCTCTTCCAATAGTGGGCATACACCATTCTCGCAGCCGTCACCATATATAACAGAACTCTACTATAACATTTCTGATTATTTATATTGCAATCATCTAAAATATTCAAAAGATATAATTTTGAACTAAATCTAATATCTACCTGTAATAAATCCTTAATCATGGAATGTATTTGATTCCAGTACATTTTTGCCCAACGACATTCCCACCACATATGATATAATGTTCCTAATTCTTTCCCACATTTCCAACACCTATTAGGATAATTTTTATCTATTTTAGCAATTTTTTGAGGAGCGATATACCAACGGTATAGCATTTTATAATAATTTTCTTTCAAATTAGCACTTCTAATTTTATGATAGAGTTACTAGCTTGATAGATGAAGGGAATGCTGTGGATGTAGCATATCTCGATTTCAGTAAGGCCTTTGACAAAGTTCCCCATGACATTCTTGCAACGAAGCTAGTAAAATGTGGGCTGGACAGGGCTACTGTTAGTTGGATTTGTAATTGGTTGACCGACCGAACCCAAAGGGTGATCACGAATGGCTGCTTTTCATCCTGGAGAGAAGTGACTAGCGGGGTGCCACAGGGTTCTGTCCTAGGCCCAGTGCTGTTCAATATATTTATCAATGACTTGGATGAAGGAATGGAGGGCATGCTGATCAAATTTGCAGATGACACCAAATTGGGAGGGGTTGCTAATACGCCAGAGGACAGGATCAAAATTCAAAATGACCTGGATAGATTGGAGAGCTGGGCCAGGGCGAACAAAATGAAATTCAACAGAGAGAAATGTAAGGTCCTACACTTAGGCAGAAATAATGGAATACAGAAATATAGGATGGGGGACACGTGGCTGGATAGCAGTACGTGTGAAAGGGATCTAGGAGTCTTCATAGACCACAAGCTGAGCATGAGTCAGCAGTGTGATGCGGCAGCCAAGAAAGCCAATGCAATTCTTGGCTGCATCAATAGGAGTATGGTGTCTAGATCGAGGGAGGTACTGGTACCACTCTACTCTGCTTTGGTTAGACCCCATCTTGAATACTGTGTCCAGTTCTGGGCACCCCAATTCAAGAAGGATATTGACAAGCTGGAGCGAGTCCAGAGGAGGGCGACCAAAATGGTGAGAGGCCTGGAAGCCATGCCCTATGAGGATAGACTTAGAGAGCTGGGTATGTTTAGTCTGCAGAAGAGGAGGTTAAGAGGGGACATGATAGCCATGTTTAAATATTTGAAGGGATGCCACATAGAGGAGGGAGAAGGCTTGTTTTCTGCTGCTCCAGAGACCAGGACAAGGAGCAACGGATTCAAGCTGCAGGAAAGGAGATTCCACCTGAACCTCAGGAAGAACTTCCTGACAGTCAGGGCTGTCCGGCAGTGGAATCTGTTGCCTCGGAGTGTAGTGGAGTCTCCTTCCTTGGAGGTTTTTAAGCAGAGGCTTGATGGCCATCTGTCGGGATTGATTTGAGGGTGTTCCTGCATGGCAGGGGGTTGGACTGGATGGCCTGTGTGGTCTCTTCCAACTCTGAATTTCTATGATTCTATGATTCTATGATTCTAGTGAATTTTATATTGATATTCCACGCTTTCTTCCATTCATTCAAATCAATAGAGTGACCAATATCAGTTGCCCATTTAATCATGTGATCCTTGATTACTATCCGTTCAGTTTCCAATTTTAACAAAATTTGATAAATTTTACCCACAATATGGCCCTGACCAATTAAATTTCCTATATCTAATTCCTTATCAGCCATACCCCTATCTTGAATACCCACACCATCCCGATCTTTCTTAAATATTTCGTACATAATTCTGTGATGAAACCAATTACCTTTAAAACCCAAACCTTGCAACTCACCCAGTGACTTCAATTCATCTTTTCCTCGACACCTAAATAATATATTTTCATATGTTAAACAATCATCAGCATTATTAATAAGTGAATCCTTGAAAAGAGCTTCTTGTAATGAAACCCATCTTGGCTTTTTTAAATAGAAGATTTTCTTATAATTGTTCCAAACCTTCAATAAACTTTGCCTAATTATATGTTTAGAAAATTCCTTATCTTCTGAGGCTTTCTGGTACCAAAGATACCCGTGCCATCCAAATTTATTAGGGTTTCCCTCCAAAGTTAATAATCTCTTATTCTTCAAACTAATCCAATCTGTAACCCAATGGAGGACACACGATCTATAATAAAGTTTAAAACTAGGTAAACCTAAACCACCTCTATCTTTGGTATCAATCAAAATTAATTCTCTGATACGGGGCCTCTTCCCTTGCCATAAAAATCTAATAATTTCCTTCCTCCAATCTTCAAGAATTTTTTCGTCTTTCAATATCAGTAAATTTTGGAATAAAAATAGAATTTTTGGAAGGACACTCATTTTTATCGCGGCTATCCGCCCTAATAATGACAATTTTAATTTAGCCCATATATTCAATTTCTTTTCAATATGCTTCCAAGTTAGATTATAATTATTATTTACCAAATCTGCATTTTTATTAGTAAAATTTATACCCAAATACTTAATGCTCTGACCTATTTTAATATTAGAAACTAATTCCAGTTGTCTTTGTTCGTTCTTCTCCATGTTCTTAGTTAAAATCACGGACTTTTTCCTATTCACCTTAAATCCAGCTAATTTCCCAAATTCCTCCAAAATTTGAAACAATTTAATTATACTTTTGGTTGGCTCATTTAATATTATAAGCAAATCATCAGCGTAAGCTCTTACCTTATAAGTCTCCGTTTGAATTTGGCATCCCTTAACCTCCGAAGTTTCTCTAATCTTTCTAAGTAGTATCTCCAATGTTAAGATAAATAAAAGTGGGGATAATGGACAACCCTGTCTAGTACCTTTTTCCACTGCAATTTTTCCTGATTTTACCCCATTAATTACAATAAATGCGCTTTGAGAGGTATAAATAGTATTTACCCAATTATTGAACTTTTCACCCATACACAATTTATTCATAGTTTCTTTCATAAAATTCCAATTGAGGTTATCAAATGCCTTTTCCGCATCTACGAAAAGAAGTGCCAATTCTCGTGGAACATATTCATAATATTCAATTATATTCATCAACAACCTTATATTATCTTTCAATTGTCTTCTAGGTAAAAAGCCGGATTGGTCAGAATGTATCCAGTCACTTAATATTTTTTTCAATCTATTTGCTAGAATCATAGTAAAAATCTTATAGTCTGTATTTAACAAAGAAATGGGTCTGTAATTATTCATATCCAATTTATCTTTTCCCTCTTTCGGAATTAAAACTATATTTGCTTCCTTCCATGAAGGAGGAATATCCATATTATCCTGATTAACAAGTTCCAAAAAGGGGCCCGCCAATTCTTCTTCAAAAGTTTTATAGAATATTGCCGTATATCCATCCGTCCCTGGGGCTTTCCCTAATTTTAAATTTTTAATTACCATCTTCATCTCTTGCAATGAAATTTTCTGATTTAACTCAATCCTCATTTCCTCTGATATCCGAGGTATTTTTTCCTTATCTAGATATTTTTTTATATTTTCAAATTCCATAGAGTCAGAGCTGTCTTTAAAGTATAGATTCGAAAAGAATTTTTCAAAGCTTGAGACTATTTGTTCTTGTTCGGTAATCAATCGGTCTTCCTTTTTAATCTGAGTTATATAATTATGCTCTTTTCTCTTACGTAATTTATATGCCAACCACTTGGAGGTTTTATTCCCAAATTCAAATTCTTTTTGTTTGAGATACTTAGATTTGGCTTCTAACTCTTGTAGATTTAAGGTGGAAATTTGAGTTCGAATTATTTGAATTTCTCTTTGAACTTTCCTATTAGCCGGATTTACCTTCAAATCTTTCTCTTTTTCTTTCATAAGCTGTTGAAGTTTATCCTCTTTAGCTTTCCTTTGTTTTCTCAATACAAATTCTTTTTTCATCAAAATTCCCCTAATGTAAGCCTTCATAGTATCCCAAACTATATCTATTTTAGTTCCTTTATTTAAATTATCTTTGAAGAAATTTTTAATTTCTTGCTTAAGCTCTTCTATTAACTTACCATCTCTTAGCAGAGCTTCGTTGAACCTCCAATTATAGCTTCGCGAGGTACGGGTAAATTTCAACACTATTGGAGAATGGTCAGAAATTAATCTAGGTAAAATCTGAATGTCATCAACTATACTTGCTAAACTTTTAGTTGTCCAAATCATATCAATGCGAGACCAACTTTGATGGTATGCCGAATAAAAAGTAAAGTCTCGTTGAGTTCCATGTTTTAACCTCCACACATCTACTAAATTTAAGGACTGAAAACCTTCTTTAACATCTTTAGGTAAGTTTCCATGTTTCAAACCACTTTTTTGAACAGATTGCTTTCTATCTAATTTAGCATCTACAACCCCATTCCAGTCCCCCATACAAATTATTTTTTGATAATCCGATTGTAGTATAAAATTTAAGATCTTGTCGTAGAATTTCTGTTTATTTACTAAGGGAGCATATATACCAATTATTAATATTTTATCATTTTTCCAATCTATCTCAACAGCAATAAACTGCCCCTTACTATCTTTATGAATTAACCTTGATTGAATCCTAGATTTTACATATATTACCACACCGTTCTTCTTCAGGTTTTGGTCACTAGCTACATAACACACTCCTAATTTATTATTCTGTAAATAATTGATTTTCCCTTCCAATATATGGGTTTCTTGTAAACATACTATTTCCACATTCAATTTTCCAAGAAAGTTAAATACTCTTTTCCTTTTGACCGGGCCGTTCATACCATTAACATTCCAAGAACATAAAGACAAATCCCTCATACTGTACTAACCACGCAACACAGCCAAAAACATAACAGAAACACAATCAAGAGCAAAACAAAACAAAACAAAGCAAAAAAAAAAAGGGAGAGAATACACAATAAGAGGATACACTTATTTCTACTTCAGAGTCGTCACGATCTGTTGGAGAGCTTTCAGCCCACGTTCCGCTTCTCCATGTAGATGTGCAATTTCTTTCGGGGGTATCAAACTCGGTTCCTCCCCTATATTAATCAGATCTGTTTCATCTTGGTCATTATGGAAACTCAGTTGAAAATGGTTTTTGGTTTTTTCTTGAGGTCCTGATGATTCTTTCGAGTATTTCCTCTCATAAGAAGTATCCTGGTCATCCTCTTGATCTAATTTCTCCAAAAATTCGTCAGCTTTTTCCGGGGTGTCTATAACATATCTTCTGAATTTATAGGAAAAAATTATTCCCTCCTCTCTTGCCCATTTATACCTAATTTGTCTCTCTCGCAAAACTTGCGTCAAGTCCTTGTATTTTTTTCTTTTAAGCAGCACCTCATATGGAAAGTCCTTTAAGATAGTAATTTCTGACCCTTCAACTGAGATCCGATTTCTGTAACTCTGTTGAATCACAAGATCTCTGACCCTCTCTCTTATAAAGTGTATAGCAATGTCTCTCGGTAAGTGTTGTCTCGTTGCCACCTTCGAATTCACCCGGTAAATTTTGTCCACCTCCAAGTCTAGCTGAGCAACTTCCCAGCCTATAAATTCCGCCAGTATCGGAACAACTGTTTCAACTAGATTCTCGCGAGGGCGTTCTCTAATTCCACGAATCTTCAAACACTTGGAACGTGTTCGTGTATCTATGTCCACTTTTAATTTGGAAATCTCTTTATCCACCTTCTCCTCTGTTACCTCTAGCCGTTGCTCCACCAGATTAACTTTGGTTTGAAGAGATTTCGTACTATTACCTATTTGTGTAATTTCCTTTGTAATATCTGAGATCTTATCTTTCATATCTTTCAGTTCTTCTGTTACTTTTAATTTCAGTTCTCCAAGTTCCTTTCGAATATCTTGATTTATCTCTTCTTTCAATTCTCTCATATAAGTCTTTATCTCTGATCTAAACTCTTTCCCAAATTTCTGAAATTCTTCTAGTACTTCCTTATTAGTAGTAGGGCTTTCTTGAATATCTTCTAATGAGGTGCTTCTTTGTCTGGTTGACCTTTTCACTTTTGTCGCCATTGCTCTCCTCTAATCTCTATCTTGATGACTAACCACTTGACAAATTATATAAAATTAATAAATAAAATTAATTAAATAAATCTATTATTGTTCCTAATCAAAAAGACAATAAAAACCACCAGACAAGCAAAACAAAACAAGTCAAAGAAAGGGGAAAAAAAACAAAAAACAAAAAAACAAAAACAAAAACAGAAAAGACAAAAACAAGAACCAAAACAAAAAACAAAAAAACACCAGTTTCTCCTTTTGCACCTTACCTCTTATTTTCCTTCTTATCCTAATTATGCAATTATATAACAGGTTTTTTTTCTTACTATTTATATACCAAAATATTAATAAACGCTAATGAATTCTAAAGTCTAAGAGGAAAGTCTTAAATCTATATTAAGTATATTAAGAATATGTATTTATATTAACTATATAATATATAATAATCACTCTATCTTTAAACTGAAGGCTATCTATATGTATGAAAATAAAATAAAATGCTTGATGACTGACTAGCTTGCTAATATATATGCCAGTATATCACATACCAAGACACAAAAACAAAAGAAAAAAAGAAAACAGAACAGCACTTAATGGGTTAATACGAACCAAACCAAAACACATTTGTACTTGGAATGGCTTTCTCCTTATCTTTGTCCTTGACAGCTCTTCCCACCTCCACCACCAAGCAGCTGAAACTAAGTATCTTCAACAATCAGATTTGTTACAGTTACTGTTACAAGTTACCATTCACACTGAGAAAAGTACAAATAGAAATTGCAAATGCTCTCATATTATCCCCTACCCTCTTATAACTTATATCAGAACGTCTTAACCATTTTATAACATTTTTATAAACAAAACCCCGGGGGAAAAACAAAAAACAAAGCAGAACGAAGAAATGCAAATGACGAGGAAAGCAAGAACTCCCGGATCGTACTCTAAATCCTAACCTCGAGCTCCCAACATAGA
The DNA here is from genome assembly GCA_948474755.1 of Ctenosaura bakeri. Classification (NCBI taxonomy): domain Eukaryota; kingdom Metazoa; phylum Chordata; class Lepidosauria; order Squamata; family Iguanidae; genus Ctenosaura; species Ctenosaura bakeri. The sequence continues at coordinate 183,050 of CAOLHI010002865.1, forward strand.
TTCTTGTAGATACACGTCTGAAAAAAAAATCAAAAGCTCGGGTTATAGTTCTTTTATCAGGCTGATAAGAAGGCAGTAATACAGAATCACAAGTCGTCTGTCTATCTGTCTGTGCAAAATGAGTTCGCAACTCCCGTCCAGACGAGCAGTTTTCTTCCCTTTCAACTTCCTTCTGTCATCTTGTTTCCCCCACGTCAACTTTCTCTCCCCTTTTTATCTTTTATTTTTCCTTCTCACTTGCAGAGTTTAAAGTGAAGTCAATAAAGACAGTCAGTCTTGAGAAAAAAGCTGATAACAAAGCCAAATATTAAACCAACATCAAATCGTCATCAGCTAACCAGCTCAAAAGAGTTCCACAGAAAAAAAAAGGGAAGAAAAAGAAAAAGAAAAAACATTAACTAATGTAGTCACTGTTAAATCCAAATTAATCCAGCTATCGCAATCCCAGTTTGTTAGCGTTCCACTTCGAGCCTCAAATCCCGAATGTCGCTTTATCCCTTTGAGGCTCTCAACCGCTATGGCGCCAGTCAGGTCTCCACACAGATCACTCCGACCAAACTTGTATAATCCCAAATCGACAGTCCAACAAACTCATATCTCTCATATCTCCGCCATCAAAACTTTTTTTTTAATTAAATTATGTTATAGATTGTAATACACGGATCTTAAATACGGAAAAAACCAAAATATCCTATGAGAAGTCCATGAAACTCCCCAAACTCCGATGGGGGTTAAACAGAAAAATAAAAATATATCAAAAGTAAAATGAAAAAAAGAACAAAACACAAAAAAGAAAAAAGGAAGGAGTCACTACTTTTAAGGCAAGATCTGCGACGTAAAAGCCTTTTAAAGCAACCACAGCAGGACTTGGTTCTTCGCGAAGTGTGTTCTTTTCTCCGGAGTCTGTCAGCAAAACCTCGCCGGTTCTTCCTCCTCTCCCTTATTTTCCAACGCCGGCGTCCGTTCGTCTTCCTTCAAACTTAGAGATCTTTCAAATTCCACGGCTCCGGAACACCAAGATCGCGACCCTCTCATTCACCACTCATATAGGCGAACTCAGGCAGCTTGTTTCCTCGCCATTACACCCGCTGGGCAGATCGCTCCGAGAGAGACTTTCACGGAGCGACCATACACGTCGCCATCTTCTTCCAATCCTCCAAGATCATTCTGATTCAATATTCAAGACCACACCATCCTGGATGGAGCATTAAAGTTTCTTCAACTACAGTAACAGTAACTGCCTCACAGAAGGGACCATGTGTTTTGTTTTGTTTTTTCAAATTGGAAATTTCTTATAAAAAATTGTTCATTATATTTCTGTCTGAAAGTCCAAATAGATGGTGAAATATTTAGTTCTTCAGTGGCCAAGGGGGAAAACTATAGTCATACAGCTCCCTCTCCCCCTTATCTCTCTTATGTGATCTGTGTCCCTCTTCCTTCTTCCTCTGCTGTTTCCTTACTGACAATTTGCCCATAGTATCATGGAATGAGGACCAACATGGTGTAGTGGTTTGAGCTTTGGACTATGACTCTGGTTCAATTCCTTGCTTGGCCATGGAAACCCACTGGGTGGCTTTGGGCATATCACATACTCTCAGTCCCAGAAAACACCATAATAGGTTTGCCTTAGGGCCACTTTAAGTCAGAGACAACTTGAAGACACACAATAATAACGATAACAACAACAGAATAGAAACCATAAAGCCTTCATTTTTTCCCCTCCTCCACTTAGAATCCCCCCCATCAGCCCCACAAATTACCAGGACTTCTCAGCTCCTTCCCCTCTTTGTCACTCCCTTGAATATAATTTCACATCCCAATGCAATTTTTATCATCCTTCATATTCATTGCCACTCCTTCTCTCTGTACAGCTGCCACCAGGATTCAGAAGTGGGTTAGGTAATTATGAATGTGTCATTTTTCTCAATATGAATAAAATATGCAGACCTCTTCCCAATAAATATCTGTGACTGCTCACTAAGAGTAACCCTGTTATTTGTCAAACATAACCTCAATTTCATGGAAAGAGATCTCCCAATGCTACAATTCTTTCTTTATAGCTTCACACATGCAGGGCTTATTTTCTTTCTCTGTTGTACTTCCTCTCATGCAGAGAGGTGCACATTCACAGGAGGAAGAAATGGCTAATTTTAGTAAAACATCCCTTTTAAAGAACATCTATCAGAACAACCAAATAGATGCTTTTTCCTGGCATGGTGTGTACAAACGTAATACTGAAATAGAGATATATTAACCTGCCCTTTATCTGTAGTTCTTGGTACATCAAACACGTTGTGCAGGAGGCCCCAACAGGAAAATAAGCAAATGACTAACATTAAAAACTACACAGTGTTGAGAAATATTTGTTTAAACTCTAGTCAATAGTCCAAATTGTATTTCTTGAATATGTCTGTTTCCTAAGCTATCCATAACTTCACAGTCAAACCCCCATATGCTGTCTGTAGATCATGCACAACAATCTCTTATTAAATTCTGCCTTTGGGGAAATAATTGAAATGTTTCTGGTAAGTTTCTTTTAATAAATATTTTATTTCATATTAGAATTTGGACAAGGCATCCACATTTATGTATTCATCATCTTCTGGATCATTCAGATGCTTTGGAATTTGCCATGCTATATGAATCTAGTCAGCTGGAAAGGAGACTTTAGGAATGTTTGGTTTTGGTTGGCCAGTGGATAAAACTATAATAATAGATTGCTTCAGAAATGAAATTTATGCAGATATCTGCCAGCTTTTCAATATGGTTGAGTCTAGTTTGGTGAACTCCTCATTGTATCTGCCATTGATTCACTTGGGGATGATGACCTGGATTTTTTGCTTCTGCACTCCCTGGTCTCAATCCAACATCCTCTTAACACAGAATAAATACCCACATGTGGATGTTCATCATGGCAGCACAAGGTTGAACAACATATGTCAATGACCAGGTGCTCCTGCACAATGCACATTGCATCATGCAGAATGGACAATTGCAATGCAAAGTATAGGATCCACAACCATAATGCATAGTTTGCAACTTGCAAAAGCAAGACAGAGGTGAACATGCTGTTGCACGACTTCACTTCCAGTGGTATCAGCATAATATGCTCGTTGTACAATGGTGGTCCTGCATGCATAGTGTGACTTGTGTATGTCCCTAAGTGATTTCAGCCTCTGAGTTGCTGCTGGACATAACAGCGAAAATGATGAAAATTTTAGGTTAAATGTTATTTATGTGTCACTGGGGCCATTTGGGATCTTATACACAAAGGAACAGAAAATGTATGAAGGGGCCCAAAGAGTGATGGTTGTAATCAGATAAAAAAGAATTTGGGAAGAATTGCTTGCAAGTTTGTCATATCTGTTAGTCTAAATAAATGAATATCTGTTAGATGGATCACAGTCCTGCTTTTGCGGCCCAAATCTGTAAACTTATGTTTGATGTGAGTAAACCTTCCCTGAAAATATTGTCTTATCCTTCCAACTAGAACAACCACCTGTGGAATTTCATAGTGTATGGTGGCTGCATGGGGATTGAAGAGAAAGCTGGGATGGCTTTGAATCATGAATCATTTTTTGCAAAGCTTTACTCTAGAACATGGAGTAGCTCAGTTGGAACTGAATGTAGATTTTCAGTTCACTGCTGCTTAGACTAGGAAGCACTGTCACATAGGATATGTGAAATCTGCCAGAAAGTACTCGACAGACTCAGCATTTATCAGGAATGTCCTTCAGTGAAGTTTAATTACAGAACTCCTTTGTTTCTGCATTTGTTTAATTACTCTTTTCTAACTAGCACACAGACATACTTTGGAGTTTAATTATTCCTGAATATTTTTTAAGGGATGGAAAGCTTTGTTCTTTGTTGCATGACATGGGAGGTGAACCGTGAAGACTAGTAAAGCAAACAATAGCATTGGAACTGGTGGATACAATTTAAATTACAGAAAGAGTACCATGTCAGATGTCTCAGCATTCTCCCATGAAAATCAAACCACTAGCCAAATTAAATTAACTTTGTGTGATAGAAAAAAGTTCCAAATAGCTCCTTGAGATCTTTCTGTGAACTATAAACAAGAATTGCACTGTGGGTAGGGACATTTAGCACCCCTCTTTTGAGCACATTCACAAAACGTATGCTGCTGGATTGGTTTTCATTATAAAAGCAAAATATTTTATGGCAAAGAGGACAGGCAAGCTTTCACACAATAAAGGCGTGCATAAAACAACCTTCTGTCTCCATCAAGCAATGGACATGCAACATCACTTTGGATTTCTTGAATTAATATGATTTCTGAGGAGGTCATTGAATAATATACTGCATATATATATATATATGCATGTCTATAATCAGTGAGCAAGTCAGAACTAATGCTCCAGTGCTTGTGGTTAGGATTGCTCTGAAACTGTCAGAGCCATTACATCAAAGATCAGTCTGACAGCCAGAAGCAGCAATGCCAGCTGCAATCTTGTTACTCCTGGCCAGACCCTCCTATTCACTGAAGCACTGAAGGGCTTTTTGGTATAGGTACTGAGGTGACTTGCCACTAAAAATCCCAACATAAAGCAAATCCTTTGGCATATATTTTTAACATTTGGATTGTAGTTTTGCTTCCTGGCATATATAGATCCTCTTTACAATGTCCAAAGAAAACAACAAGAGAACAAGAAGAAGAAGAACAACAAGAAGAAACCACTGATGTACTCTCAAACCTTTGTGAAAGTAATACTCACTAGAAGCATTTCTGTCAACTGATCTCAACTGAAGACTAAGCCTGTTATACAAGTCAATTGGTGGGTCCAGCACATTACACAAGTTCTTCAGCATTGAATTAGTGGCTCCCCCACCCTTTGTACTTTGAAATTTGCTTACTACATTTAAACACGTTGCCCTGGTGTATACAAGAAGATACCAGTGAACTCTCAAGCCCCTCACAGATTTTTTCCCTAGGAATATTAAGTAAAAAGTATAGCAACACATGTAAGTGCTGGTGGGAAACAAGGCATCTCTCTGTGATATCTACATAGGTATACATTTATTTATTTAGTTATAATTGTTAAACTTTATAATCGACACCTTATAGCATATCATAACATAGATTTCAGTCAGGAATTGACGAACTTCATCATTGTAGAATCAACCTTTTCTGTTTTTGTTTTTGTTCTTAACTTGAACTATGAGACCAGCCAGGAGGAATTCTGAGCTCAGGTATTTATTTTGAATACCAGAACTGAACTAAGCTTACATACAAACAACACTCCTGATCAAACACCCAAGCTTTCTCATTCCAGGAGCATAATTTACATGAAGATGTGTAGAAAATCCAAATATGAAGTCCAAATCTCAATAGGTATTCATCAATTTGCACCTTCAGGAATGTTCATACCTTCTGGAGTGTTCTTGTATTCTGGAATCCTCATGGATGCTACATCTGGGGGAAAATATACACATTCAAAGAATGTACAGAGAAAAGTAAACACATTTCAACAGCTCACAAGAAACTGTTCAACGATGCTTCAGTCATAGGGGTGAATGTGTTCAACTGATAAAACAGGCATACACATGTCAGAAAAGAAAATTAAGAAACAGACAGATCTCATCCCACCAAAAATAACTAACTTGACTGAACTTGGAATGGACTGGATGAAAAGGGCCATGGATGCAGTCTATATATATGTGTGTGTGTGTATGTATTTATATATATCTGCACATGTCTAAATTTAAAAGAATTCATTGCTAAAAATAACTGTGAGACCATCAGAAATCCTCTACCTCACACCACAATCTACAAGTATATCCCAATCTATTATTTACCCACTTGTGCCTTGCCAACTGCATTGTATATTGACAACTTGCCATTACAAGGCCACGGCCCTTTTCACACAGGAAGGGAAAAGTGTCCTGAGACGTCCTGAAACGGAGCTTACCTTAGTCCGTCGCTTTCACTGCTCCACACTCGTCGGCATCCCGTGGCGTCCTGCGGGGCCCAAAATGGTGGCTTACGACTGGCGGAGGCTCTCGACCAACTGGAGAAGCTCAACAGCTGGAAAGCCTGCCCCCAGCAGATCTGCAGGCACACCCTTGTGCGCACCTGCAAATCCACACCGGGCGCTGCGACGGGGCTGCACGCGGCTGCACAATTGTGCTTTCTAAAAACCACTTGAAAAGTGGTTTTCAAAAAGCACGTGGCGGCGCCACTTCTAGTCGCCCTAGCGCGGATTGGGGTGTGGAATTACACAAAAGTAATCCGCCCCAATCTGTTTTACGGTGTAGACAACCTCCGTCAGAGGTCGCGCTACACCGTTTTAATACCTCTGTGTGGAAAGGGCCCATGTCTATGTTTCTTCCCCAAATCTCCTGCTTCCCCCTGAAAAACCCACACATTACAGAGTAGAGTTTTTTGGTGCCCCAATGAGAGGTTTACAAAAAATCATTGCTAAAAGGCATTTTGATTCTCTCTTGGAACATTTTTTTTCTGATGAAAAATATGGGAGAAATAATAGGAAAACATGAACAAAGGAGGTGAGAGTTGACAACTGAAAATAAATTGTGTGGAAAACCTCATAGATTAAGAGATTTCTTCTGATTTAAAAACAATTTCTGTTAATAAAGCATGGGCTGTAGGGATTATGTCACTTGGCCTTTTGAACTATGTTAGGCTACTCTACCTTAAGGAGTTAAGGAAAATGAAAGATAAAGTAATTATAATTTCTTAGAAACAATAACATGTTCAAATGATATTTCAAGTTCTTTTTTCAATGAATGGCTTTGCAATCCTCTTTTCAGTTAAATGTTAAAATACGGGGAATCAGTAATAGAATTACTGTTTTCTCTTTCTTTCCTTTTAAAGAGCCTTGCTGTAGGTGAGTTTCCTGACTATAAAATTTATTTATTTGGAGTCTGTTTTTAGCATATTATTTGCCAGTGACCTGTCTTCATGTGGATTAGCATTAAAAAAAAAAAGCTTGAAATTGAGCAGATAAACCCCAGAAGAATTACAAGGGGGAGAAATGACAGGAGAAAATTAGATCATTAGAAAGACCTCTATAAAACCACAAATTCATCAGCCATTTTGAAGTATATATGGATTTAACAAGAAATGAAATGGTTGCAATGGGATTACTTACTTGGAAAATACCATAGGTTCTTGAGAGATAATTACAGAGTTACTGGAATTACTCATGCCATTAGAAAGTAGCAGGTGGATCTAAATTCTGATCTATCTCCATGATATGTCAGTGGAGATAACAGCTGAAGGATAATAAGGTATCTTAAAAATACATATTCTATCCTTGCCTTATTCAAGCATATTGAAGCCTATTAAACATCCCTGCTATGAAGCACAATTTTTTACATGTTTATTCATGAGTAAGTTCCATTATATCCAAGAGGGCTTACCTGAGGTCTCTGTGCTTCGAATCGAAGTCTACATGTCACAATTCTGCGCTCAGGTTCTGCTGACCAAGAACAAGTGCCAGAGGTAGATAGAATGCATTGGGCCTCATAATTAAGGGCCGCGCCACCTCATTGTCATCTCCACATTTGCGCTCCCCAAACCTTTTGTGATGGAAAACAAAGTCTTTTTATAGCAAAACAGACAATTATGCTCCTCAAAACTCTAGGAAGATGCTATAGGTTATAGCATCATGTTCTAGGAATTTTGGCTCCTCTCCTTTCCTTTTAAAGCCTGTAGAGGCTGCTCACATCCTATTACAAAAGAGGGAGGGAGGGAGGGATGAAAGACAACACTTGAAAATACAGGAAATGGCCTATGGTGTCCTGCAAGGACTGGGAATGCTATTGGCAGTTTTGGGTCAAATCTCCAATTTTGGTGCCATAAGGGACCACAAAATTAGTCTTGAAGGCTGCAGACCACTATATGGTGACCATTGTAAGCTGTACTGTAGGATTTGGTGAAAGACCTGCTTTGTTTGCAGCATGCCAAATGTGCTGTTGTCATGATAGCTAGGCTGCCAGGTCACTTCTGATATACCAATGTAACATTCTGCTAGCATAGCCATTCCACTAGCAAAGATTTGTTGAAACAATGGCTAAAATGGAGAAGATTTTGCATGGTAGTATCACAGGAGACAAATGGACTTACCTTGTATCTATAATTCTAAACTATGGTTACAACCTGGTGAATAGCCCCTAAGGTATTTTATGTTGTTTTATATTTTACAATTGTTTTAACAAAAATATCACTCTTTCTCTCTCCCTCTCTCTTGACTTGACAAGATCGCCATGTTTTTTCTTCTCTGTGTTGCCCCGGATCATGGAGATACCGGTAAGGAGTTGCTCTTTCTCCTATGTTATTTTGGGATGTGGTGCTTATCAAGATTAGGCACTGGGAACCAATACTTGTTTCTTTGACTAGTGGGAAACATCTGTCAAGTCAATACAATTGTAAATTCTTGTTGAGTGCTGAGGTTTCATAAGATTTAACACTTCTTGGATTCTCCTCATTTTTTATTAAGCTGGGAATATTTCCCTGGATGGTGATAAATTACTTAAACTTTTTTTATTCTTTGTTTAGGAGCAGATACCACTTCAAAAGAGTATAAAGTTAAAAGTCACCAGCAGTGTAGCTGTTGCGAGGCTTTATAGTCTGAATGGCATTGAAAATGAATTGAATTTGATCCCCCTTGGCAAAAAACAGTGGGTTGAGGGACTTAGCTTTATTTATATTATTAAATATTTCTTCTATAGCATTGTAAATTTAACTTGAAAGTTACAAATGTGGAATCACTTTCCATTGATAATATAATTTGGAGCTCCAATGAATCATGTCAACCTGCCTTAAAGGTGAAATAGCCCCAGTGTTTTCTCACCTGGCCTAACATTTATAAGAACAGCTCAACAACTTCGGTAACTCCACCGTTATCAAGAAAGTTCTTATTCCTGTTGGGGACTATATGATGTCATATTCTGAATAATCTGTTTGTGAATCACTCATCCATTTTCCTAATTTAAGGCTGGAGTTGCCTTCATATGTTTGTGCAGTAGGAATTGAATGGAAATGCATTGATCTCCCTATTGCGGTCAAATTTGGAGTTTCCCTCAAGAAATTTAAGCAGGAAAATGGTACATCAAAAGTTCCTGCAGATTATAGTGACTATTTTTTTCTTGTTGCAACATAAATTGTGCAGTTTTTGAGAACTGCACAGGAGTCTGATAAAATGCATAGCTTTGAAATCATAACTTACACTCTCAGTTTTTTCCTTTTCCCCCCTTAAATAAACACAGTTGTCTGAGAGGGAAAACAACAGCAACAACCTCACTAGCTTTCATTGTTTTTGATGATATACTTGGGAAGAGTGCACAAAATAGAAAACTAAATCATACACTATACTCCTGTATAAACAGTGTGCTGAAACATTTGACATAGTGGCTACATCCTTTGTCAGTTTGAAAGATGCACAACCGAAATGTTACACAATCAGGAAAAAAAAAAAACACCCACAACTCAGTCTGACTTGAAGCTGCAGCCACATGTGGTTTTGTTATGCAAGATGGCTAGATTTTGATTTGCAGTTTCCTGTAGTGGGGATGAATTCTCAAGTGTCTTAAAGCTATGGGTCAAAAACCAAAAAAACCAAAAAACCACTCCTGTTTCATTCTTATCCGTGTCTGTTGGGATTTGGAAAAATAGCAATTTACCATCTCTATTGTGGTGATACCGCCACTGAACATGTAGTAGAATTCACATGACATTTCCCAGTTTGGGTAAAAGACAAAGTGTAAATTAAGGGATAGATGGATGGATAGATGGATGGATGGATAGATGGATAGATGGACAGACAGGCAGACATACAGATAGATGGATGATGTTCTATTTGGAAGAGACAACGTATGAGGAATTTCACCTGTAGCATTCACATATTTGATTAATATTTTCAAAATACTTAATATATGGATTAGGAATAGGATTGTGCTTTTTGGCTGCTGCTGTTGCTGATTTTATATCCAACTTTTATCACGATAATGAGACTCAAAGGACTTAACATATTAAAGAACAATAAACAAAAAACATTTAGAACATTAAAATTCATTAAAAGACTATGCAAACTGTAACAGCATGAATCATTAAAGGCCCATCCCATTCAGTTTCTAAAAGGCTTATGGGACAAGATTAATGCTTGTCTAACAATCCTACTAGAACTCAGCAATTACAGTCTGCAGAAAATGTACAGATGTTGAGAGTGAAATTTATTGCTGAAACACGCACACACTCTGGGCCAAGTCTTATGACAAGTGCTCCATCATATGTGTAGGACAGTGGAGGAGGTGTGTATAACAGCCATCAGAACGTTTTTCATTCAATAGTAGAATTAAACTGTGAGAACATAAAAAGGATAAGTGCACTGGGAGAAAAGAAAAAGAACAACTCCTAGTTTCATGCTGCAGCTGATGCCAAAGGTATGCAGTGTCCTCTGTATATCCCAACATTGGCCACCACAGGCTTCTTCAGTCCAGAGCTGGCTTCTTCGTCCTTGGTGCCACCCAAAAAAGTCCTATATCACCCTGTATTCCCTATAATCATCTGTCCCCCTTCACAGTAATTTATCAGCTATGTGTGTTTTACTTAAGATTGATAGCTACCTTGAGCTCTTGTGAGGAATGGCAGGGTCTAAATCTACTTAAATAGAAAAAACTGCAGAACTGCCTGCAACAAGATCAGCGGCAGCAACAATAACAAAAACAGCAACAGTAGCAACAACAACAACACAAATCACTTTTGCAAAGAACTTAGTAAATCCCAATGGAAGGCAATGAGTAAATTGTTTGGAGTTGTTCCATTTAAAAAGACAAAACAAAGCAAAACTTCATCCATACTCAGAAAGATAGCTGAATGCTTTTGCCATGTTATTATACCCTCACCATTTGTGTACTTATATGGCATAACTTCCACTATTTTCTTTTTTTCTTGTACCAGAAAGTCCTCAATACCAACACTACCATTCACACCACCCTGTTTGCCCTGCCTCCTTCATAATGATTGGTTCCTCTCCTTTTTGTAAAAAAGTAAGCCATATCAATGCTATTACAAAATGATGATGCAATGTTATTACATGACTGCCTTAAAATCAATAATAATAATAATAATAATAATAATAATAATAATACTCTGCAAATATATTTTTAAAATAGTAGCACTGTGGTAGTAATACTGTGGTGTGCAGTACCACAGAAAAGCAAAAGAAGGTACTTTAGAAAACACACCAGTGCAGTAAAAGACATCTATCTGTTATTTTGTAATGCACTGTACCCTTGCACTACCTTGTTGGGACTTAGAGGTCACCAATAATTTCCCAGTCTTTCACGATAGCTCTGGGGTAGATTGTTTTGGAATCCCTGGTCTACAAAGGCTAGCACCAGTACTCCATGGTTTCAGATGAGTTTCTTTTTCAAACCGTAACTGGGGATGCTGGATATTGAACTAAGGCATGTACTACACCTCTGAATTCCATCCCTTCTTCCAGGAACATAGATGATGATGATGATGATGATGATGATGATGATGATGATAAAAACTTTTTAGGATAATTCAAACTTGGCTTTAACATTTTGTGCTGTAAGTGTTCTTAAATAAATAATCTGAAGTAACTGTAGTGCTGAAATTGGAATTTACTACACCATTTACATTTATACTTGAAGCTGGAGTGGTCTTTTTCTTTTTAACAACTAGAATTATGCATGAATTACTATGAAATTAGCTTATATGCTGGTATAGAAAAGTGTCATTTATCAGCAGCAACTGCAGAAAGATGTATGTACAGATGCACACAGAATGATAAAAAAGCATGCACGCACACATACACAAAGAAAAGAAAGTAAACAAAATATAAAAAAGACCAAATTTTCTAGAAAAAAAATCTTTCTTCAGAACAGTTTGTTCTTTTTTAAAGTAAATGAGATTGAAGACATTAAAATTAAATTGGAGCAATTTTATGGAAAGAACAAAAAATGTCAGGACGACTGAAACACATGCGTAACTACACAATGAAGAATCCAAGAGGAAAATTGGCTATATGAAGAAAAAAGAGTATGAAGAGTATTCTTGAAGTCTTCTAAGCAGTAGCTGTCTTAAAACCTTAAAAAATGAGTTAACACTCTCCACTCACTTCAAACAACTTATAATGAATAAGTATGTCAGTGAAGGGATTCTATTTTTCCTGGAAGAAAATTCTGTCTACCTATCCACCCCTATTACAGGACCCATTCATTCAATGTAGAAATCATTTTCATTTCTGATTCTGAGAATGTGGTGTGGGTGGGTTGGATTTCTTTAAGGAAGATAAAAGTAGTGAAAAGTTATAGGTAATAAAATAATAAGTTAATGATACCCTTATAAAATTCTGTGTACCAATTATATCTTCTACAAAAGTGTATGTGTTCCTAGCTCTAATTTAGTAGTGTACAGTGGTGTTGGCAAGTTTCAGAAACAAAAATCTCAACCCTATTTTGAGTATAAATAAACCTGTCTAATATTTGCGTCCAGTAGCTACAGAGCCTTTCCTACGATCGCTGACCTTTCCATACAGGTTTATCCTTGTGAATGATGAGGAATCAGCAACATGGAAGGCGGCACCCAGAGTGGGCACGTAGGCCTCCTTCATAAGCTCTGAGACTTCTTGCTACTGGCATATATGGGAGCTGTCATTTTCAGTTTCTCCCATTCCCATTCATTGCTCCAGGACCAAATCCTATCAATCCAAATGCAAAGCAAGCATCCAGGGTTTAAGGATGAGATCTACAGGGGCTGCCATGTCACTAACTTGCACTATCTAATACCATTCCCACCTACCAGTAGGGGAAGGGGAAGGGCAGCCCTAGATGCTCACCTAGATGCATGTGTAGAGCTTTTACAGAAATCACTTAGAGGAATGTACCCCCTCAACAGAATTTCTAAAGAAGCTCAGGAAAATGAGCTTATTACAACATAAGCTGAGATTTATTTTTTTTTTCATTACAGATCTTCTTCTTTCAGGAGGGGCAGGAGTGTACTTTCATTTTTTTTCCCCTTTCCCTCAGGCTTTTTATTCAGTGGTGGAGCTTGGAGTATGTGGAGGGGAGGGCAGGAGGGAGGGCAGGGCTATGGTGTGTGGGGACATGGCTATAGTGCGTGGAGCATGACCACAGTGCATGGGGCATGGGCGTGATGCATGCGGGCATGGCCAAGGCATGCGGTGGTGTGGCTACAAGCCGGGATGCACCCAAAACTTTACCACTTGGGGCGAAGCGCCCCTCCCACCCACCCCGTTCCTATGTGACTTTTTATTTTATGTATTTATTTAATATAGTTATAGTCTTCTTTTCAAGGCTGTTGCAAACACACACTAGTAATTGCACTAGTAATTATCTTTTCACCTCCTTTACTCCCACTCTTTTTTATTTCTTCCCTCACTCTTAGCTAGCCTTTTCCCCTTTCCCTCCTTCACTTTCTTTTCCCCTCTTCCTGCCAACTTTTTATGATCTAGCTTCGCTTTCTAAGTAGTTCCTACTCACCTACATGCCTATGTACTGAATGTGCAGGGAGCTGTTGCTGTTGGTATTGTCTCAACTAGAGCATGAGATGGCAGTTAAGCAGGGAAGTACTGGTTAGGCATGGTTTCCTACTCCTATCTCTTTAGACCTAGGGGCTGAGGATTGTTGACATTTGTCAGCAAATTTTGGATCTTGTCAAGGGTCACCTCTATCAACTTCTGATCACCAAAGTTCCTAATTTATGATAGTGGTTAAACCAGACAAGGCAGATTACCATCTACACTACACTTAAGCACTTTCAAGTCTTGCAGTTGCAGAATATTTATATGGGGATGAGCAGACTCTTTTGGTACGCTATTAGGCTATTTATTATAAGTATTAATTTATATATAAAAGAAAGAATTACAGACCTAGCAATGCCTGGGCTCTTTAGCATAGTCCATATCCCATAACATTATATATAAAATATTATTGTTCCATTATATTATGTTTAGACATCTTATCTTAAGTCATATAGTCATCATATCATATTCATGAGGACATTGATAGGGATTTTATTCAGTTCTTTAGCATGCTTGGCATGTAAGAACATCATCCTTCTATGCCAGTTAGTATGTAACATTCCCCTTGTATTTTCATAATCAGGTTCCTTCTAACCACATAGTTTTCCATTGTGTCTGCTAAGCCATTACACAGACAATTCCTAAAGGCTTTTACATATTCACAGTCTTGTCCCTTATATTCTTAGCCATTATAATCTGTCTGAAGAATTGTACAAGTCTAACAGGCTTCTATGTAAGACAGGCATTCAAGGGTTAAACCAATAAGCCCTTATACAAATGTTAACTGCATTAATCACTTGTATGTATTGAGTACATTATCTCCCTAGCCTTACCAGAATCGGAATTTTAGTGAAGTCAGGGATTGTTAGGAACTTTTCTCAGGAAGGCTACATCATTGCTTTTTCTTTTCAGTGTTGGAGGCATGCAAGTTACATGGTTCTAACTTAGCTCTTTTATTCTCTCCTGACACCCACTCCCTGGAGATTTCCTTTTTCTGTTTTTGTTTGCTACACTTGAGTCTAGTGCACACCCAACTTTTAATTTACACTCTACTACCTGTTATCAGGTGTCTTCCCAGCCTTGAAATCTAAACAAGCATTTCTCTTTCATATATTACAGGATAGAAAACTGGCAGACACTGTCATGAATCTTAGGCTCTATATTCTACTGTCTATAGATTTTACCAGGTTATATGTCCTTATTTAATAATATATAAACATTTTAAAGCTATATGCACAAGCTGAGGAGTTGCTAACTAAAATTCATCTGGCCTGTAACAGGCTACAGCGCTGAGGCCCACTATAGTTCTTGACCGACAGTTTGATGGATGAAGCAATAGTTTCAGTTGATATTTGGGTAGTTTTCTATGTTCATTTGTTACTTCTAATTTGAACTTTTTATCACTTCAACAGTAGGATCTGCCAATCAAAAGTAATTAATAAGTTTCAGCACAGACAATTTCCTCCCTTCTTGCCTCTCTCTCAAGGTATGGTTGTCTTCTCTAGGTGTTTGTGTGTCATCTTCTTAAAGGCCAAAACTACTGGACTGGATCCCAAACTGCTCTCTCTTCAAATGGAAAGGTTTTGTAATAAGTCTGAATGGAACACATATAATCTGGTTCATGTTCCCTTAATGTCTGGTCACCAATAATTCTAGCAGGTATGTGATGACTTTTAAGAAATCTGTGTGAAAAAATGTAAAATGAGAAAATACAATATAATATTGAAGATACTCATAAGGTGGTCTGATGGATTCCTATCTTTACCTTTTTCCTGTTATAGATGCTACCTGCCTTAAGCATCTAGAAATCACATCTCCCACTCTACGTGTAGCCAGTGAGGTTGCAAATGCCCTTGGAGCAACATCATATAATAACTTCCTTCTCCTACCAGGAACATAGCATAGAATATAATAGCTGTCATCTATGGAGCAGCAAGCCTTGCATTCTTCTGTTCAGCATCTCTCCAGGCCAGGCATTGGTAAGATCCTTAAGCATTTCAATTGCATACAGATGGGAATTTAGGAGACAGAAGATACATGTTTGCATGGCTGTTCTTTTTCTTAATTGCTGTTGCTGCGAAGCCTCATGAAGCTGCTTGAACTTATATGAAAAAAGCCTTTGTTAGTTTTTTCTACCTGTACACAGATTTCTTAGTTTATAAATAAAAACAGCAGCAACAACAAAATCCTAGCTTTATTTTCTCTACATATATATCTGCAGGGAAAGCTCACGACAGTTCGTAGTGTACTGCTGCTATAAGCACTGAAAAAAATATGAACTCCCTTCAAATAGTATCCTGGCAGAATTGGCTTGATATGCTGAGTCTCATTAGTCAGCATGCATTTAGGAGTTTGGATTCAAGTATGAAATGAAATGTCTGATTTGTAGAGTTATCCATAAATTTGACTTAACAGTTATCCAATCAGATTTACTGGATATATGACAGCTTTATTTGAAGATTCAAGAAAACATTTACCTGTCTATAAATATGACTTAATTATTCTACTTGGTGCAAGTATCATGGAAATCTTTGTGGGAAAAAGATATTTCCGTAAATCAGAACAAATAACTATCCTTTCTGATGGTCACCCAATTACTCTATTTTTTTACTGTTTCATTATCCAGTGAAGATGAAAATCTTCTAAAATGCAAGGAAGAAACCTTCAGTCAAATATCTATCTTTGGTTGTTGCATGTAGTTTGGTTTTTCTAAAATACATCAGGTAAATAGATGAAGCATTTTCTCTGCATTTATTGCATAATTTTCATGGTTTCATTAGTCCCTCAAAAATTTAGGGGTAGATTCACTACCGCTAGAATCATTTCTCCTCAAGTGCCTATTCTTTCTGTACCTCTCAGGACATTCTACTTAGTGAGATTAATACTTTCATATTAAATTCTTAAGCAATGGCATCCCACTGCTTTCAGAACCCTGGAGATGGCTGGTTTCATTAACACTCATCATTCACATTAGAAATTGAGAAGTTTTGTGATCATTAATCAAAGAGCCATTTGGAGTCAGTGCCCTGTTTGCCTTTACTGTGGCAGAAGGTGAGGTGCCCATAAGGTATACTTGCCATTGCTAAACTGAAACAACTGTTGTTGGCTTAAGAGAGACATTTGATAAATATTTTCAGATGGAGTCCCTTCCAACTTTTTTTTTCTTTTGCAAGACCCAGAAGACCAAACCACTTGAAATAAAGATAATACAATTTAGCAGTTAAGAAAACAATAGTGTAACGCGGAAAACATTACGCCTCGCACCTCAAGGCCTGTCCAGCCTGATACCTTTTTGTGATCAGACCTGAACAGCCAGGGAGATCTCTGAATCAAGCCAGGGCCAGGACAAACGGGTCTTCCTCAGTTCTCCCTCTCTGAGAACTCAGTCCTTTCCTCACTCTTGTCCCCCTACCCTTGGCTTCTTCCCTTCAGGACTCTCCCCCTTTACTGCCTTCCCTAAATCTGCCCCTCTCCCAGATGAAAGGATCGACAGTGATTTATATTTTCCAAGACTGTGGTACTGTTGGCACTAAGGTCAAGATGATATCATTGGTAGAGTGTATATCCCAGGATTCAAAATAAGACTCTGTGACACTGCTTTAAGGAACACAGAACTTCAAACATTTATTGTAACACTGTTGCTTTAATGTTGCAGAACAGAGATAGAGACCCATGGATTAAGGAAAATGGTTTATTTGTCTCAGTGGGATCATTCCCAAAAGACTGAGCCCAAACCCTTCATATTCACAGCAATTTATACATTTCCAGTGTAATCATCACATGCTCAAGAAAGAAAACAAATCTGTTATACATAAGTTCCCACCAGAGTCTACAAATGGTGCAAATCTACTGTAGCGCAGCCAAGGGCTAGCATGTCAAACCAAACTGATAACATTCCATTATACAAAGTTTCTTTGTCTTTCCTTCAAACACAGAGGGACTTCAACTGCAGAGGAAATTAACTGCTTTTCTCTCACACCCAGAGGTTATTTAGACTGACCTGAAACTGTCTCTACCACATTCCCCCCTTTATGCTGAATTCATTAGCAATTCAAGCATAACTATTTTGTTAGTTTGGCCTTGCCATTAAAGCATATACAGCAGCTTTTTCCTTCTATTGACCTAATCATTACAGATTGAAAACACTTTAACAAGCAGAGTACTGACAGGGAGATTTTAGGAAGGCCATTATTTATGTATAAAGCAATTCTACAAGTAGTGCCTTTACCCATGCTTACTTAGGGAACCAGATAATCATGTCCACATGCCTACAGTCTACAAGAATGATTTTCTAATATTGAATACTTCAGAATGCATTTTCCCTTTTCACATTCAAACTTATTTACATAATAGGAGATAGTCTTAACCTATTTCATGCTGGGCTGACAGCCAACAACGCATCTGCCTTACATGAAAAGCAACTCCCACCATGGGGATCCTGATGACTCCCAACCTCTCAGATACGTGTTTCCAGGATCATACCCATAGCTTTCATCATAAGCTCTTTTCATTCTTGCCCAGCCAAACTGTCCTGCATTGGTTGGTGCCCTGGGTGAAAGGTGATACCCTCAGTGGCCAAACCAATTCATTCCAGAAGACAAACCATATACCTATTTACCATTGTAAAAGCTGGTTTCTTCCTACAACTTATTTAAGGAGGACCAGCCCCCCTTATTCCCATATAACTCAATGAAACCATTGCTATAACTAAAGAAGAAGTCAACATTGGGATACTTTCCTGGGCATGCCTGTAGAGATTCGGGGATTTCAAACTTTACATTACAATTGGGATAGTCTCCTAAGCTTAGCCCATGAGAACATACCAAGCCATTACTGACATCCAGGGTGCTCAAGATCTGATTGACCAGTTGGTGAAATTGATTCACCTCCCAGCCTCCCTTGCTCAGCACCATCCTCTTCATCACCAACAATTGCCATATACACATATCTTCTAATTCCACAAAACATCCGTCTGTAGTGATAAAACAGGCAGGCCAGGCTTCCTGTCCCTCCTATGCCTGCCACAATCCATAATATTGTTTCCCACATTCAGGATCTGGCCATACATGAAGCAGTGCGTGAGTCCCTGGTTGCAACTGCAGTAGGGCCCAGTCCTAATTCTTCTTTCCCTCTCCAGGTGGAAATCTGGCCATGTGCTGGGTGTCCAGCTTCCAGGTATGCAGACACAACAGGGTCTAGTCTCAAGTCTTCTTACTACATTTTGGTAATTCTCAGCTTCAGAGGTTGCCCTGTGTTTGGGGCAACAGTCCAGCCAAAGTGAGCCTTTTATCCTAGTGTAATACACCCAAGGCTTCATCCTGGCCACTTTTACTACAGTGGGAGTTGGGAGTTGTCACTACTACATGATAGGGTCTCCTCCACCCATGACCAAGTTGTCCCCAGTCCTTCACCCATATCTCCTGGTTGGAAGGGGTGTGCCTGTGTCTGTAGAAAGTGGAGTCACTATTCTAACATTTACTCCCTTGTTTTACTCATGGCTTTCCCTAATGCACTAACTTCTTCCTATAGAGTTATGTTTCCTAATTCCTTTGTGTTTCTCCTTAATCCACTCAAAATGGCTTCATACTTTGGCTAAAAAGGGACAACCCTGTGGTTCTGTGAGGTATGCACATTATCCTATAGCTTCTCATAATGGGGCTCCAGGAAGAACAACTCCTGGTTTCTCTGTTGTGGGCTGCACATGGAATGAGAGTGAGAAGTCTCTGTAAAAAGGGCTAGGAAGATGGTATCATGCCACTTGCCCTGTGTTGGCATCCAGTCCAGAGACATAGCCAGGGCTGTTGTCTGGGCCATACACATTGAACTACTGGGTCTTCAGGATTTTGTTTCATCCTCTCCACTTTTCCCGAGTTCTGAGGTCTGCAGGTGCAATATGATTTCCAGGTGATTCCTAGAATGGTGATTTAATTTTTGATGAACGTGTGGACAAATGCAGGTCTGTTGTTTGAGCCTATATGGTGTGGGCTTTTGGGGGCTGGTGTTGGTCTCCTGGCTGTCTCACAGCCTTCAACTCTCCCTCTTCTTCGCCTTCTCAGTCAGAGTCCTTCAGCTGCAGTTCCACTTCAGCCTAGAGAGGTGCCCTATCAGAGGTGCGCTTTCACCTCTTCCTCCCAGCTCAGAGGTGCATTCTCACCTTCTCCTCCCAGCTTGAAGGGGTGCTCTATCACCTCCTTAGCCTGCTGGGGCTGGGCCAGAGAGCCTTACCAATTGCTGCTCTATCGGGAACTGGTGGTGGGCCCCTTTGCAATGTGGACTGCCTTCCATCTAGGACTCTGCCTTTCCCTGTGTTCTCAATGCTCTTGCTGCCAACTTCTCCTTCCAGGACATCACAGCTCCAAGCCCTTGCCCTTCTCTGTCTGTGGGATGAGGGACAAAACCTTTTCCTCAGTCTTCTCTTGACAGTTAGCCACAGACACCTTGGTTTGCAGAGCCAATACAGTCAGATTCCGCTGAACCTATCCTCTCAGCCCTGCTTCTCTCTCCTTCAGTGCCTTCACAGAAGCCAGCTCCCCTTGCAGCTTGCTGACGGTCTTCTACAGGTCCCTCAGCTCTTCACTGCTAGAGTTATTCTCCAAGCACAATTCCTCCATCTCCCCCTTTCCTCTACCAGCTCCTGGGCTCTGGGTGCCTCTTCCTAGAGGCCAGAGACCCACATGGTGCTCATTGGTGGTGTCTTTGCAGCTGGATCTCCAGCACTGCCTTGCCAGCCTTTTCTGTGGCCAGTCATCCCGGCTCGCTTCTCCTTCCCTGTCAGCCGCTTTGCTTCACACAGAGCCAGCTCCTGACTCTGCTGCTGCGCAGCCTCTCCCAACTTGCCTGAAGCACAGCCAGAGCTTTTCGGTGCCAGAAAGCCTCCTTCACTTGTTTAGTCTGCAGTTTCTGCTGGAGCTGCTGCTTAGACTTTCTCCTTAAGCCTCCCACACTCGCTTGTCTCCCCTCTGGCAGCAGGGGACAGCTATACTTAACTCTCCTGTAGCCTCCTTCTTGCTCTTTTCTGCCTTGCCCACCCCGACTGTCTCCTTCTTGGCTGCCGCCACTGCCGTCTTGGTCAGCTGCTCCCTCATGCTGGGGCCTGAGGCCTTTCAAGGCTTCGAGCCACCGCTGCCATCAAAGGAGGGGGCCATGACACCTACCCCGCTTCCAGCCATAGCTGCATCCTGTCAGTTGCCCTCCTGCCACCATCTCTGCTGCCCACACCCTCAGGCAGCCTCCACTGCTTCTGCAACTCCCTTTGCATCGGGCACTGCTGGCGATTTGCTGCCACTTCCATTCTCCCCCCGTCACTTTCCTGGCCTTCTTGGCAGGTGCCTCGGCCAGGGGGGAAGAGCCACCATAGCCATCACTTTTCCTCCAGGAAGCCTTTTCCCCTCACGATGTCGTGTGCCTGCTGCCGGTGGTTCCTGCCGGTCTTGCTCTCTTCTCTTTCCTTCTTCTCATTTGCCACACATTCCGACGAGCTGGCGGCAGCTCTTTCTCCTTAGTGCCGCTGCTGTCGCTGTCTCCGTGGTGGAGAGGCAGGCAGGCAGGCGAGTGAGCGAGTGAAAAAATGGGTGGAGGTGGGCAGGCTTGGCTGTTTCCCGAGAAGTCGCTGCTGTAGGTTCAGGAGCCATCTCAGACAAGGCGCCTCTGGGGGTTGGTGTGTTAGATTCCTCTGAGGGGGCTATCAAATACTTTACTTCTCTGTTCCTTACATTTTGCAAGCCTTGTGGGGGAATTCAGTTACTACAATTCCCATGAATCAATATAGGGCTACTGATGCAAGTGTCCAGGGTTCCCATGCCAACTGCTTTTTCAAAAACACAATGTCAGAGTTTTGCAGCCTTAAAATTCCATCCCCCCTGACAGGAGGAAAAGCCAAAAGTCACTCATTCCTAAATTCTCTCCCTTTCCCCCTCCTTTCTGTTTGATAAATTGGAGAAGGTAGGCTTCTCCAGCAAGGAAGGGGTGTGTGTGTGAATGGATGGAAGTTCTTTGTGTTGCAAATTGACACCTTATTGAATCTTCACTGAGGTATTGTTCAGGCAGAGTTTCCTTTCTTCCTTTTCTAAGACATGAGAGAATTTACTTGGATGCACATTTGCTGAGCAAATCAGACTTGCTTCTGAGGAGGCATGCATCTGATGTGCCTCTTCAACGCCTTACACTCTTGGAAGGGCTTAGGCATGCCTCCCATTATTCAAGACCAAGCCTGGTCTAAAGGTTTGTTTTCTTATTAACATACTGACAGAATCCTGTTATAGCCAAGCCTCATGGATTAAATGGGTTTGCCAGTCCATTGAAAACAGGAATCTTTCTCATTACTTTCTCCCTAGGTAAAATTCCTTATTCCTAGTTTTTCTCTATGGAATATTGAACTGAATGCTAGGGAGTTGGTCCTTCAAGGATTAAATCTGAATCTTAGAGCCTGAGGAGGAGGAGGGGCCACGGGGGAATGGAGCGGCTTCAAGCACAAAAGACAAAAAGAAAACAGAGAGAAAGCCACTTTCCTTTCCTGGAATTTTCCTACATACATGAAAGCAATATCTCACCTCAAACCAGGCAAGAAGGCACAGAAAAGTAAAGTTTCCACTTAACCCTTTTTTTGGAAGTTTTCAACATACCTTGTAGCAGAATCTGATTGAAGTACTGTGTGTCAACTGCCGCCCTCCATCCAAATTCCTCCCCAAAATGACAACACACAGTAGGGGAGGGGGTTGAGCTGAGGGTCATGGGGTCCCAACAGCTTGAGACATTAAGGGTTAAGATACAACCCAGGCACCCGGAAACTCAACAGTGTGAACTAGGAACTGCGATGCCATTCACTCTTTTTACACGCACACACTTTCACGCAACAACAGCCTCCCATCTCCCTGTGTGTCTAAGGAATCTGCGGCTTCAGTGGCCCCTCCCATTTGGAGCCACTATACTAGAGCAGAATTCCAAGGGAGTGATCAGGCCTCTCTTCTCCCCAGCATGCGGGGAGTCACTGACACACCTACCAATGGCTGTGTTCTGTGGCCGTGTCTGTATCAATTTTCCAAACCGTTCATGGGTTCTTAGCTGGCAACCGTTCCCCTGGTTCAATGCGCCCATGAGGAGGACCGTCCGATGAAAGAATCAGGGGTACCCAAGGTCCCTATCAATGGGGGCACAGATGCCAGAGGAAGCAGCTGCCACTTAAGAGGGCAAAAGGCCCCTTCTATCCCAGACAAGCCCCCAGAATATGTTGCAGAACAGAGATAGAGACCCATGGATTAAGGAAAATTGTTTATTTGTCTCAGTGGGATCATTCCCAAAAGACTGAGCCCAAACCCTTCATATTCACAGCAATTTATACATTTCCAGTGTAATCATCACATGCTCAAGAAAGAAAACAAATCTGTTATACATAAGTTCCCACCAGAGTCTACAAATGTTGCAAATCTTCTGTAGCGCAGCCAAGGGCTAGCACGTCAAACCAAATCGATAACATTCCATTATACAAAGTTTCTTTGTCTTTCCTTCAAACACAGAGGGTCTTCAATTGCAGAGGAAATTAACTGCTTTTCTCTCACACCCAAAGGTTATTTAGACTGACCCGAAACTGTCTCCACCACATTAAATGTGTCCTGTATCTAAATATTTATAAACAGCACACCATTCTTCTCTCTCTCTCTTTCAATTCATTCACTATCTCTCGTACACCCAATTTCTCAGTTCTCTCTCCCACAGAGCTCTTCAAATCTCCAAGCTCTCCAAACACACCACAAATCACACTCCTTCTTCAAACACCCACCAGACAGTTAAGATCCGTTATTTTCCTCTCTCCACCAGCCCCTCCCCTGGGCTATCCAAGGTTCCATTTCACCAGCCAATCAGCTTAAACACTCTCAGTTGCCAGGGAGGCTCTGTTGTCAAGACCCCCTCCCATCAGGTTCCTCACAAATAGCAAGAATAACATAGTATAACATAAGTACAACCCACCATCATATGGTAAATTTTTCAGTCTCATTTTAGTGACAAAGAACAATTGGAAAATTTTAGGCACACTTCAAAAATAAGGACTGCAAAATTCTTAAGATATACTGAGTTAGGGATGTGTACACCTATTGTTTTCATGAACTGAAGAACACTTGACCTACAGATGCCTTCCAGAAGTCACTACCATTTTGCCCCTTTGGTGGCAAGTCAGAGTGAAAGAGGGGAAAATCAGAGTGGGAGAAGCGAGGACAGGATGATATGCATACATGGAGGATACATCCAGAAAGTACCTACCAACAGGGATTTTTATTTCCATATAAAAAGTAGATTGATGTATTCTGCTACCCAAAATAGTAGCTGCAGGGCAGACGAAGTTTCAGACTGTTTGGAAGCCCACACTCAAACAGTGTGATCAACTGTTCTTTGGATTCACATGCCATTGGGCTATCCTGAATAACTATATTCTTATCACCATAATATAACCAGTAGCCCTGCATTAGGTGGCTGGACAAAGGCATGGAGGAAAGAACCACATAGATTTTATAAATAAGTCAGTGTTGACTGGTGGCTTTGAGATCACTGAAGTGGTGAATACATGCTGGGTTTTACTCTGAATTTTAAAGGAGCTCAGTTTCTCAACAATATCTCCAAAATAGGCTCAGAATTTTGATAGCTCCCTTAAAGTCTGGACTTTCCCCCACACTAATACAGGAACTCTCAGTTGCTGTTAGCTTTCAGTATTATTTCTAGACACTAATTCATATGCTGCAGGTAAGACCACATAGATATAAAGAGCAGGACTAAAATTGAAAGTGTTATGTTAGCCAATCCCACTGATTTAGTGCCTTTTTCTTGATTTAAGCAATCATTAATGTAGTATCTTAAATATATTTATTCTGTTACCAGTGTTCTGGATATATTAATACGTGCAAATACTGTCACTTACAAGGATAAATCGGCCAATGTTCTAATCTGCATCATCTTTACTACCAAGTTCCTACCAAACTCCACCTCAGTTAGTTCACAAGTATGAACTAGTGGGCCTGATACTGAATTTCTGCTTGCTTGGCATCTGTTGCGACTGGCAGGACTCAACATTAACTCAGCATTTTCTCCCGAGGTCTTGACTCTAACCTGGCATCTTACCCTCCAATCCCAGCTCTCCTCTGCTTCCTAGGCTATCAGCTCCTATGTTCTTAGATCACAAGGTCCTTAATTCCTTCCCCCTGGAGAGGCTTCTGGTTATTGCCTTTTATGTATTCTGGCCATCTTTTCCCCCAAATCAGCATCCAACCAGCTTTGAAGGGTCCAATGGTCAGATGTTGTGCACCTGAAAAGGGCTTTGTTTAGGATGATGATGATGATTGATGATGATAATGATGGTTTTATTACTTATATCCCCTAGTTGTGGGATTCAAGGCAGTTTAGAAAGTTACAGGAAGTATAGATAAAATTCCACTCCACAAAAGCATGCAAAAGTTAAAATACAATTAAACTAAAGATAGAACTAAGTGTAATTTAAAAACATACCTACTAAAACAGCAACAGTAACAGATACAGATAATACACTACCTTATTAAAAGCCCTTTGCCCAACAGAGATTGTTTCCCAAAGATCTGTGGGAACAAAAATAGTCCAAACTGATAAATTAATATTTGAATAAATTAATATCTTTACTATTAGATTCATACTGTCATTTTTGCTGCTCAGTTCTCTCATTACCCTTGGCTCCCTGGATCCAAAAGTGAGTTTCTTTGGGGGAAGAGGGGCTTTGTGGTTATTGCAAGGATGCAGTAGGTGTAAATGTGAATCGCAAAATTTATGAGGTTATGAGTCTAGCTTACAGCATCATAAATACTGAATAGGATGCCAGCCAGTGTCTTTTTTGGTCATCAATGTGATAAAATATGAAATAATATTTAAACTAGGCCAAACAAACAATTCTGGGGACTATATATGGCTTTCAGTGTTCTCCTTTCTTATGTTGGTCCCTCTATGTGCTGTATCCAGGCCCTCCGTCATTATGGGATGTGGCTCTCAGATTGGAAAAAGATTGTGTACCTGTGTTATGAGATACTGACGACTGAGTTTTTCTGCATCCGTACTTTCTCCCCATGTTATCAACCTATATATAGTAAGTAAATAGTTACAAGTGAAGAGACTGCACAAGATTTTCAAGTACAAATTGGTGGCTTCTTGCTTTTTCATTGAATAAAAGTACACTAGTTTGATCTTTGCTAATGCAGGATGTAATTTCAACTCCAAATATTTTACGAACAGTATAGATTACACTCCTCCCCCAGCTTTCAGCATCACTATAGATATGTGGGTAAAACCTATAGAAGATCTCCAGTACTTCTCCAAAGGAAATGGAACATGCCAAAAATTTGCTGTGGTGCTTACTAAAGGCAGTGGGAAGCAGAGAATGAAACAACTGAATCTTGATAGCAATAAAGACCTTTTGCTTC
The DNA here is from genome assembly GCA_948474755.1 of Ctenosaura bakeri. Lineage (NCBI taxonomy): Eukaryota > Metazoa > Chordata > Lepidosauria > Squamata > Iguanidae > Ctenosaura > Ctenosaura bakeri. The sequence continues at coordinate 209,031 of CAOLHI010002865.1, forward strand.
TGAATTTTCGCTTATCATTTGGCTAGTAAAGGCATAAGACACCTGCCAGGAGAAGAAATTATCTGCCTTCACAATGTGACAATGTGAATTGGCAGAAGATGCCAATTTGACTACTGTTAGATGCCTTACTCTTATTATTATAATTATTTAAGGCAGATGGAGTTATTTCATGATTTGGCTCATTGGATCCAAATGTGCTTCTTGGAAGTGTAGTATATTTGCATTCTCGTCAATCTTAAAATAGAAGACCTAACCAAGAGAAGCTTTTAGTGACAGATGCAGAAGTGTCAGGAACTTAACAGCTTCTGTTAATTTCAGCTGTCTTGAAAATGTGTTAGGATTTTTTTTCCAGCACTGCTTTCTATATTCTTTTCTCGGCTGATTTTTATTGACTTTAATTAGGTCTCATTTCTTGCATTTTGCCAGGCTGCATATATTTTGGATAGACAACATGCATTTCTTTCTACATATACATATACATATACATATACATAGAGAGAGAGAGAGAGAGGGAGAGGGAGGGAGAGGGAGATTATTGTTGCTATTGTTGTTTAAATGTGTCATATAATATCTCTGCTGCTCTGGCTTTATATTAATGATGCATTAAAACAGCAGTTATAAACCCACTTACTGGGTAGTAAGTTCCATTGAAATTAGTAAGGCTCACTTCTATGTGGACATGCACAGGGAACGAAATCCTGTTGGTGACATCTCTTGTTGTAGTGACAGTATATGTCTTTTTATGGTTGTTCTGGAAAGAAGGAGGAGTTGACTGCTTCCTTCACACAATGAGCCCCACGCTCTTGAGACTCACCTTCCTTCTGGAGAGTTCTCCCAACACAGCCACATGGTAGGGTGTGGGCAGCCAAGAAATATTTGACTGTGTCCCCATAGCAGCTGGAAACATGACAACGATGTCATCCTCTGAGACCTTCAGAAGACCCTTGGAACATCCTGGAGAAGGTCTGTATTGTTATGCATTTAGCTGTAGGTGCATGGCCAGATGCTTTTCAGTCACCCACAGGCTCCTCTGCCACTGCACAAATATGTAGGGAGGAGACACAGGAAGAAGTCCTGTGACATGAGAAAAGGGAGCAGAGTAAGTGGAACTTTACTCTCCATCTTCCCATGAAGGATCTTGGCCAGGATTTTGTTGTAAGGCACTGTTTCAGTTCTACTGTACTGGTATTTATTTTGGTCAGAAGTCTACATGCATTACTTAGTAATGTAACTATCTTATTTGTGACACATCTCCTGGCCCAACTGCCACTCGAACCTACTTTACTAAGTATCAGTCATGTAGTAAGAAGGTTGTCCATTCTGCTGGTTATCATGGTGTGGGGAGACACATTTCTACTCCTTCCCACCAACCAGTGAGGCTATTACAAGGAAGTATGACAGGATTCTGGTTCTGATTGTCACAACCTTGGTGGTTGGTAGGACTGGAGGTTGGAAATATCAACCACCCATGTTGCAGTTGCCAACAGAATGGAGTTGCTTCTTGTTGTGTAACTGATATTGGGTAAAGTAGATTGGGGGGCACTTATGATTGCAGCAATAGTGCCATAATTTTGACTGCATAAGGACTGTGAATACAGATCCATTATAGGTGGGTAACTCCAGGTAAGGCCATAAGTTTGCACCATAAGTCTGATCCTGAATTCCAGGCCTTCTCTTCTCTTTTATTTTCTTTTGATCTGCCTCAAAATGATATTGCACATGGCTTAAAAACTCTTCTGATCTTTTAAACTGCTTTTAACTCCCTCCACACATTCAATATGTTTTTGGTCTATTTAAATTATTTTCATTGTCTTTCTTTGTATACCACCTTCAGATCACTGGATACAGAGTGGGATAAAAATATTTTAATAAATTGATAAATAAAACAGAACTTTCCAAAAAGTGAAGCATAAATAATTAACTGCTTACTTCATTGTTAAATGAAATCACAGAAACTTGTTTTTGTTGATTTTATTGTTGATTCTCCTAACCAGAGAAGCTAACAATAACATTCAAAAAATAAGTTCAAAAAATCAGTTGAAGAATAGACTGAAAGCTCATCAGTGAAAAGAAACTGCAGCCAGCCCTCTTCCATAGTGAGCCAGGCCTCTCTGAGATCTTTACCTGCCAGCAGAAGGAGGAGGCCAGCCTAGGCTCCCAGGAGAGACAGTTCTAGAGCCTGGGAGCAGTCATTGCAAAGGCCATCTATTGTTCTCTTCTGGTAGCCTCTTGGGGTGGCAGAACCAAGAAAATGGTCTCACTCAATGTTTTGAGAATCTCCTAAGGTGGTGTTGGTGGTGGTGGTGGCGGCGGCGGCGGCGGAAAACTGGCTCCACACCATCAAGGAGTATATAGCTCATAACCATTACTATTTATTGTTTCCCGAAACAGATCGGTAGACGGTGAGGCTGTCATAAGAAAAGAATCACATGCTTCCTGCATCTTGGTCAGCAGTCTTACAGCCGTTTTCTGGATCTGCTAATGTTTTAATCATCCAACATCTTTTCAAAGCCACTAGTCCATGGCAGTCTGAATGATCTCTAATCACCACATTATTCAAACCCCTCTCTAACCAAGTGTTAGAAATGAGCAAACATCAACCAACATGCTTAGCTGCTTTCATAGGAAAAAAAACGTATGGTTATTTTTTTTAACATCCTATCACTAATATGTGCTCTACTTAGCTTATCTCTTTTTCCTGGCAATCTGCTGCTATGACTACTGAAGTAGCTGCTTTTATATTTCTAGCGAATGTGTTGCCACTAGACTCTCTTGTGATAGAAAAAGCAATTTTTCCTTTGGATGGAGGAGTGTATGTGAGCAAATAGGGGAAAATACATTTTCATTTTCATCTATAAAGAGAATGCTTAATGGATAGATATACTTAGAATAGAGTTCAAACAACCCAGTACTGGGAGGTATAGAAAAATCTGTTTAAAGTTATTGGAAATTTAATACAACATATTAAAAATGTGTGGGAGCAACTCACAGAAGAACAAGAAATGAACATGCCTACTGGCTAAGGGAAGGAAGAAATATTCAACAATATTTGAAAAATGGTCAAAAAGCACATTTTTCTAGTGTTGGGAAGCCCAGATGAGAAGAACCATGAACTGACAAGAATCTTCACAGTTCAGGACTTATTCTGCACAAAAATCACACACGTCCTTTTTAAAAAAGCATCATTTTCTCCATAAATAAGAAACAGCGTTTTCTATGCCAAAAATAACACTTTTGCACAGAAATATTGGGTAAGAACATATATCAGGAGATGCACATGTCATACATAGGCCTTTTCCGCATTTTATTTTTAAAATGGGACAGTGCATCCTCCAGCGAGGACGTTTGCACTTGGGGGTGAACTGGGTCCGGACTACTTAATGTATGTCCGAACCTCAGCCCGCTCCGGAATGACCAGAACTGGTGGTTCGCCGTGCTACTGAAAGACCGATTAAAAGAGGGCTTTCAATAGCCCGGTGTGGCCCAGTGTAGATCTGCAGGCTCACCCCAGCACGTGGCTGCAGATCTTCCGGGGTGGGCTTCCGGCTGGCGAGCTTCTCTGGTTGGTGGAGAGCCTCCACCAACTGGAAGCCTCCATTTTTGTCCCCAGAGAGTGTGTAGCGTGGGCGTGCGCTGCTCCGGATCAGCGTGGATTGTCGGGGGGAGCGTGCCAGTACGGTGAGTAACGGACTGCCCCGTTTACCCCCCAAAGTGTGGAAAAGCCCATAGTTATGTCTCCATAGCTACATCTCCCTAGGCCACCCCCCCAATCCAGCTTGTAAGCCATGGACCTCTCCCCACAGTCATGTTTATGTTGTTGGAGAATGAAGGGATCATTAGAGACACATCTATCTGTTTTCCATTAGTTGGATGTGCTGTGACAGACACCTTCATGGACCTTTAGGAGTCTTTGGTATGTCTTTATAGGTAATATCCTTTCAGCACATCCAGCTAAAGGTAAACAGCTGGAAACATTGCTGATCCTCTTACTCCCTGGCAACAACAACACAATTGTATTGGGGGAATGTGTGACTGACAAAGTGCAGTGAAGGGTTCTGGTTGTTGTATGGTCAAAACAAATTCTGACCTATGCAATGAAGAAAAACAAAACAAATCACCAAATAGTCTTGTAAGTCTAACTTACACCATCATAACTTAGTACAGACGCCAACCATTATTTTATGTATAGAAAATTATAAGGTTTTTTTTCCCACAGAAATGCCCCCAGTTGCAGCATGTTCTGCACACAAAATTCTTTCCTGCACAGAAAATGCTGCTTTTTCTTTTTAAAAAATCACAAATGTGAATTTTGCACAGAACAAGTCCTGAACTGTAAATAATCTTTGAAAACTACATAGTTTTCTAAAGACATGTAGCAGAAGGAGAAAAAGCTAAAAAATTTCACCTGTTACATCAAGAAGTAATTTAGTTAATACTCAGGCTCGAAAGAGAAGCCAGGCCAAGAATCCAGTATGAAGAATTTCTTATAAAGTCATTATGAAAGAGTTGCCCTTAGTCTACCTTTTCATTGTGGATGAAATACTATCTTTGGGTCTTGTGTACTCACTGTAGTTCAGTAAGAAAAGTAATATCTAGAAGAATGAAATGATGGAGAAGCCTCTGTATATGCATCTAAAGCAATTTATCAGGGGCGAAAGTAGATGTGATTTTTTTTGGTACCATGACTGGCATTCCCATGCCTTCTTTCTGCCTTTATAAAGCACAGCCATAAAGACATCAAGTTTGGATAGGGACCATAGTACAAGAGGAAGCTGATGAACTTTCTTGCTTCTGTTTCCCAGAGTTGCTCTTTGCCAGGGTTAGAAAACTAATGAGCATCCAGAACTTTGCTCATATATATTTTTTCCTGTACAGGCCAGATTATATGGATTTTTTTCTTCTTCATGTGGTAAAGTGAGCAGCTGGAAAATGTCATGGGAGTTTAAGAATTAGTCCCCATGTCTAGAGTTGGAATCATGATTCACTGGATATCCATCATATCTAGCTTGACTCCAAGCCCAGGCATGAATGAATAAGGAAAACTGTTCTTTGAAGGCATCCTTTTATTTTAGAAAACTTTAGAGAACTCCTTTGTTCTGGTGAATGGTTTGAATTATCCCTGAAGAAGACTATAATCTGACTCAAAATGCAACATGCATCAGGCTGCTTTAACCTCATGTTTTTGAGACTTTCTTTACTCTCATTTTCTGGAATATTTTCTACCAAAAAGCAGTATATCCTATGGCTTGAAGTAACAATAGCTGAGTAACACTTGTTGTTGTTGTTGGTGGTGGTGTTATTGTGTGTCTTCAAGGCATTTCCAACTTATAGCAACCCTAAGGTGAACCCATCACATGGCTTTCTGGGGCTGAGAGTGTGTGATGTACCCAAGGTAACCTCATGGGATTTCATTGCTGAGCAGAGAATCAAACCCAGGTCTCCAAGATCTTAGTCCAACACTCATAAAATTGGCCCCAGAACAGAAGAACCAAAACAGTGGTGGCTGGTCACTTCCATGACAGTGGGATGGTGACTCTGTTCTGGGTTTTAGTCTCAACATTAAAGAAGGTATCCAAGACTCTGAACTCTATCTCCCAAACAGGTCTAGTACCTTGGAATGCTTCTTTAAAGTTCAGACTAAAACCTAGAGTGGATTCATCCACACATAACAATGGATTTGTTGGGTAGTGGTGCTAGGGATCACCAGGACTCATCTTCCCTCCTGGCTTTAAATGTTTCACTTGATCCTAGGTGCCCCTAAACATGATACAAACACATTATTCTCACTAGTGAATAGACAGAGAAGCCCTATTCACAAGACATATGTACACTAAAGAAGTGTGGCACTGGGCTAGCTCATCTTTGATCTCTACAGGCCTTTCTGCACTATACTGTTATAGTGCTATTATTCCACTTTCAACATCCTATGGAATCCTGGGGTTTGCAGTTTAGAGAGGGGCATTTAAGAATTCTCAGCCAGAGAACTCTTTGACTTCAGTAAACTATAAACACCAAATTCCACAGGATGTTGAAAGTGGAATAATAGCACTATAACAGTGTAATGTGGAAAGGCTCTACATGATTATCTGATAAGTTGTACAGCATGGGTTCAACTTGCCACCAGTGAGGAACCCTGCAAATCGGCTGGGCTGGGCCCTCAATAACAGAGGGTCTTTTCATGCCAGAAGCTGGAATTGTCGAGGTCAGGAATACAAGTCTTCACTTATTTCATTCTTGCATATGGGAATGAATTTTCTTCCTAGTGGGCAAAATTGTATAAGTTTTTAGACATTTTTGATGATTTCTCAGATTTTTCACAGGAGTCTTGAAATGAAATAAAAATCTCATAACAGGTGACTATTTTTCTTGATAACATCTCTCAGTCTATCACAGAACCCCTTCTAGTAGAAGAAGAGAAAATGTGGGATTATTCGTTATATCCCTGGCAGGTATTGTGAGTAGGTGGTGTGGACATGATCCCTTTCTCACTTTCAAGGAATGTGATTATGTCCTATGATGAACAGTTAGTCCTACAGAGTTCCCACATATACAGGCCTGGGGAAATCAAAGATCAGAGAGCATTCTTTTTTAAAAAAAAGATTTTACTTCTCTTCTTCTAAAAAGAAAACACTAGGGATTCTTTAGTTGAAGATCATAAAGAATAGTAAAGTTTTTTAGGGCTGCTATTGGATACTGAATTACTTGGGAGGAATCCCTTTCAAACCCACTGAAGCATACGTATGGGTAGACATTTACAGGACTACCTAGCAAAAATAAAGACCCTTCTTAAACCTTCATAATCACAAAAATAAAGCATGGCTATCTCCATGTGTAATGAACCTTAGGCCCCAGTCTAATTTCAGGATAATTACTTTATTCTGACCTCTTTTCTCTCACTGCAAAGATTAGATAATTTGTTCCTTCTGCTGCTTTTTATTCACAGAGTAGATGTTTGGTTCCATCATCCAGGCAAATTCATTTAAATTGATACATGAATGGAACTCTGTAAAAGTTAGGAATTATTTGTTTCTGGCAATGTTGCCTGCAGAATTTAACATGCAGCTGGCATAGGTTTTTGGAATTCCAGTGATTAAGAAAAATGGCTTCATGTACATATAATTTAACACTTCACTATGCATTATTAAACACCTGTCACAATTCTTGAATAGGTGGAGTTGAAGACTGATATGGAAGATCTTGAAGGGAAAATTAATGGCCACAAGAAAATTCTCTCTTTTTATAACTGCAAGGAAAAATATTTATAATCATTTAGTCCAAATTCTTTCTATCTTTTTATTTATTTATTTATTTTGGCCCAGTTCATGGAGGTGAATACCTGTAGGTACTGGCATGTTCTAATCAGGATGAATAGAACCTGGCAGAAAATTCAGAAGAGATGTTTGTGTTTTTGAAATTTTTCACTTCAGTCAGTCTTAATCTAGCCGGGCAACAGTTGGAACTTGTAAAGACAGCTGGATCAACAAAAGAGAGAAAGAAAACAACAAGCTATGCAATGGCTGTGGAAAAGAAAAAAGAAAAAAAATCCTCTAACCAGGACAACCTATAGCAAGGAAAATCACCTTCTTTTTCTCTCTGTTCTTGCGGGGAAAAGACAGTCCTAATCTTAGAAGTCAGGCCAGGTGGGAAAGGCGTTGGACTGAATTGGTATTAATCTCAGTCCCCTGTGGGCATTTGTGTAAGTTACAAAGGCAGCAAGTAATTCCCAACTGTTTGGCAGTTTCTGCTAAAAAGAGGTCTAAGGACAGCTATGTAATTCTAAGCAGATTCACTCAGCTTTCAGGGAGGAAACTAGGCAGATTCTGGCTGGACTGTGAATGCCTATGCACTGCACAATGGCTCTTTTATGAATATTGAAAAATCAGCTGCTACAAGGGAGATAATGAAAAACAAACACAAATGTTTTCCACAATGGGCAGAGGCTGTTATAATGACCCACTTTGCTGCAAGTATACAGAAAATCTGCTTTGAAATGGCATCGTGTTGGAAGAAGAAAGAGAACTTTTCTAGGCTATTTTGCCACTTTATGTATCATTTATGAACTTCAAGGAAGCATTTTCAGCTTCACATAGATGACAAGGTAGAAAAACAAATTAGAATTCAAAGAAATCTATAATTAATCAAGATAAAGATTAGCCTGTTCAAATCTGATCTTATTTTTTAAACAAGAAGTGCAATAAATCCTATCTACATTTAAGCACACAAATGTGCATATCACATAATTCTCCATTTATTGGAATGTACTCTCTAATCATTGTACATGGTATCATAACTATGTATGTTGACTAAAGTTGTCTGAGTTTCATTGGATTTATGTACACATACCACAGCAAATCATTGTAGCCTCAATCTTTAATAAAAGGTTTTTAGTTTTGCATAGTCTTTCTAGTCCTAATGGACTTTTGCTGTGTTCCAGTTACTGCTGTAATGAAAATTGCTTGCATGATTTTCCCCCCATTATCATTTAGTCTAATCTGGAAAAAAATCATTTCATGAAGAACATGAAAGTATGATTTTCAGAAAAGAATACCTGGGAGGGGGTGGATTCCAGAGGTGTGTGACTGTCTTATCTTTCATTGTATGTATATCCTATCTTTCTGTGTAGCAGGCAGCTTCTCACACTTCAGCTAAAGCCCTGTGGAAGAGGTTGCAAGATAAATCCTCCTGCTAGGCTTTCTTCAAATCATGAAGTATGGATAATCAAGGAAGCTGAAGAGTGATGAAAATATATGAAGTAGAAAACAACAACAAATGCAGCACCCTTGGCTATTTCATAGTGCTATGCTAAGTTCAAAAATATCACCTAAAGAAAGCTCCCTAAGAATGAAGCAGAAAAAGGGAAGATTCTTTTATTAGGAATTAAAACCTTTTCCTTCCGGTCCTTCGGTCCTCAGCCTATCAGCACTGAGTGAGAGGTCTAGGGAAGTCACCTTTAAACCTTGAAGTGTATAAAATCCTTCCATTTTCATCATCCTTTTTACCTGCACTGATGCTATGGCATCTAGACAATTCTTTGAAAACATACATGATCACCTACCTTTAGCCCTGCTCCATGCAAATATAAGAGCCATAAGCCAAACCTATTCATTTGCTTGTTTTTCTGACTGGTGTGTCAAGGGGCTCTATATGTGTAGTGACATACATGTGCAAAGTTCCTCCTTTAGACATTGGTTTACATACCTACTGAACGCGTGAGCGACAGGGGGTATGGCTACTTCATGCATTGTTAGGATGTGTGTCAGCCTGTGACTCACACACACATATTTTTCACTGCCTCTGTGTTTTTCTTTGAACCCACTCTGTCACCCTTTCTCTCTTCTGTGACCTGTTTAAGAATGTTCATGAATATTATAGGCTGGAGCCAACTGCATTCACTCCATACTTCCAGAGAGGCATGGTGCAACTATTCTATCCTTTATTCTTAATGAGGGAGGCAGGGATGGTTAAACAAAAGAGCTCAAAAAACACTCCAGTTGGTTGGTAGGCAACAGCAACATCCAACCTGGGTGGGTTTTTTTGCCTTGAGCATTGTGGATTTCATCCTGGCATATTTGAAATGACTGCAGTGTAGCATTTTCAGGGGGGTTCTGTGTGGAAAAAATATGAGCAATACATATGCCTCTGCTCATGGCTTTAAAAAAAAAAAAATCATTGTGGTAGCTGTAATCCTTCATGAGCCCAGAATGTTGGGGTCTTGAAACATGGTGAGGAATGGCTGTTAATTCAGGGTAGGTCAGAGCTGGTTTGCCTTCACCATCGACTTTGCCAAAAATAGCCTCCCTTCATGGATGATGTGAAATTGGGACAAGGGGAGAGGAAAATTTCAAATCAGCTGCAGCTGAGGTCACGGCATGCCAAATATAGGTATGGGAGCTGAACCTTGAAGTACCATAAGGGGAACTAGACCATCTGCTCAAAAATGTCTGGTAATTATACAGAGCTTGCAAAAGATAGGAATGGGAATAAGATTCTTGCTTTGCTAAGGTCCAGTGTTGGATAACCTTCTTGCGAAGACTTCATGATACTTAATTCTAAGACATGGCTGATACCAAATCAATCCTTCAGGTTTGGATTTTTGGAAATGCCCTTTTGTTAGGTTTTACCTGTGATTGTTTATGTGGCAATGCCATGCTGGGCTGAACTGATCTAATGATGTGCTACATGGGAGAACACTATGTTTAAATGGTTTCCTGCTGTGATTGTGTCAGGTTGCAGCCTAGCTCAGTGGGAGCACTCAGACTTGTTCAGTATTTGGCAGTTTCCCCTTAAATGAAGGCAGTTACCAACAGCCACAGAAGTTTAGTGCATGGTATGTATAATGATTCAGGTGAATTAATGTATCCAAATGTCTGTAAAGTTAGCTAGAATTCACCCTCTAGCCTCATAAATAGTCGGTATGTCCAGAGAAGTAAGTGATTTATAGTTTAACATTTTCTTGCGATCTGTCATTTGCTCTTTCCCTTTAAAACTAAATCACTTCAGAAACGCACAAGAGGGAAAAGGCAAGAAGAAGTCTTTTTATTTTTAATTAGAGCACACTAAATGGCAATAAAATAATGTGAATACAGTGGAGACCTCTTAAATCCATAACAGTAAATCTATTGCTGCAACAGGTCCATCCTTTATCTGATATTCATCTAAGATCGTTTCACACCTGAAGTGTAGCGGCAACATGAATTGGTGCTAATAGACTCATGTATTTAAATAATTCAGTAAAACATCTGGAAAGGGCTATGCTTTCTAACTTTACTGATATAAACTTGTTTGTGCCTTCTAAACTGTAATGAAAGTGATTAAAGGCATTACCTGAAAAGGAATAATTCCATTTTTTACTTTGCCTCACTACTATATTTATATACTACTAAAAAAAATCTTATCCAATTTTCTTATGATGGCTTGGTGAGGGTAATATGGTGTGAAATGTAACCCAACCTTTTCAATCTAACTCCCATGAACTCCCAGCTAGCATCTTTTGAACACAATCCAAAGTGCTGATTTGGACCAAGAAAGATTTGAACAACTTGGTTCATGTGCATGTACAATGTCACCGTCTCCTCTGTTCCTTGAAATGAACTTTAACTTCAAGCAGTAATTAATGTTTCTCCACATTTAACATGACAACACTGCACAACAAACATCCCTATGTTTTCTTGGTAATATGCTAAGAACGGAGATGGGAAAAGGTAATTTTTTGGACTGCAAC
>CAOLHI010002866.1:0-20000 GCA_948474755.1 Ctenosaura bakeri
AAATGACTGGAGCTGGGGTTTGCAGTTTTGGGAGGGGCTGGCAAACCCCAGGATTCCATAGGATGTTGCAAGTGGAATGATAGCGCTATAACAGTCTAGTGCGGAAATGGCCTCAGTCCTCAAGCTATGTTCAGTTAGAACAGGAACACCCTCTTAGACAACTCCCTGTCCCGAAGGATGCTCCAGTCATTTGCAAGTGGAATGATAGCGCTATAACAGTCTAGTGCGGAAATGGCCTGAGTTCTGGGGCTCCTTTACAATCATAGAGCTCCTAGCATATTTACCTGGCATTGCCCGGGATTTTATTTTCTCATAGGTAACACTTCTTAGAAAATACCTTACCTTACTTTAGGAATTAGATGTGCTTGAAATACACAGATTTGAGATCCTGGGGCCCTTTTCGCATTGAGGCTTCTCGCGCGAGCGGGGAGGGCGGCTCGTGCGAGAAGGCTCGTCCGGGAGGCTGCCGTTCCCCCCTCGTTCCTTCCACAGGTGAAGGAACGAGGGGGGAAGTGGCAGCCTCCCGGACGAGCCTTCTCGCGTGAGCCGCCCCCCCCCCCAGGCGAAGCAGGAGGCTGGCGCGTCGTCCCCCCCGCTCGCGCGAAGCAGGAGGCTGTCGCATCCGTCGCGCTAGCGCCCTGCCCCGCCCCTTCCTTCCGCAGGGGCGGAGGGAAGGAAACGCGACCCGGCCGCCTCCCCGACACTCCGCACAGAGGTAAGTGCGCGTGGGCGCCGGGAGCGTTGCGTGAGCGCGGGTGATTTTCGCTTTGAGGCGAAAATCAAAAAACCCGCGATCGCGCCGCTGCAGCCCCGTGAGCGTGGCGGAAGTGGGAGTGCGTCGTGCAGAGCGACGCTCCCACTCCTGCGAGGCTCACAGGGCTGTCGCGCGACAGAAAGCCTGTGTGAAAAGGGCCCCTGTGTCTCTAATTCCCCAAACTGCATTGTCCAGTACCTGTAACTTTTCCCCATAGTCTCCAGTCCAATCTATATTCGGAGTGAAGTTGGATTCCTTAGGGAATACACTGTTCTCCTCCTTGCTGTTAGGCCTTATCTCCATAGCAACCAGCTTATTCTAGTACCTGTAACTTATCACCATATTCCCCAATCCAATTTGTATTTAAAGTTGTTAACATAAGAGAGGTTTGGGTTCTGCGGAAATATATTGCCCTCCTTCTTTCTGCTGGGCCTCATCTCCATAGCAACCGGCCTGAGGCCTAAGAGCTCTCCACTGAGAATTCTAAATGCTCCTCCCTGCCAGCCCCAGGATTCCATAGAATCTTCACAGCCAGCCAATCATATGAGGTCTTCTCGTCTCACACAGCCAATTGTAGGAGGTCTTGGCCTGTCTGATGCAGGCAAATACACAAACTCACAAACTTTGGCTTTTATATAGTAGATGATTCCATTTTAAATGTATGGCTGCATCCTATAGGATCCTGGGAACTGAAGTTTAGAGAAGGGCACTTAGAATTCTCAGTCAGGGAGTTCTAGTGCCTCATCTACAAATCATAGAATCATAGAAATGTAGAGTTGGAAGAGACCCCAGGGGCCATCCATTCCAACCCCCTGCCATGCAGGAACACCCTCAAAGCACTCCCGACAGATGGCCATCCAGCCTCTGCTTAAAATCCTCCAAAGAAGGAGACGCCACCACACTCCACTGAGGCAGCAGATTCCACTGCCGGACAGCTCTGACCCTCAGAAAGTTCTTCCTGAGGTTCAGGTGGAATCTCCTTTCCTGCAGCTTGAATCCATTGCTCCTTGTCCTGGTCTCTGGAGCAGTATTCCACTGGATGGAACCATGGCAGTTAAAATGGAAACATGGTACTATAAATGTATAGTGTGAAAGGGCCCTGGTGTATCCATCTTGTACCTCTGGTTTATTCTCTATCCGATGTTTTCTTCAAGTTTAATTTTCACCTGGAAGTGGGGAGGTATAAAGGAGTTTGGTCCAAAGCCTTCGTGATACAGAAGTCTGCTCAGGAGGAAGGATTTGAACAAAGAGAGGAAAAATGCCATTCTTCTGAGAGAGAATTCTAAGCACAAGGGCAGTAGGGAAGAATGGGCAGAGCCATTCCTTCCCCAAGTCTGCATGTGAACATTGGCCATTTCCACACTAGAATGTTATAGGGCTATTATTCCACTTTCAACATCCTATGGAGTCCTGGTGTTTGCAGCTTAGGGAGGGGAATTTAGAATTCTCAACCAGATTGCTCTTTGGCCTCAGGAAACTGCAAACCCCAGGATTCCATAGGATGCTGAAAGTGGAATAATAGCACTATAACGGTGTAGTGCGGAAATGGCCATTGCCAGCAATGAAACTGGGAAAGTTATTTTTTGGAAGTGTCTGGAACCCCCATGGATATCAGGCATGCCCTGGGGGTGGGGGGGACTAGGGGAACTGTAGTCCAAACAAATGTGATCTGCCCAAGGCGCTGAAGCTACGTTGTGGGTAAGGGTCTTTAAAGTTCTTACTAAAACCCAAAACAGATTAACTGCATCACTGCTATGGAAGCCATCATCTGCCACTGGTAGGGTAAGCATTTCATGTCCTCCCCATGTTGCCTTAGCTTCTCCTGCTACAGAATGCCAAGCGTGTCCATGACAATCAATTTGTCTTTCTTCTTCTCCCCCCACCCCGCAACCAGCTCTGTTATATTCTTTCCATGCACATAACAACCTCTGATTTATACCAGCATCAGCGCTCTGAGGCATTCTCTCCATCTCAACCCCTCCTGGCCGCTTTTAACACTGCACCTGCATTGTATGGCGAAAGGCTTCTGGGATTTTCTGGCAATAACTCTCCCCAATCTCTTTCCCAGGCAATGCAGTGTGCCGATGCATTTCACTTTAGGGTAGATTTCCTCTCCGGTTCCTTTTTCATGCGTGTGTGCTCAAACTGATGTTAGGACTCATCAGCCAACCAGATGCTGAAAGGAACAGAAAACCTACCAAAATGTTTATGATAACACTGCATCTCTTGGCTTGTGTAGGCTACGCTATAGGAAAATTTTTTCCTTACATGTCTCTTAACTGTCTCATCCCAGTTTTGGTTCAAGACAGCTGGGGTGGCACTGGCTATTTCTGGACTAGACTGTTACAGTGCGATTATTCCACTTTCAACATCTTATGGAATCCTGGGGTTTGCAATTTGGGAGGGGCCTTAGAGGCACACTCTCAGCTCCCTGAAAATCCTGTGATAGGGTTGTCTTAGGGTCACCATAAATCAGAAACAACTCGAAGGCACACAGCAACAACAATACCCACAAGACCACAAGCTGAACATGAGTCAGCAGTGTGATGCGGCAGCCAAGAAAGCCAATGCAATTCTTGGCTGCATCAATAGGAGTATGGTGTCTAGATCAAGGGAGGTACTGGTACCACTCTACTCTGCTTTGGTTAGACCTCATCTTGAATACTGTGTCAAGTTCTGGGCACCCCAATTCAAGAGGGATATTGACAAGCTGGAGCAAGTCCAGAGGAGGGCAACCAAAATGGTGAGAGGCCTGGAAACCATGCCCTATGGGGATAGACTTATTGAGCTGGGGATGTTTAGTTTGCAGAAGAGAAGGTTAAGAGGGGACATGATAGCCATGTTTAAGTATTTGAAGGGATGCCATGTAGAAGAAGGAGAGGGCTTGTTTTCTGCTGCTCCAGAGACCAGGACAAGGAACAATGGATTAAGGCTGCAGGAAAGGAGATTCCACCTGAACCTCAGGAAGAATTTCCTGACAGTCAGGGATGTCCGGCAGTGGAATATGCTGCCTCGGAGTGTAGTGGAGTCTCCTTCCTTGGAGGTTTTTAAGCAGAGGCTGGATGGCCATCTGCCGGGAGTGCTTAGAGGGTGTTCCTGCATGGCAGGGGGTTGGACTGGATGGCCCCTGGGGTCTCTTCCAACTCTACATTTCTATGATTCTATGATTCTATGAATACATCCAGAGGAGGCGACTGAAACAGCCAAAGCCCTGGAAACGATGCCCTATGAGGAGTGGCTTAGGGAGTTTGATATGTTCAGCCTGGAGAAGAGAACGTTAAGAGATGACATGATAGCCATGTTTAAACATTTGAAAGGATATCATATCGAGGATGGAGCAAGCCTGTTTTCTTCTGCCCCAGAGACTAGGACATGGAGCAATGGATCAAATTTCAGGAAAAGGGATTTCATCTAAACATTAGGAAGAACTTCCTGATGGTAAGAGCAGTTTGACAGTGGAATACACTGCTGCCTGGGAGTGTGGTGGAGTCTCTGTCTTTGGAGGTTTTTAAACAGAGGCTGGATGGCTATTTGTGAAAGGGTATGCTTGGATGGTTTCTTCCTGCATAGCAGAATGGGGTTAGACTCGATGGCCTTTGGGGTCTCTTCCAACTCTATGATTCTATGAAATGTTGTACAAGGGAACATTATCATCTAGTTATCTTAACAGAATTTACACACTGCCAGTAGTCCAGCGTACCTGGTTTTGTTGTGAAGGATTGGAAGCGGGATATGTGAGAAAGAGAATAATCCCATTTGCTCTGCAGGTGGTGGCATTGCTTGAGGGTGGGAGGAAATGGCACAAAACCAGCACAAAACTATCTGGAAACACGTTCAGGGTTACCTCATCCCAGGGTGTCATACAGTCCCGATGGCAAGCAATTAAAAAGTAAAACTGTACAAGTCATGGATTTTTATTTTTAAACCAGTCTGGTGGAGACAAAAAAAAAGAGAGAGAGAGAGAGAGAGAATGAAATCTAACACCTTGCCCTCTGGGTGTTCTCCACCTGGCTGCAAACCTGTGCCAGTTGGTGACTTGCTTACCAGTGGCCTGGTGAATTTGCTCTGGGTTTTAGTCCAAACTGTAAATGAGTTGTCAAAGGTGTTGAACCCTACTCCCAAAATAGATTCACACAGTGGATAGCTCCTTTAACAATCAGGCTAAAACCCAAGGCAAATGTACTACCCCAGCAGGATGGAAGCTAACCATCTATTGAACTAGTTTTCAACTAGTTTTTGTTGTTATTTGGTATCAAGCGGACTTTCACTTATGACAACTCTATGAATGAGAGATGCTCCAAGAATCTTGGTCAACAAGTATCCTGCTCAGCCCTTGCAGACTCAGGGCTGCCACATCTTCCTTGAGTGACTCAATCCACCTCATAGAATCAAAGAGTTGGAAGAGACCCCAGGGGTCATCCAGTCCAACCCCCTGCCATGCAGGAACACCCATCAAAGCACTCCTGACAGGTGGCCATCCAGCCTCTGCTTAAAAACCTCCAAAGAAGGAGACTCCACTACACTCCCAGGCGGCATATTCCACTGCCGGACAGCTCTGACCGTCAGGAAGTTCTTCCTGAGGTTCAGGTGGAATCTTCTTTCCTGCAGCTTGAATCCATTGCTCCTTGTTCTAGTCTTTGAAGCAGTGGAAAACAAGACTGCTCCCTCCTCAACATGATACCTCTTCAAATACTTAAACATGGCTATCATGTCCCCTCTTAACCTTCTCTTCTGCAGACTAAACATATCCAACTCCCTACCCCATTCCTCATAGGGCTTCATGGCTTCCAAACTCTTCACCATTTTGGCCGCCCTCCTCTGGACACGCTGCAGCTTGTCGATATGCTTCTTGAAATGAGGTGCCCAGAACTGGACACAGTATTGCAGATGAGGTCTGACCAAAGCAGAATAGAGTGGTACCCTAACTTTCCTCTATCTGGTCACTATACGCCTATTGATGCAACTAAGAATTGCATTGACTTTCTTGGCTGCCGCATCACACTGCTGACTCATGTTCTTGCGGTCAACCAAGACTCCTAGATTCTTTTCACATGTACTGTTATCCAGCCACTTTACTGAACTTTATTAAACTTTACACTTTACTGGACTTGATTGCCTTTTCCAGTGAGTTTTGTCATTTCATGATATGGCCAAAGTATGACAGCCTCACATCCGCCATCTTCATCTAGTGAGAGTTCATGCTTGATTTGCTTTGAGGCCCATTCATTTGTTTTCTTTAGTAGCCCACGGTATCCGTAGATTTGCCCTCCAGCACCACAGTTCAAAGGAGTTAATTCAATGCTGAGTTCTTCTCAGCTTTCTTCATTGTCCAGCTTTTGCAGCTGTACTTAGAAATCAAAATTTCAATGACTGAGATGATTCTGACTTTGGTGTTTAATAATATGTCTTTACACTTATCTAGTTCCCTCCTAGGGAGAGTCAGTTCCAAGATCATGCCGTAATTTTCATGGCTCTGGCGCAGCTTCAAAATGGGGCCCATTCCTACTATGCAAATATAATGAGAGAATCACAGAGTGATTTGCCTCAGGGTCAGCATAATGACTTGACAGCACATAATAGCAACAACATATATGCAAGGTATACATTCATGCAGGAAAAATGAAATGCCCCAATATAGGAGGGGTGGCCAATGCCTTGATAACAGTACCTGTGAAACAGATCTAGGAGTCTTAGGCCCTTTTCGCACGGGCTTTCTGTTGCGCGACAGCCCCATGAGCCTTGCAGGAGTGGGAGCGTCGCTCTGCACGACGCACTCCTACTTCCACTGCGCTCATGGGGCTGCAGCGGCGCGATCGCGGGTTTTTTGATTTTCGCCTCAAAGCAAAAATCACCCACGCCCGCGCAACACTCCCAGCGCCCAGGCGCACTTACCTCCTGTGCGGAGTGTCGGGGAGGCAGCCGGGTCGCGCTTCCTTCCCTCCGTCCCTGCGGAAGGAAGGGGCGGGGCGGGGTGCTAGCGCGACGGATGCGACACCTCCTGCTTCGCGCGCGCGCGGGGGGGACGGACGCGACACCTACTGCTTCGCACGCGCGCGGAGGGGGACGGACGCGACACCTCCTGCTTCGCGTGCGCGCGGGGGGGGGATGGACGTGACACCTCCTGCTTCGCCCGGGGGGGATTGCGGCTCGCTCGAGAAGCCTCCTCCGGTGCCGCTTCCCCCTCGTTCCTTTGCCTGTAGAAGGAAGGAGGGGGAAACGGCAGCCTCCCAGAGGAGCCTTCTCGCACGAGCCGCCCTCCCCCGCTCGCGCGAGAAGCCTCAATGAGAAAAAGACCTTAGAAGATGGCAAGCTAAACATAAGTCAACAGTGTGACTTGGCAGCCAAAAAGGCCAATACAATTCTAGACTGCATTAATAGGAGTACAGTGTCCAGAGAGAAGGAAGAAACAGTACCATTCCTTTCTGCTTTGCTGGACCTCACTTAGAATATTGTGTCCAGTTCTGGGCACCACAGATCAAAAAGGATATTGATGAACTAGAATGCATTCATAGAAGGGTGACAAAGACAATAAAAGTTCTGGAAACCAAACTCTATGAGGAACAGCTTAGGGAGCTGGGTATGTTTAGCTTTGTCCTGTTTAGAAATCCAGCCACAGTTCCCAGCACTTAAGCAAAGGTTCTAGTAACAACCACAGTCAAGGTTTATAGAACCTTTTCAATCAGTTACTGTTCTTGTTTCAGCAGTCCAGCTCTGCAATAAATTCAGAGCATCAGGTCAAGGGAGTATCCAGCAGCATAGTCAGCGCACAAAGCAAGAGTCAAGGTTTTTCAGAAACACAAGTCAAGGATCAAAAGAAGACCATGTTGCTTCCACCAGAATTGTCAGTTATCTGCAACAGACCTCTGCCCACTCAGTCTCTGGTATTTATTGGCCAGCAGCTTCCCCCAGCTGTTTGCCTGATTAATGACACTTTACTATGTAAGTCCTTTGAGTCTCATGGTCTCTGCCTTGCTTGTCTATTTTGGGCTGTAGTAAGTTTTGCTTGTGTTGTTGCTTTTGGGGAGGATCCTGTTACTCTGATCTCTGGGGGTCCCGGGAGGGACACCTAAATAACCAAACAACAAACACAACTTTGGGAAAAATTAGCTGGAGCACTCACAAAAGCTAGCGAGAGGCAGGATAACTTAGCAGGATCTTGCAACCCAGCGTCTACAGGGTCAGGTCAGTCAAGCAGCCAGACGGGTTAAAGTAATAAAAATGATGTTAAGTACAGACAAATATTAAAGATACCACAGTCACACAGAAAACTAAGGAATCAGAGATTGACTTGGAACAGGGATTTTCAGAGGGCAATGGGTGATATGACACCTATCTCATAGTCCTGAACCTTGAGAGCAGAGTTGGGGTGCAATGAAGAAACTCAGCGCGGCAGAGCGGTCTGAGCGATCTGGGGTTGAGCAGTCTCAGTTACTGGAACTGAGGAGAGGGCTCGCCGGGCAAAGCGGTAGCAAGGTGGGATGGAAGTCCGGAGTGATCCGAGGAAGGTCTCAGAATCAGGGGTTTTTATAGGGTGAATTGTGACTGCAGGCCATACCTTACTCGGTGAGGACAATGCATTTTGGGCGTGGGACAAAGCCTTGGAAAGGTCAGAATTTAGCATGATTGACTTAGAGCCGAATTAACAATAGTGTAGCCAGTATGCAAATGCAGAGCACTTAGTACAGCTTTGTCAGGCTGCCTGCTCAGGGCAGGGAGCCTTTGTTAGTACTGCATATATGCAATGAGGTGTTTGCTGGAGAGGTCCCTGAAGCGACGAACCGGCTCTGTCTGGCCTGCCTGGGTGGAGAGTGGAATGTCCAGCAATTATCGGCTGCGCCTGTTTACGTGTTTGTCCGGAGGCCTCACAAACACGTGGAGCGGGGTGGCAGAGGAAAGCCGAATGGTTTGATATCAAAGTGATATCAAGTGCTATCTCCGGGTAGGCCTGGACCGCGGTAACAATCCTATCTGTGGTTGCACCTGGGTCCTGGGACTGGGCATGACGAGCTTGAAGAAGAGAAAATTGAGGAGCACCAGTCACATTTAAATACCTGAAAAGATGCCATATAGAGGATGGAATGAGCTTGTTTTCTGCTGCTTCAGAGGCTATGAGACAAACCAGTGGATTCAAATTAAGGTCATTTCTGCCCTACACTGTTATAGTGCTATTATTCCACTTTCAACCTCCTATGGAATCCTGGGGTTTGCAGTTTAGGGAGGGGCATTTAGAATTCTCAGCCAGGGAGCTCTTTGGCCTCAGGAAACTACAAACCTCAGAATTCCATGGGATGTTGAAAGGGGAATAATAGCACTATAACAGTGTGGTGTAGAAATAACCTAAAAGAAATGAGATTCTACCTAAATATTGGAAAGGACCACAGTCTGATAGTAAGAGCTTCAGTGGACTATTTTCAATGGAGGTCCTCAAGCAGAGGCTGGCTGGCCAGCTCCCCAAAGTGCCTTAGTTGAGTATTCCTGCAAGGCAGGGTGTTGGACCACACAGCTCTTGTGATCCCTTCTGGCTTTATGATTTTATGATTTTACAATTCTGTAAATTAGAAAACAGTGAGCTGATGGTTAGGTGTGGATGGGATCGCCTTTCTCTAAGGCAGTGCCGTGCTGCTTCCATCCCTGCTCTCCATAAAACATCTTCCAGGAAGACCAGGGTCTGTGGTCCTTTGCACATTTGCAAAAGCTTCAGAGGAGGACTGCCTAAAAGGAAAGCGAGAGGGGCTCTCAGATTTGGTGCCAATTTGCAATCCAAGGCAAGAGAGTTGAGCAAATAAAACATCAAGGATATGTCAGGGCTGGGAGCTGGGAACGAAGCTCTGATATCAGCCAGGAAAATGTAGCTCAGGGGGTCCTAAGCCCACCCTCCCTTCTTCCCCCCGCTGCCTTGCTGCAAATGGAACTTTATTTTGCGGGAGGAAAGTCATTTTGGAAAGAAGAGTTAAAACGAACCACGGAGGAAATAACCATCTCCGTGTTGGCGGAGGACCAGAGAATTGTATGCATTGTTCCTAGGCCTTCCTGGAAGCCATTAACACCCTCTTCCATATGCTATCTCTTGACATTCCTAGGCTGTCTTTCACTCTGGGCCACGGTTAGCAGCTGCAGCCTCCTGTCCAGCTGTCTTTCAGGTAAGCTATTGTTCACACAACGTTCTGTGGTGCTGCGGTTCACACTCAGAGATGTTTCGTGCCTTGAGACGGAAGGACTCGCCTTTGGATTTAAGCTTCCATGTACTTCTTGTTATGCGCTTCCAAGAGGAGATTTGCAACTGCCTTCCTCTGAAGCTGAGAGAGTGTGATGCCCAAGGTCACCAGCTAGGTTTCCATTGCCAAGTGGGGATTTGAACCCAGGTCTTCTGGAGTTCAAAGTCCAACACTCAAACTACAACGTCATGGCTCTCTTACTTATGTGCCTATGATTTGACTCCAAATCACAGCAATTGTTGCTGCTGCTGCTGATGTATGCCTTTGTTCATTTCTGACTTATAGAATCATAGAGCTGGAAGAGACCACAAGGGCCTTTGAGTCCAGTCCTCTGCCACGCAGGAATACACAGTCAAAGCATTCTTGGCAGATGGCCATCCAGCCTCTGTTTAAAAACCTGCAAAACAAAAAGAAGATGCCACCACACTCTGAGGCAAGGCATTCCACTGTAAAACTACTCTTACCATCAGGAAGTTTCCCCTAACATTTAGGTGGAATCACTTTTCCTGAAGTTTGAAGCCATGTCCTAGTCTCTGGAGCAACAGAAAACAAGCTTGCTCCATCCTCCACATGACATCCCTTCAAATATTCAAACATAGCATGTTGCCTCTTAACCTTCCCCAGTGACCATAGGAAAATTTAGAAGGCTATGCTGCTGAATCAAGGATCCTGCTTTATTGATGGAAATGCATTTCTGTCTCATAGAATGAAAGCCTTGGACCAGTGATCTGCACACTCTACTGCTGTTTTCAGAACAAAGCCCTCATACCTTTTGCATGTGCTAATATATTTTTTAAAAAAGCCATGCATTTCAGACTCATGTTTTGGTTACCTATCAGTCCAGGCATCAGACTGGCCATCCGTTGTTTTATTCGGAGTGAGCAACTTATTCTATCAGGAAGCCCCCGTGCTTTAGAATCATAGAGTTAGAAGGGGTTTGTAGTTTACTGAAGCCAAAGAGCTCTCTAGCTAAGAATTCTAAATGCCCCTCCCTAAACTGCAAACCCCAGGATTCCATAGGATGCTGAAAATGGAATAATCGCACTATAAGAGTGCAGTGCAGAAATGACCTTAGGTGATGCATAACTATTCATCAGTGCTTTCAATGTACTGCTTAATTCAGAGATTGCAGAAACAGCCACAGCTCAAATGGAAAAAAGGAGACTTATCATCATCATCATCATCATCATCATCATCATCATCATCATCATCACATCATCATCATCATCATCATCATCATCATCATCATCATCAATTTATATGCTGCCATCAGTGCACATAGTGCTTTACAAGTAAAAGACCAAAAGAAAGCAAAAAGCAAAAACTCTAGTTCCCTGCCCTCAGACTTACAATCTAATTAAGGCCATTTCCTCACTAGACCGTTATAGTGCTATTATTCCACTTTCAACAACTTATGGAACCCTGGGGTTTGCAGTTTCCCCGAAACTGCAAACCCCAGGGTTCCATAGGTTGTTGAAAGTGGAATAATAGCACTATAACAGTCTAGTGAGGAAGTGGCTAAAGACATAATGCAAAAGGAAAAGAGGATGGCAATGTGGAAGGAGATGAAGTCCAGAAGATACTGCTGGTTCTTTTTTTCCTCCCAGGCCAAGGCAGTGGCTGTTGGAATGGAGGGAGGGTCTTTCCTCTTCTTCTGGGCCCTGGCATGGTGGACCTGTGCCTGCCTCTTCTCTCCCTCCAAGGCCAAAGCATATATATAGGAAGATACCCCATCATTTGCAGAATGTCAGCATTCAGCAGAAGTGTGTAGGGCGACCACCATGTACCTACACGAATATAGATATACTCTACGCACGCACAATGGAGGATCTTGATCCTGGAGGCTTTTAAACAAGTTCTGTTTTCCATCTGTTCAACCAGCTCTGTTATTAACTTCACTATTGTATAATTCCCTGGATCCAGGCCCAGAAAATGTGTGGTTTCTAAATGAAGGCGAGGGGGGGGGTGTAGTCTGTGTACATACACATTTTCTCTCTCACACACATCCTTCTGTGCCAGCTGATCCCGCCAACATGTAAGGTGACCCACGTTGGCTGGTTTGTTCCCCGGGACATATTTTTAAAATGACTTGACGTTGGTATCTATAAATTCTGCTCCAGCTTCCAGGCGCCCTAGTAGCAACACTGAAAGGGCACGTCAACAGCTCCTTTGCCGCTAATACCCCTTTGTGATATTAACGGCCGAAGCCAAGAATAGTTGGCTGTTGGCAACCAGTAGTAAGTGATACAAAGATAGGACAGGTTGGGTTCTGGCTTCTTTGCAGGATTTTGGTGGGGTGGTGCTTTAAAAAAATGGGGGGGAAACAATTTGAAATTGATCAGAACATCAGAATCATAGAATCATAGAAATGTAGAGTTGGAAGAGACCCCAGGGGCCATCCAGTCCAACCCCCTGCCATGCAGGGACACCCTCAAAGCACTCCCAACAGATGGCCATCAACCCTCTGCTTAAAAACCTCCAAGGAAGGAGCCTCCACCACACTCCGAGGCAGCAGATTCCACTGCCGGACAGCCCTGACTGTCAGGACGTTCTTCCTGAGGTTCAGGTGGAATCTCCTTTCCTGCAGCTTGAATCCATTGCTCCTTGTCCTGGTCTCTGGAGCAGCAGAAAACAGGCCCTCTCCTTCCTCTACGTGGCATCCCTTCAAATATTTAAACATGGCTATCCTGTCCCCCCTTAACCTTCTCTTCTGCAGACTAAACATACCCAGCTCTCTAAGTCTATCCTCATAGGGCATGGCTTCCAGGCTTCACATTGTGAAGTCATAAAGGAAATCTGAAAACCAAAGGAGAGAGCATAACATGGTTTTGCATTTCCTGCGCAAAGTCGTAAAAATTAAGAGATTAAATTTGTCTGGAATGGCACTGCCTTTCTGCGGTGGTGGGACTACATGATCCTGTGAGGCAAGAGGCTATGCAGCTTCTAACAGTGCTGCTTGTATGGTCTTCCTTATCAGACAGGCTTTTGCTGAGAAGCCAGACTAAATGCACCAAATAGCTGCTGGACAGCAGAAGTGGAGCTTCGGAGTGCATGAAGGCAGGGTGGGCAGAGGAGTAGGGCGGGGATGCGGTGCATGGGGGTAGAGCTACAGCACACAGGGACAGTGTTATGATGGATGGGGTGGGGATACCACACACGGTGGGCGGGGTTACGGCACGTGGGGGAGGGCAAGCAAGGAGCTGCAGCACCCGCCAAAAATTGCCACACTGCTCCCATCGCCCCTCCGTCCCTATGCGACTAAGTTGGGGTGACACAGGTGGAGGATCTCTCAGAGACCATGCAGTGACATCAAAGCTAATGCTTCTTAGTACTGCACAGAGGAAGGAGTGGTAAACTTCCTTTTGTGGATCTTTTACCAGAAAAACCCTACGATGAAAAAATCCAAAATGAAACAAGACATAGTGGCAGAAGATGAGACTCCCAGGTCAGATGGCACTCCTGGGGTATAGCAGAGGCATCCGGACTCATGCTAAAAGGATGTTCCACTGTTGATGTGCTCAGAGGCAAAAGGAAAGTGCAAATCTGCCTGACACATATAGGAATATGGAATGTGAGAAGCATGAACTGGGGAAACTAGACATAGTAAAGAGCCCGGTGCAGTGATTTGAACTTTGAACTACAGTCCTGAAGTCCAGGGTTTGATTCTCCGCTCAGTCACAGGAACCCGCCGGTGACCTTGGGCATGTCACACACTCTCAGCCCCCAGAAAACCCCATAACAGGTTCGTCTTAAGGTTGCCATAATTCAGAGATGACTTGAAGGTATACAACAACACAGCAGAACAAGAAATGGAATGCATAAACATGGCAGCACTTGGGTTGAGCAAGCTAAAATAGACAGGAATGGGAACTTTTAAGTCAGATACTTACACAGTGTTTTAGTCAGGAAATTCAAATTGGAGAAGAAATGGGATAGCATTAATAGTGAGGAGAAATGTAGCAAAAGCAGTCAAAGGATATAAAGCAAGGTCGGACCAAATCAACCCAATAAGGCTTCAGGGAAAACCCATCAATATAACCATAATCCAGGTTTACAGAGGCAGAAGAAGAAACTGAAAGATTCTGTGCCAGAGTCTGGGAGCAAATTGATCACACACCTAGGTCATTTCCGCACAAGACTGTTATAGTGCTATGATTCCACTTACAACGTCCTATGGAAACCTGGGGTTTGCAATTTAGGGAGGAGCAAGTTGGCCCCTCACCAAACTGCAAACCTCAAGATTCCATAGGATGTTGAAAGTGGAATCATAGTACTATAATTGTCTTGTGCGGAAATGGTCCAGAACAGGACTTGCTGTCAGTCATAGGTAATTGGAATGCAAAAGCAGGAAAAAGCAGAATCAAGGAGTGTAGAAAAATTTGGCTGAGGACCAAGAAATGAAGCAGGAAAGCAACTGATTGAATTTTGCAAGGCCGATAGTTTGTTCATCACAAATACATTCAAGTTGACCGGCAACTTGACGGCATACGACATACACACATGTGCACATGGAGCTGTCCGCCTTCATCTTAGGGCATAAATCCTATTGTTTGTCTTGAGAACTACTGAATCAATTGGATTTACCTATGCATGGACTTCAACAATTGACTGAGGGGGTCTCCTCTAGCTCAACCTCGTCCACAGGATTCCAGGCATGCATATCCTTGGATAGTGCATAACTCTTTCTCAGTGCATTCAGCATCCCACTTGATTCACCAATGTTGCAGAAACAACCCCATGCCTTCCCCACTGCACCACCGGGCAATAGCAAGCAGGCAGAATTTGTTCAGAGGGGTTTGCCTTTGCCTTCCTCTGAGGCTGAGAGAGTGTAACTTGCCTAAGGTCACCCAGTAGGTTTCCACAGCCGAGTGAGGATTCAAACCTTGGTGTCCCACTGTCCTAGTTCAGCACTCAAACCACTACACAATGCTGTCGCCTTACTCAACAGGAGGGTGGTGTCATGCAGGGCTACTCAAAGTTGCTGGACTGGTGTTGGTCCCTGAGCCATTGGCTTCTGGTCCCTGGAAAGTTTCCGGGAAGGAACAAAAATAGATATTGTCAATGGGCGCAAGTATGGCGCCGGTCCTTGGAACACTGGAAAAAATAACTACACATTCCCCACACAGAATCATAGAATCACAGAGCTGGAAGAGACCCCAGGGGCCACCGAGTCCAACCCCCTGCTGTGCAGGAACATCCATCAAAGCACTCCCGACAGATGGCCATCCAGCCTCTGCTTAAAAACCTCCAAAGAAGGAGACTCCACCACACTCCGAGGCAGCAGATTCCACTGCCGGACAGCTCTGACCGTCAGGAAGTTCTTCCTGAGGTTCAGGTAGAATCTCCTTTCCTGCAGCTTCAATCCATTGCTCCTTGTCCTAGTCTGTGGAGCAGCAGAAAACACCCGCTCCCTCCTTGACATGACATGCCTTCAGATATTCAAACATGGCTATCATGTCCACTCTTAACCTTCTCTTCTGAAGACTAAACATACCCAGCGCCTTTCGCCATTCTTCATTCCATTTTGGTCGCCTTCCTCTGGACACGTTCCAGCTTGTCAACATCCTTCTTCAATTGAGGTGCTCAGAACTGGACACAGGATTCCAGATGAGGTTTAACCAATGCAGAATAGAGTGGTAACAGTACCTCCCTCGATCTAGACCCCATACTCCAATTGATGCAACCAAGAATCGCATCGGCTTTCTTGGCTGCCGCATCACACTGCTTACTCATATTCAGCTTGTGATCTACTAAGACTCCTAGATCCCTTTCACACATACTGTTATCCAGCCATGTGTCCCCCATCCTATATCTCTGTATTCCATTTTTTATACCTAAGTGTAGGACCTTACACTTCTCTCTGTTGAATTTCATTTTGTCAGCCTCGGCCCAGCTCTCTAATCTATCCAGGTCATTTTGAATTTTGATCCTGTCCTCTGGAGTATTAGCAACCCCTCCCAATTTGGTGTCATCTGCAAATTTGATCAGCATGCCCTCTCTTCCCCCATCCAAATCATTGATAAAGATGTTGAACAGCACTGGACCCAGGACAGAACCCTGTGGCACCTCACTAATCACTTCTCTCCAGGATGGAAGGCAGCCATTGGTGAGCACTGTTTGGGTTCAGTCAGTCAACCAATTACAAATCCAACTAACAGTAGCCCTGTCCAGCCCGCATTTTACTAGTTTCTTTGCAAGCATGTCATGGGGAACTTTGTCAAAGGCCTTACTGAGGTCAAGATATGTTACATCTACAGCATTCCCTTCATCTATCAAGCTAGTAACTCTATCATAAAAAGAGATAAGATTAGTCTGGCATGACTTATTTCTGAGGAATCCATGCTGGCTTTTAGTGATCATGGCATTGCTTTCTAAGTAATTACAAACTGGCTGTTTAATGATCTGGTCTAGGATCTTTCCTGGAATTGATGTCAGGCTGACCGGGCGATAATTATTAGGGTCCTCTTTTTTCCCTGTCTTGAAGATGGATAGTCTGAAGATAGTCTTCAGATACTCTGAAGAACAGTGGTGTAATACAACCACCACATATCTAGCTGAGTATCAGTTTTACACCATGCATGCATCATGTTTCATCTCCGCCACAGTCTTCTGTCCTAACCTACCTCACAGAATTGTTGCGAGGGTTAAACTGGGAGAAGAGCAGAGCCAAGTACATTCTGCTTTGAGCTCCCCAAGGAAAGGTGAGACAGAAATGTAATAACCATGTAAACATTCCTCTTTAGATGCTGTATTCTGTGCCAAGGAGTGCAGTCATGACTGCTCACAGTTCTGAATACCTTTGGAGCATCTTCATATTCTTGTCTCCTGTACTTTCATCGCTCGCCAGTCAATCAATCCAGCTCACTAAAGCCTCAGATCCCGGTCTCTCCTTTTGTGGTTCAGTTTTATTTCGATGAGCTGTAGTTCCCTGGAGGGGATAATTTATAATAATTATGCCAAATGCTCTGCTGTTCTCTCTCTCTCTTTCTCTCTCTCTCTCTCTCTCTCTTTTCTGTGTGTGTGTGTGTATGTTTTGGAGAGCGAAATTATTTTAATTTGCAATTCTCTTTGTGGTGGTTACAAAGCCATTATGGAGAGTTAGACCTGGCAGCTGATATTGCCAGAAATGCCTAGACCGATCTCTTTTTTTAACCTCATGACATTTTAATAAAAGAGTTTAGCTAGCCTGCGCTGAAATCTGACTCTTTCCCACATCAAAACAACTCAGTATCAAAGAAACAGTGATGTGTTCATTAGAGATGCAAATAGAAGTTGGCGGGAGTGTGCATTTCACTTTTTCTATTTTTTTTTCCATGCAACAGTTTTGTGTGTTGTTCTCCACTTCTCCCTCATTCCCTGCTAATCAGGCTTGCTACGCATTTTCCCTGCACAAAGTAAGTGTGCATTCAAGTCATGCCAAGAGGACAGAACTCTATTGCAAATGACTGTTTACAACAGGCAGGCTGGTACAAGGGTCCCGTTCACACTAAACATCTAACGCACTGTGGTTCCAATCTAGTTGCCCCAGCTGCATCCTATAGAATCCTGGGATATGTAGGTTGATGAGAGAGAGATTTGCAGAGAATTCCAAATTGTTGTTAACCGCTGTCAAGTCAACTTGACTTATGGCGGCCCTGTGGATGAGAGATCTTCAAGTAACCCTGTCATGAACTCATGTCTTGCAGATTCAGGGAAGTGGCTTCTTTGATTAAGGCCATTTCTGCACTAGACTGTTATAGTGCTATTATTCCACTTTCAACATCTTATGGAATCTTGGTGTTTGCAGTTTGGGGAGGGGCATTTAGAATTCTCAGCCAGAGAGCTCTTTGGCCTCAGAAAACTAGAAAGCCCAGAAGTCCACAGGATGTTGAAAGTGGGATAACAACATCGTTACAGTATAGTGTGGAAATGGCCAGTGTCTATCCATCTGTAATGTGATCTTCCTCTTTATTTATGGCAGTCCCTATCCTGATTAATAAAGGTATGGAACAACTTGAACTGTTTCAATGTTTTTATCATCTACTTAAAGGTTATGTAAATCATCTGGGCTCATTATTTTTGTTTTCTTAATGTTCAACCACAAACCTCCCTTTTTGCACTTTCTGCTTTGACTTTCTTCAGTAGTCGTTCCAAGTCCTTGCTGCATTCTGCTAATAGTATGTGTCCTCTGCATCTCTTAAATTATTGATGTGTCTTCCCCCAGTTTTCATGCCTCCTTCCTCTGAGTCTAATCGCAGTTTATGTATGGTATGTGCAGCATACAAGTTAAACAGAACTTTGGTTAGACCTCATCTTGAATACTGTGTCCAGGTCTGGGCATCCCAATTCAAGAAGGACCTGGTCAAGCTGGAGCAAGTCCAGAGGAGGGCGACCAAAATGGTGAGAGGCCTGGAAGCCATGAAGCCCTCTGAGGATAGACTTAGAGAGCTGGGTACGTATAGTGTGCAGAAGAGAAGGTTAAGAGGGAACACGATAGCCATGTTTAAATATTTGAAGGGATATCATGCG
This sequence comes from Ctenosaura bakeri, assembly GCA_948474755.1. NCBI lineage: Eukaryota > Metazoa > Chordata > Lepidosauria > Squamata > Iguanidae > Ctenosaura > Ctenosaura bakeri. Next base: position 18,478 of record CAOLHI010002866.1, read on the forward strand.
GAGGAGGGAGCGGGCTTGTTCTCTACCGCTCCAGAGACTCTTGTCCTAAAGGAGCAATGGATTCAAGCTGCAGGAAAGGAGATTCCACTTGAACCTCAGGAAGAACTTCCTGACGGTCAGGGCTGTCCGGCAGTGGAATCTGCTGCCTCAATGGAGTGTGGTGGAGTCTCCTTCTTTGGAGGTTTTTAAGCAGAGGCTGGATGGCCATCTGTCAAAGGTAGTGCTTTGAGGGTGTTCCTGCATGGCAGGGGGTTGGACTGGATGGCCTCTGTGGTCTCTTCTAACTCTACATTTCTATGATTCTATAACAGATAGGGTGACAAAATGAAGGCTTGCCTGATCCGCTCGTCAATTGGAAACCATTCTGTTTCTCCATATTCTGTCCTAACAGTAGCTTCTTGTCCTGTGTTCAGGTTATGAATTCTAAATATCCCTCCCTAAAGTGCAAATCCCAGGATTCTCTAGGATGTAGCCATGGCAGGTGAAGTGGAATAATAGTGCTATCATTGTCTAGTGTGAATGGGCCTGTGAGCTTTTCCCAGTTGTATACTGTAGGGCTGCTCAGTATGCAAAGGGGCAGAGCATCAGAGATTTGTAGGTTTGGAGGGGACTTCATGGGACGTCTCTTCCAGGTCCCTGCTAAACTAGAAAACCCAGGGCTTAAGCATGTCTGAAAAAGCCCATTTCAAATCCAGATTCTGGAATTCCCTTCTATGGGAGGTCCAATTGGTCCCCTCTCTCCTTTCCTTTTGCTAGAAAGCAAAGACCTTCGTATGCAGACAGGCCTTTGGTTGAAAATATCTGTGTCACCGAAAGGATTTGTGCTGGCGTTGTGTTTTTTATCTGTTTTTATTATGATCTGTGTTTTTATATTGTTTTAATCTTCAGCTTCTAATCGAACTGCTATTGAACTCTTTTAAAAAAGTTGTTGTATACATAATGTTTTAACGCTACACCCTGTTTTTCTAAAATGGGGTAGGCTGCCTTAGATCCTGCATAGGTAGAAGAGTGGGATATATATAAAATAAAAGATAGATCAGAGAGGTTGCAGCTGAAATATGGTTGTTCGACTTTCCATTTCCGCAGTAGAGTGTTATAGCACTATTATTCCACTTTCAGCCTCTTATGGAATTCTGGGGTTTGTAGTTCACTGAGGCCAAAGAGCTCTCTGGCTGAGAATTCTAAAGGCCCCTCCTTAAACTACAAACCCCAGGATTCCATAGGAGGTTGAAAGTGGAATAATAGCACTAGAACAGTCTAGTGCGGAAATGGTCCAACTTATGGAGACCCTAAGGTGAACCTATCACAGGTGTTCTTGGCAAGATTTGTTCCGAGGGGTTCATTTCCATGCTTTGAGGCTGAGAGAGTGTGACTTTCAGGATTCAAACTCTGGTCTCCAAGATCAGAATCCAACTCTCAAACAAGTACAGCACCCCAGCCCTCTGAATTAGAGACCCCCCAAGTCACCCAGTCATCAACCACCCTGCTCTTTGAGATGAATGCCTGCCTCTCTCTCCCTTCCT
>CAOLHI010002866.1:25000-220268 GCA_948474755.1 Ctenosaura bakeri
GAAGAGATGTCATGTCGAGAAGGGAGCAGGCTTGTTTTCCGCTGCTCCAGAGACCAGGACAAGGAGCAATGAATTTGAACTGAAGGAAATGAGATTCCACCTGAACCTCAGGAGGAACTTTCTGATCGTCAGAGCTGTCTGGCAGTGGAATGCACTGCCTGAGAGTGTGGTGGAGTCTCCTTCTTTGGAGGTTTTTATGCAGAGGCTGAATGGCCATCTGTTGAGAGTTCTTTGATGTTGGTTCCTGCATGGCAGAATGGGGTTGGACTAGATGGCCCCTGGGATCTCTTCCAACTCTATGATTCTATGATTCAAATTATGTTTTTAAACTTTTGGAAAATGCAATTTTTGAAAAGCTGTATCAGTTTGGGGAAGACGCAGCATATTATTGTTGTTTATCATTATCATCATCATCATCATCATCATTACTACTATTAGTGCTAAACTGGAAATAAAAAAGTCCTGTTTAGTTCAATGGAGCTTACATCTCTTAAGTAATTGTGAGCTCCCAAGTGTGGTCAAGGATTTCTACCTTGATCCTCCCTTTAATTGTCATATTTCCATCCAATGGACTCCTGGGAACTGTAGTTTGGCAAGGGGCTTAGAAGTCTGAAAACTGCAGTTCTCCAGAAAGAAAGAAAATATTTTTTTCAGTACACCATCAAACTATTTCTTTCTTTATTCAATTATTTCTACCCAACCCTATATCAGAAAGATCACAGGGGAAGCTTAAAACTACAAATCTCAGGGTTCTAAAGGATGGAGCTATGGTACTTAGAGTGGTATCAACCTGTCATAACTGTACAGTGTGGACTCACCCTTAAATTGGAGGGTGTTCTACAAGGGGAACAACGTAAAAGTGAGAGAAAGGTAACTGTAGGGATTGGAAAAGGAGGAGGAACTGTGCATTTGTGTTCCCATACAAACTTCTTCCTACAAAAGGGGGAGTGGAAATTTGGAGTCCGCCAGATATTGCTGGGCTGCAATTCCCATTTCTCCTTACTATTGCCTCAGCTGGCTGGAACTGCTGGGAGTTACAGTCACCAAATCTTAGAGTTGGAAGAGACTACCAGGGCCATCTAGCCAACATTCTGCCATGCAGTGATATACAACTACCTAACTCCTGAAAGATACCTGAAACCCACTAAATAAATGCTTCATGTTCTAGTCTCCAGAGCAGTAGAAAACAAGATCAGCCCATCATTTACTGTGACTTTCCTTCAAACATTTAAAGATGGCTATCATACCTTTGGGTAGCCTGAATATCATAAGGTTACCAGATCCCATTTGATCTTGGAAACTAAGCAGGGTCAGCCCTGGTTAGCACTTGGATGGGAGATTGCCAGTGTATACCAGGTACTGTAGGCTGTATTTCAGAGGGAAAAACTGGCAAAACCACCTCTAAGCATTGCTTGCCTAAGAAAACCCTATGAAATTCATAGAGTTGCCATATGTCTCCAGGCGACTTGAAGACACACAAACGTGATGTCATCATGGAGGCTGCAAAAATGGGGAAGGGATCTTGGATCCTCTCAAGGTTGGGCTGGGGTGGAGAGCTGAGGCAATTCAAAATGTTTAGGCAAATGGACCACCAAGACTCCTACATAGCTGAGTCCTTTCAAGAATTATCTACCAAAGGTGTATTAAATGATCCTGGCAGTCCAAAGATATTAATACAGAAACTGTAGTTGTGCCCTCCCAGGAGTAAAGAAAACTGCACCTCATCTATTCTTTGCACACTTACTCATGAACAAGCTACACTAAACACATGGAGGGGACTCAGGCGGCATTTTCTATGCAAAAGGGTGCCTGGAGCATCGCACGATTCTGAGGAGCGAGCTGCATGACGCACTCACAATCGTGCGATACTCCAGGGGCTGGCAGGGGCTGATCGTGCACCTTTTCATTTTCAGCTTGAAGCCAAAAAATGGTGCACGATCGCGCATTGCTCCTGGGCCCCGCATGCACTTACCTGGCGTGCGGAGCCTCCGGAGCCGCACCGGTCGCGCTTCCTGCCCCAGCGCAGCCTGGGAAACTCCCAGGCTGCACTGTGGAAGGAAGAGGCAGGGCTCTCGCGTGAGCAGGCAGCTTGTGCGGAGCCGAAGGACCCCAGACATAAGAGCCTCTCACCAGAGGCTGCTCGCGCAATCTCTGCACCCCAGTGCCGGAAGAAGGTAAGGTGCGGAAAGGGCCTTAGAATAATAGAATCATAGAGTTGGAAGAGACCACAAGGGTCATCAAAGTCTACCCTTTCTGCCCTGCAGGAATACACAAAACATTCCCAAAAGTTGGTCATCCACCCTCTGTGTTAAAACCTCCCAAAAAAGGAGACTCCACCACACTCTGAGGCAGCATACTCCACTGTCAAACTGTTTTCACCATCAGGAAGTTCTTCCTAATACTAAGAAGGAATCTCTTCTCCTGTAGCTTAAAGCCACTGCTCTGTGTCCTATTCTCTGGAGCAGCAGAAAATAGGCCTGTTCCATCTTCCACATGACATCCTTTCAGATATTTACACAGAGCTCTCATGTCACCTCTTAACCTTCTGTTATGTAGGCTACGCATACCCAGCTTCCTGAGCTGCTCCTCCTAGGGCATGGCTTCCAGGTCTTTTATCATTTTGGTTGTCCTTTTCTGGATTGAGGGATACAATAATACTATTTCTATTCTGCTTTGATCAGATACTACCTGTATTATTGTGTCCTGTTCTGGGCACTGTTAGAAGGATAGTGACAAGTTGGAATGGTCCACAGAAGGATGACCAAAAAGGTAAAAGGACTGGAATCCATGACCTATGATAGGGTCGGACTAGATGGCCCTTGTGGTCTCTTCCAGCTCTGTGATTCTAGGATTATATGCCCTGGAGAGAAAGCAAGCCATAGTAGCAGCTGCAAAGCAACCTGCAGGAACAGGGAACCAGGAACACCTAGAGCGCATGTGTCAAACACAAGGCCCATGGACTAAATCTGGCCCGCCAGGCCATTTCATGTGGCCCTCGCACCTTTCCTGAAGCTGCAGCACTCCTCCCTCCTGGCAAGCCCAATCCTCACATTGCAGGCCCCTGACTGCTGGTATTCTGAAGAGGGACCCAGGAGTCAGCACTTGCAATCTACTTCTACTTCTGACTGCTTCTCTGTCCAAGTCTTGCTGTCAGAGCATTGCTGCAGGCTACCATGGCGATGCTCTGTGTTGCTCGCAAGAGCTGGACAGAGGAGCAGTCAGTCGTAGCAGAAGATAGTGAGTGCTGGCTGTTAGGTCCAAAATACTGGCAGCAGGGGGCCCGTAATGTAGGGATCAAGCTCACCAGGTACAGAGTGGGGCAGGGGGGCAGAATGAGCCATAGGGGAGTGGGGAGCAGAAAGGCACAGGTAATATTTGTCTATGATTAAAAATAATAACCTTCTGTTTTCAAAACTCATTTTCCAATAAATTGTACAATAGTTGTACACTTGAATATCTGCTTGCCATTATTTTTCCTAGACTTCTAGTTTCAGAGCTAGTTATTACTAAAACCAGTAATAATCAAATGCAGAGGCAATTATTTAATATGATAAAAGAGTAGATACATTTATATAGTCTTACAACTGGTCTTTGAGGGCAACCACAATGCTGACGTGGTCCAAGATGAAATTGAGTTTGTCACCCCTGACCTAGAGGTATGTAATTTCCAAGGCATTGCTCTTGCATTTTTACCCCTTGCCCTAAGAAAAGAAGAGGGGCCAGGCCCTGAGATCTGAGAGTCCTATGGGTGGGCTGCATAAGACCCACCCCAAACATATTGCAGTAAAGATACATTCTGCAATAGTCGCTCGGATTAGCTGGTAGATAATAAAGAGAAAAATGCCTTAGTGGTAGAATGTTTGGAAACCATCATGATAAACAGATCCAAAGGGAAGGGGAAGAAGACAGCCGTGGTTATCTTGGGACTGAACCTGGATACAAGCTGTATGTTCATACACTCCAACGCCTCACATATGGAAACTGAGCCATCTGTATCGAAGTAACAACAAAGCATAATTAAGAAAGACAGCAAATATTATCAATGAGTAAGACCTAGCATGGAGTAGTAGTTGAGCACTGGACTATGACCCCGGAGACCAGAATATGGCTCTTTCCGCACCTTACCATCTTCTGGCAGTGGGGTGCAGGGATCACATGAGCAGCCTCCGGCGAGAGGCTCTCGCATCTGGGGTCCTTCAGCTCTGCACGAGCTGCCTGCTTGCGCGAGAGCCCTGCCTCTTCCTTCTGCAGCGCAGCCTGGGAGTTTCCCAGGCTGTGCTGGGGCAGGAAGCGCGACCGGCGCGGCTCCGGAGGCTCCACATGCCAAGTAAGTGCATGCAGGGTCTGGGAGCAATGCACAATCGCACACCATTTTCAGCTTCTAGCCGAAAATGAAAAGGTGCGCAATCGGTGCCTGCCGGCCCCTGGAGCATCACGCGATTGTGAGTGCGTTGTGTGGATCACTCCTCACAATCGCGCAACGCTCCAGGCCCTCTTTCGCATGGAAAATGCCGTGCAAAAAGGGCCTATGATTCCCTGCTAAGTCATGGAAACCCACTTGATGACCTTGGATGTGTCACATACTCTCAGCCCCAGAAAACCCTATGTTATGTTCTCTGTAGAGTCAACACAAGTCAGAAATGACTTGAAGGCACACAACAGCAACAACATTTATGAATCATTCATCAGTTTGTTGTGGTGTGGCTTCAAATCGTTCACAGGGTTTTCTTAGCAAGCGTCCTTCAGAAGAGGTACACCATTGCCTTCCTCTGAGACTGAGAGAGTGCAACTTGGCCAAGGTCAGCCAGTGGTTCTTTATGGCTGAATAGGGATTCGAACCCAAGTCTCCTATTCCAACATTCAAACCACTCTGCTGTGCTACTTCTCTTAATTAACACACATAAACCATTTCTTCAGAAGGGGGTTCACCAGTGTCACCTTCTGAGGTTGAGAGAATGTGACTTACCCAAGATCAGGGATTCAAAACTTGTCTCCTAGAGTTCGAGTGCAGCACTCAGACCACTACACCATGCTGGCTCTCTTTAAAAAACATTCCTTCAGAAGAAGTTTGCATCACACACTCTCAGTCTCAGAAACCCTGGTGATAGGTCTGCTTTAGGGTTACCATAAATCAGAAATGACTTGAAGGTACACAACAAGAACGACAGCAAAGAGTGAAAAAGCTAGGAGTGGCTGCAGCAGTTTGCTTTGGCCTGAACCTACCAGGGAGGGCAAATTTCCTCCCTCTCCTCTCCTTTCTCCTTTTGAACAAATGGAGCACAAACTAATTCTGTAATTTGAGCTCAGGTTGCACCTAAGGAGGTAAGCTGAGGACAAAGGGGGGTAAGAGAGAAACTGGGACATTTTTAAAGCAGCAGAAAAAGTGAGATGACAGAGGATTAATTGGAATTGTCCCTATCAAATCAAGGCAGTTGTAGTGGATGTGTGGTGGGGGGTGGGGGGAAAAGAAGGAAAGAGAACAGATAAATATGACATTCTATTAATGGAGAAGTCCAGAGCAGTAAGGGTGAGCACACACGTCTGGAAAGAAAGGAGAGTTTTAAAAAGCACCCGTAGAATTTCCCTGCAATCAGAGGACCGGGGCCTTCATCTTCCAAACAAATTACTGATGTTCGTACTTCCTGAGTAAATAGTATCCTATAAATATTTATACCTCCTATGTGGTCTTGTGAGTCAGGGAGAAGAACGCAGGTCCTACAGATGGGAGGGAAGCGTTTGATTGATCCCAGCAGCCAGATGCTCTTTGGGGGTAGAGCAAAGCATCATCGGTATCGTCCAGACGTGTGAAAATGAGCCAAAAAGTAGGAGGGAGCGGGGACAGAGGGGAGGGAAAGGGGAGAGTTGTTCTTTCAAATAAAGCCAGATCAAACGGCATATTTTTGGACATTTGGGTAAACATGAACAACCCACTGGAAGTGAAATCCCCACTTCAACTTCCAGGGATTGAGTCTTTTCTAAAAAAGTGGTTTTCAGCACAGTGGGCCTTTTATTTGAGGTGCTGCAAAAAAAAAAAAAAAAAATCTCCCCAACCAAAAATGGATGCTTTGCGGATTACCTGGGTGTGTTTGCGGGATGATGTCACCTCTGCAGAAGTCTGATCATTTACATTTCCAGGAACTTTGAAATGTAGAGCAAATATGGGACACATGAGAATGTCTCCCCCCTCCTTTTTCCATTTGTCTTTTGAAGAAATCCATTTGGTGCCATTGGCAGATCAAGAATCCAAAGGGTTGTGTTTGCATTGGGGGTCTCACCCTTTTCAAGAAGAAAAGGCATGTGTTTTGTGAACCAGAACTTGCAAGAGTGTTATAATAGGGTGAATCAATAGATGAGCATGGAGCTGGAGACTATTTGCATATTTTTTTCTCCAGTTCCCAGGAGTATTCTTTGCATATCATTGGCATGCCCCTTGTGAATGGCACAGCTGGTGCACAAAGCCCCAGAGCACCGGAAATGTGGAAGAAGATGGAATTAGCTGCTCTGATCCTTTGCTCTGGATGCACCAAAAGTCACACATCTACGTTGCACGTCAACGCACTTGAAGCTTAACCCAGAAGATGCGGAGAGGGACAGAAGGAGCAAAGTTTGCCAAGCAAGAAGACATGCCAGAGCAATTTAAGGAATGGCAGAGTAAAAGAATCCAGATGGCTCAAGCAAGTTAGCCAAGTCATGTGCTCAAGGGGAAAATGGGGAGCAGGGGAAGGATGGGAACCAAGGCCATGTTGACTCTAGCCAATACATCCCAGGGCATAAATTCTTTCTTGAATGTAATTAGTTAGAGCATCCTCTCCAACCAGATGTCTGGGCTACAATTCTTGTTATCTCCGGTTAGCATGATGTAGTGGATGATGGTGTTGTAGTCCAGCACAACTGGGGAAGGGTTAGCTTGCAAAAGGCTGAATTAGACCTTAACTATGATTGACCAACAACCTAGGCAAGTCATTAATGGCTTTCTTTTGCATCTCTAGGTTCAAAGAGTACTTCCTCCAACTTATTCTCTAGAGAATCACAGGCTGGTGATGGCTTTCAGTCTGGTTAATTCTGAATTTTAAGAAGTTATTCTGGAGGGACAGAACTCTCAACATTCTAGGAGAGCTTTCTAAAGGTAGTAAGTACTTCAGGAGTGGGAATTGGGTGGCCATCCAGGGCCATTTCCGCACTGCAGTGTTAAAGTGCTGCTATTCCACTTTCAACGCCCTGTGGAATTCTGGGGTTTGTAGTTTAGGGAAGGGCACTTTGAATTCTCAGCCAAAGAGCTCTTTGGTCTCAGTAAACTACAAACCCCAGAATTCCACAGGGCGTTGAAAGTGGAATAGCAGCACTTTAACACTGTAGTGCGGAAATGGCCCAGATGTAGTTGGACTACAACTCCCCAAAGCCCTAGCTGGCATAGCTAATGTTGGGAGATACAGTCTAACAAAATTCTGGGCCATTTCTGCACTATACTGCTGTAGTGCTATTATTCCACTTTCAACTTCCTGTGGAATGCTGGGGTTTGTAGTTTATTGAGACAAAGAGCTCTCTGGCTGAGAATTCTAAAGGCCCCTCCCTGAAGTGCAAACCCCAGGATTCCACAGGATGTTGAAAGTGGAATAATAGCACTATAACAGTGTAGTACGGAAACAGCCCTGGAGAACAGCATGAATCATAGATCATAGAATCATAGAGTTGGAAGAGATCACAGGGGTCATCCAGTCCAACCCCCTGCCGTGCAGGAACACATATCAAAGCACTCCTGACAGAGGACTGTCCAGCCTCTGCTTGAAAACCTCCAAAGAAGGAGACTCCACCACACTCCCAGGCAGCATACTTCACTGCTGGACAGCTCTGACTGTCAGGAAGTTCCTCCTGAGGTTCAGGTGGAATCTCCTTTCCTGAAGCTTGAATCCATTGCTCCTTGTCCTAGTCTCTGGAGCGACAGAGAACAAGCCTGTTCCCTCCTCTACATGGCATCCCTTCAGATATTTAAACATGGCTCTCATGTCCCGTCTTAACCTTCTCTTCTCCAGGCCAAACATACCCAGCTCCCTAAGCCATTCCTCATCGGGCATGGTTTCCAGACCCTTCACCATTTTGGTTTCCCTCCTCTGGACACACTCTAGCTTGTCAATATCCTTACTGAAATGAGGTGCCCAGAACCAGACACAGTATTCCCGATGAGGCCTAACCAATGCAGAATAGAGTGGTACCATTACCTCCCTTGATTGAGACACCATACTCCTATTGATGCAACCAAGAATTGTGCTGGCTTTCTTGGCTGCCGCATCACACTGCTGACCCATGTTCAGGACTCCTAGATCCCTTTCACACATACTGTTATGCAGCCACGTGTCCCCTATCCTATAATTGTGCATTCCATTTTTTCTGCATACGTGTAGGACCTTACATTTCTGTCTGTCGAAGTTCATTTTCTTACCTTTGATTCCCATCTCTGTTCTACTGATGATGGCACACCAATACTCTCCTGCCATCCCACTATTCAGCCACTTTTGAAGTGTCCCAGTTTCTCCCTCTCAGTTTTCCTTTTGTCCTCCAATTGCTTCAATTGTTGCAAACTGAGCTCAAAGTGCAAAAATAATTTTCACTCCCTTAACTCAGCAGCAGGGAGAGGTGACGGCAAAGTCTAGCCCTTCCCAGTAGGCTCAGGTGAAAACATGCTGGAGCACCTTCTCCTGACTTGTATGTTCTTCCTTTTTAATGACTTTTGTCATCTTGACCTCACTCTGATACCGCTTACCCACATATTTCACTTGCCCACACTGGTTTTCATCTCTGAAATGTTGCACAGCATGTGATGCATATTGTTGAGGCCTGTCTATTTGTCCATGTAGCTTTTTTTTTTTGTCTCTTAGGGCTCTCCTAGGTTGATCTAAAGAAGCATGAGTTCTCACAGTATAGCTTCTTGGAATTTGCTGGGTTTTGTTGCTTTGCATGTACCCATTCATTCCATTCTTTTTGGAGGATTTCTTGGTGGTGCACTAGAGTTTTTCCAAAGGTATTTTAAAAATAAAGAAACAAAAAACAAAACACAAAACATGCTTTGCTGATGTGATAGAATCACAAAACCATAGAGCTAGAAGGGTCCACTTGGGCTGTCAAGTCCAAAACCTCACTTGATCTGGCTAGAATATTCCCCCAGCAGGTAGCTGTCCAGCTTCTTTTTGAAGATGTCCAGAGAAAGAAACGCTGCTGTCTCTCCAGGTAATTGGATCCTTTGACAAACTGCTCTTACCGGGAAGAAATCAAGAAATCTTGGCCATTTCTGCACTAGACTGTTATAGCACTATTTTTATTTATTTATTTGTATCCCGCCTCTCCATATGGATCGAGGCGACAAACAACTTACAAATAGCATGTATTTCGAAACATTTCTATACATGCCCCCAAAAAGCTGGGTACTCATTTTACCGACCTGCAAAAGGATGGAAGGCAGGATCGAACTCACAACCTTGTGGCTTGCAGTACTGGCATTTAACCACTGTGCCACCACGGCCGCCTGGCCCCTCCTGAAACTGCAAACCCCAGGTTTCCATAGGATGTTGCAAGTGGAATAATAGCGCTATAACAGTCTAGTGCGGAAATGGCCCTTGTTGTGGTTGTTGTGTGCCTTCAAGTAATTTCCAACTTATAATGACCCTAAGGCCCTATCAAAGGATTTTGGAGGGCTGAGAGTGTGTGACACACCCAAGGTCACCCCATGTGTTTCTATGGCTGAGTGAGGTCTCCAGGGTTGCAGTTCAACACTCAAACCACTACACCGTGCTTAAATATTTGAAAGACTGTGACATGGAAGATGGAGCAAGCTTGTTTTCTGCCATGAAGCGCTATGAGAAGGGGCTTAGGAAGTTGGGTATATTTAGCCTGGAGAAGAGAAGGTGAGAGGTGGCGTGATTGGTATTGTTGTGTGCCTTCAAGTTGTTTCTGACTTATGGCAACATCAAAGGGTTTTCTGGGGTTGAGAGTGTGTAATGCACCGAAGCTCACCCAGTGGGTTTCCATGACTGAGCGGGAAGTCTAACTCTGGTCTCCAGGATCATAGGCCATCTTTGCACTAGACTGTTATAAGCCGTTTCCACGCTAGACTGTTATAGCACTATGATTCCACTTTCAACATCCTATGGAATCCTGGGGTTTGCCGTTTCGGGAGGGGTCGGCCGGCTGCAAACTGCAAACCCCAGGATTCCATAGGATGTTGAAAGTGGAATAATCGCGTTGTAACAATCTAATGCGGAAATGGCTTGGGACATGAACCAATGGGTTCGAATTACAAGGAAAGAGATTCCATCTAAACATTACGAAGAATTTTATTGTAAGAACTGTATGACAATGGAACAGATTGCTTCAGGCAGTGATAGACTCCTTGTCTTTGATGGTTTAAATAGAAGCAGAATGGGCATTTTTGCAGAGTGCTATAGTTGTGATTCCTGTATGGCTGGGAGATAGATTAGATAGGCCTTGTGATCCCTTCCAATTCTAAGGCCATTTCCTCACTACACTGTTATAGTGCTATTATTCTACTTGCAGCATCCTGTGGGATTCTGGGGTTTGTAGTTTACTGAGGTCAAAGAGCTCTCTGGCTGAGAATCCTAAAGTCCTCTCCTAAATGGCAAACCCCAGGATTTCATAGGAGGTTGAAACATTTTTGCACTGTAACGTTATGGGCTCTTGCAGATTGGTTTAAAGAACCTAAGGCCACTTAGATTCTTAGGAATAACAGCACTATAACAGTGTAGTGCGGAAGTGGCCTTAGGTTCTTTAAACCGATCTGCAAGCGCCCATAACGTTACAGTGCAAAAATGTTATTTTATCAATGCATTATAGTGCCATAACTCTTTTAAAAAATAGAAACTGAAAAAGAAGGAGAGGAGAAGGAGATCTTTATTTTGTTTTGGTGAGTCTCAAATTTAAAAGAAACCCATTCAAAGGTTGCATAAGATGTTGCAGCTGTGTGGAAAACTGCCAGTAAATAGTATGGGATCACAGAAAGATCACCATGCCCTCAGCTTTTCATGGGTGAAAACAGGGACACGTGTGGCCAAGCAACATCAGTGTGTGGTCAAGATGGCAAAAGTGGTTAATAAGGAAGCATACACAAGCTAGGAGGGGCTGCAGCAGTTTGCTTTTGCCTGAGCCTACAGGGAAAGGCAAGAGTTTGCCATCTCATCTTATCTCCTCTGCTGAGTTAATTGGGTGGAAACTTCCGCACTACTCTGTTATAGTGCTATTATTCCACTTTCAACCTCCTATGGAATTGTGGGGTTTGCAGTTCACGGAGGGGCATTTAGTATTTGCAGCCATAGAACTCTTTGGCCTCAGTAAACTACAAACCCCAGAATTCCCCAGGATGCTGAAAGTGGAATAATAGCTCTATAACAGTGTAGTGCAGAAATGGCCTGAGTTGAAGCCCAATGAGGAAACCAGGAGTAGGAGAGAGAAACTGAGATATTTTAAGAGCAGCTGAAAAAGTGGGATGAGAGAGCATTAATTCGGACTGTTCCTGTCAATTCAGGGCATTTGGAGGGTATATTTTGTTTGGATGCATTTTTTTTATATAAAGAAAACAGATAACCAGTAATTATAGCAACAAATACTGCAGTCTCGGACACATTTGCCGCATTTGGAGGAATTCTAGGTTGCTAAGAACCCAACAAAGTCCTTTCACAGTATAGTCAGTCCTCCACATCTACATGTTTAACTTTCACGGACTTGATTTTTTGCAAGTTTCTCCAACTCCTAACTCCCGATGTGAAGTGCTTTTTTTTTTTCTGGAGGAAACTTCCCTTTTGGTGGCTCCAATCAGTCTGTGCAGCCCTTTAAAAACTTGTGTAAAAACCTCTTCCTCCTCCACCAGCCGCTGCCTGATCAGCTAAGGATGAGTCACAGCTCAGCTTTTCAGCACCACAAACCCTCTCCTGATGTCCCCCACACACCCAAAGAAGGAGACAGGCAAGAGAGGAAGTATAGGGCCACTATGCCCACCTACCTCCTTTCCCTGACCTGTTTCATTTCTGCACTAGCCTGTTATAGCGCAATGATTCCACTTTCAACATCCTCTGGAATCCTGGGATTAGCAGTTTCAGGAGGGACCGGCCAGCCCCTCCCGAAACTACAAAGCCCAGGATTCCAGAGGATGTTGAAAGTGGAATCATCGCGCTATAACAGGCTAGTGCGGAAATGGCCCTGGCTTGGACCTGAGTGCCTGTTTCCCTCACCATCCCTCAGCAACCTTGCCAAAGACACACATACATTTTTATATTTATGGGGTTTTTTTCCCCCACTTTTGCATGGGTCGTACTCCCCTAACCTTAGCAAGTGTGGGGAGCCCACTGTATTGGTGAGAGGTGAGCCTGTTTTGGACCATTTCCACACTATACTGTTAGAGCGCTATGATTCCACTTTCAACATCCTATGGAATCCAGGGCTTTGCAGTTTAGGGAGGGGCTGGCCGGCCCCTCCCTAAACTGCAAAGCCCAGGATTCCATAGGATGTTGAAAGTGGAATTATAGGTTTCTGGGCCACCTCTCCTCTAACTCCCAAGAAAATAACACCCTTCCTGCTCATGCCAGCCAGTATTGGCCTGTTCTTTTTTTCATCCGCCCCTTCCATCCTGAAGATTCAGGTTGCCTCTTTAAACGAAAACCAAAAAAAATTGAGGTAGTAGTGGATTATAAAGTTGAAATCCGGGGGAATATGACACCATTCTAACGGAATGTGATTTTCTTTGCTTTTCTTTGCTAGATTTCATCTGCCTCTCTTTCTCTCCCCTTCCCCGATTTATTCTCCCCCACTGATGAAAACAATTCGGCATTGAAGGAAACAAACATTTCAAACAAAGGTGGAGGAGGGGGATGTAAACCCTGTCGGAGATCAACACTGCTTTCCTTCTTCCCAGCCCTGTTTGAACCAAGTGCCAAGCCTTCTTCGGTGTTCAGCGCCTCAGCTCTCTGAGTGCAAGGTTAAGGCCGGCTGCTTGGAGATGGGGAGCCAGAGACAGAAGGAATCCAGATGCGGAAGAAGAGATCATGTCATTCATTAAGATAATTGTCCATTGTTGGGATTTTATAATGGGAAAAAATGTTAACTGCTTCCTTTGTTTTTCTCTCTTTGCGCCTCCAGACAGGTACGGTACATCTGAACTTAATCTCCAGTTTGATTTTATATTTATTTATTTGTTATGTTTAAGGAGTTTTAAAGTTGTGTTTTGGGGTTTTTTTCCAGGTTGTTGTTGGTGGTAGGTCTTAAGTCCTTCTTTTTAAAAAAATGGTATTTATCAATGGACAGTCAGCATGGGGTAATGGTTGGAACATCGGACTATGACCCTGGACTACAGGGTTCAATTCCCATTTGGCCACAGAAACCTACTGGGTGACCTTGGGCACATCGCAAACTCTCAGCCCCAGAAACCCCTCTTAATGGGTTTGACTAAGGCCATTTTTGCACTGCACTCTTATAGCAATTATTCCACTTTCAACACCCTACGATTATTCCACTTTTCAGATGCCACTTTAATTAAAAGAAAAAGAAAAGGAAGAAGAAGATTATTCCACTTTCAACACAACAAAAAGAAAAGGAAGAAGAAGATTATTCCATGATTATTCCACTTTCAACACCCTATGGAATCCTGGGGTTTGCAGTTTAGGGAGCGGCCAGCCGGTCCCTTCCTAAACTGCAAACCCCAGGATTCCATAGGGTGTTGAAAGTGGAATAATCGCACTATAAGAGTGTAGTGCAGAAACAGCATTAGGGTTCCCATAAGTGGAAATGACTCAAAGGCAGTGTTATATCTAGCATAAACAATGCCTAGGGCAAGCATGGAAGTTGCACCCCTACCTAGTTCAAAGACAGATGCAGAGAGAGGCAGGAAGCAATGTCTTGCCAGTGAACCCAGCAAGAGCAGGGGAACACACACTGCCTCCATCTCAACCCTGATTCAGCCCCCAGCATGTTCCCAACATTTGACACAGTCCTCCTGGGTGATGGAGTCAGACAAGGTGACAAGAGCAGGCAAAGTGGACATTCAAGCCTCACTCATGAGAATCACTGTTGAGATCAACATGTGTCAGTCTGCCCAGTGGGGAGGAGGGGCAGCAAACTTTTACTCCATTTCCGCACTACACTCTTATAGCGTGATTATTCCACTTTCAACATCCTATGGAATCCTGGGGTTTGCAGTTTCAGGAGGGGCCAGCTGGCCCCTCCTGAAACTGCAAACCCCAGGATTCCATAGGATGTTGAAAGTGGAATAATCACGCTATAAGAGTGTAGTGCTGAAATGGCCCCAGTCTCCAGGCAGCAGCGAGATGTCACCGAGTGCCTCCTGCCCTCTGGAGAGCCCCAAGAGGCACGTCACTGTCGCCACCACCATCACCAGCATCTCTGGAGGGCAACAGCAACAGAGCTTGGCCCAGCCCAGCCTTGGTCTGAGGGCCTCGAAAGGGCAGCAGGAGCACCCGTTGCAAATCTGTCATCCCACTCCCTCTTCCCTGAAGAAAATGCGGTGGCGGCAGCAATGTCAACTCCCTGCTTTGGGACCCAGCCGCCACCATATTGGGGGGGAGGGAAGGCACTTCCATCTCTGCGACTAGCTCTAGCAGGATGCCTCACATGGAGGTCAGCATGGCACTGATCCTGGACACGGCATGGGTGAAGCCGGGAATTGTAGTCTTTGCAAAAGTTCATGATGGCGATGACACTTCAGCCTCTGAGCTTGAGGGAAAGGAAAGTGGAGGCAGTGGTGGTGGTGGGCCAGGCCCTGGTGGAGGGGCTGCTTCTTCTGCTGCTGCCACCGCCCTGAGCCGAGAATGACTCCGGCAAGTGTGGTGGTTGGCCAGGCTTAAGGTGGAGGGCTGCTTCTCCCACCACTGCCATGCAGTGACAATAGCTGGGAACACTGCTGCTTTCAGGGTGTGTTGCTGGGCTGGCTGTCCCGAACAATGGGGCAGGGGAGGGCACAGCTTTTTTTGCACCTCCATGGCATGGATGTAGCTTACTTGCCCCACCCTGGATACACCTCTGCTTAAAGGCACAGAACAGCGTCAATAATTTATCCATTAGAGAGCCAATGTGGTCTAGTGGTTTGAGCGCTGAGTGGGTTTCCTTAGACAAGCAGAGAATCAAACCATTGTCTCCAAGGTTATAGTCCAATGCTCCAAACACTACACCAAAAAGCTGGCTCCCTCAAGGAACACCTACCCTTTATCATCAATTGTCCTTTTGTTTTAATTTTGTTTTTAATTTGTTTTTAATAATTAATGTGTTTTAGGGGGATAGAAGGGTTGGTGGGTGGGAAGGATGGGGTATATTTTAATGTTTTGATGTATTTATATATTCCTGTAATGCCGCCTCGATCCACTGGGAGAGGCGGGATGATGATGATGATGATGATGATGATTATATTGAATACTGCCACCACAAACCTCTTGTCTGAATCCAGGCTCTCAGAGTGGTAGCATTTCTGGGGGCCAAAAGTGCATAAAAATAAAAGCAAAGCTTTATTTACGAAAGAAATACATAACGCAGCAGATTGTTTATATACGACATTAAAACACCACACTCACTCCTCTTCAATCTAAAATCATACCTTTACCAATCACTCAGTTCAAACGCTTTTCTTTCACTCCACCCCTGATCTAAATCAAAACCCTCCCAAAATCTCTTCTCAAACATTCCACCTTAACACTCTGTTCTCTCCCCACTCCCAATGGCTACTTATCTCCTATTCAGACAATAAATCAAGCAAAATCTTTATATACAAACTCCTGACATCACAAGGGCCTTCTTGGTGGCTGCTCCTGAACTTTGGAACTCCCTTCCTAAGGAGGCCATGGAGGAGGCTTTTGCCTTGCTTTCCTTCTGACAACAACTGAAAACTTTATTCTTTTAGGCTTTTAGGAACTGACAGCAATGGGCTTTTAACGTTGTGCTAAGTATCGCTAACTTTTTGGAAAAAGATTTTTAAAACGTGTGTGTGTGTGTGTGTGCACGTGAGTGTGTGTGTGTGTGTGTGTGTATGTGTATATATATATATATATATATATATATATATATACGCACACATACATTTACTGGTTTTGGAGAGGATATTTTTTTTCATCTGTACTGGTTTTAATAGTTTGTAGGTTGCCTTGCATCTCAGTAGTGGCAAAAGGGAAAAGAGTATTGCTAGGCTGGAGTCTGTCTCTCCATCACTCCATTTCCACATTGCAGAAGACTCCCTTTCCCCACCTGCTGTACATTAAACTGGCCATAACAGTTTCCTTTAAAAAAAAACAAAAAACCTGAAGTCTGTTTCATAGAGTGTTTAATCTCATAATAGATCTGGTTGTACTTACGGAACAGCTATCGCTGGAGCACGTCTGCTGTCTGACAAGGCGGGGGGGAAGATGTATACTGCTGGAATTCTTTTCTTCCTTTTTTTTGCAGCTGCTACACTTTTTATATCTACCCAGGAGTAAAGCTCATGATGCCACTTAGCTTGTATCTATGACATACAGTCCCATCAGTAGAAGCTGGTGGTTTCCATGTCTGCTTTGGATTTTAGTCTGAACTTCATAGTTATTTATTTATTTATTTATTTATTTATTTATTTATTTGCTTGCTTTAAAACAAACACTCTCATTCACAATCAACAAGGAATACAGTCGACTCTCCATATTCACGAGGGGCAGGGGCTCAGGGCCCCTGCAAAAGTGGGAAAACTGCAAATATCAAAATGTGTGCCTGTGGGAAGGAGGCTGAGATGTGGGTGGGTAATTGGCATTCAGGGTTCAAACCAAGAAGATTTCCGCACTAGATGGTTATAGCGCTGTTATTCCGCTTTCAGCATCCTATGGAATCCTGGGGTTTGCAGTTTCGGGAGGGGCCGCCTGGCCCCTCCCGAAACTGCAAACCCCAGGATTCCATAGGATGCTGAAAGCGGATGACAGCGCTATACTTGTCCAGTGCGAAAATGGCCCAAGTCAGGGAAAGGAGAGAAAGGCTCAGCATGGCTCTGCATGGTGGCGCTATATTTCCTCTCCCCTCCATCTCTTTCCTTGGATGTTCAGGCCATCAGTGGAGGATTTGTGGCGCTGAGAAATTGAGCCGTGAGCAGTCCTTAGCTGGCCAGGTAGTGGCTGGTGGAGGAGGAGAACAAACAGAGGTTGGTTTTTAAAGGGCTGCGTGACCTGTTCGGAGCTGCTGAGAGGGAAGGTTCCCCCACAAATGAAGTGCCGGGGAGGGGCAGGGGTTGTACAAACTCCAAACAATCAAGTCCATGAAAGTCAAACCTGCAAATATGGAGGGCTGATTGTACATTAAGAAAAAAAGAAAAAGCAGACAGAGGAAAAAGAACCTAAAACTAAAACACAAGCCTTTGAGGCGCCTCCCTAAACTGCAAGCCCCAGGATTCCATCGGATGTTGAAAGTGGAATAATAGTACTATAACAATCTAGTGCGGAAATGGCCTGGAACGTTTTAAAAGCAGCTGAAAAAATGGAATGACATTGGATTAATTGGGACTGTCCCTGGCAAATTGGGACAGTCAGAGGATAGGGTAGTATAATTTGCCACAAGAGAGTTACACAGTAACTGTAACTATCAATCAGAGTTACATAGTGATTGTGTTCTGCAACCCTTGTGTTGACCTGCGACGTAGCACAACTGAGGCCACTTCCGCAGTAGCCTGTTATAGTGCAATGATTCCATTTTCAACATCCTCTGGAATCCTGGGGTTTGCAGTTAACAGGCTACTGCAGAAATGGCCTGAATAAATAACCACATGTGCAACCTAATGCTCAACAAATGTGCGAGGACATCCCATCCACATCCATGGGTGTCCCATGTACAGCCATGCACATAAGCATCTGTGTGTGTGTGTGCGCGTGTGCGTGTGTGTGTCATAGACATAACTGCAGTTCCACAAAATTGAACTGAATGCGAACATTCTTCTTGGATCCAAAAAGTCGAAGTGTTCCTGTAGCTTGCACACCTCTAAGACACCCAACTGGATTCCAGCCAAAAAAAAGCCGAAAAGCACTCACTTTCCGACTGACTTTTAAGAGAGCATTATCAGTTGCACTCTTGATCTGTGCACACTTCAGATTTTGTCACTATTTTTAATCTTTAAAGAAGAAATATGATAATTTCCCTCAAACAATGATTTTCCCAGGTCATATAGCAGAAAATATGGAATCTTGAAGAGGTATTAACGGCATCCTTGGCAAGAATATCACAGTTGTTCATCTTTACTTTTTGCTTCTTTATTGCACAATATCTTTTATCTTTCACTGTGAATACCTCAGCAAGTTTTGCTTCTCATGTGTTTTTTAAAAGGCAGGTGGGAAGGCTGCAGAAAGTCACATCCCGAAGGGAGCATGCGCATGTTCGAAGCACAAGGAGGGGGCTGCCTGTCACACACGTGCCGTCTCCACCTCCATTTTATGGCTTTTGCTGAGAGGAAGCGGCAGTTCTGGGCACACCTGTGTCCAAGGGGCGAGAACTCTGTTTGCTGTGTTAATGAAATTGTGTAGTTGACACGTCCTTTCCACACAATGCCTGTTTGCTGTCCCTGAGCATCAGGAAGTCTACTGCAGGGCTCCGTGTTCGGGGCAAGTTACAGCTGGCTCCTTCAGGCTCACCTCTTTATAACACTGTGGGGATTCGTTAGGTGGTTTAACAGCCAAAACCTTGTGTGTGTTTGTGTGTGTGTTTAAAGTTCTGGTTGAAAAACCAAAGTGGTTTAGATCAACACATCTGCAGTTCTTTCTCGACAGGTCTCACCAAACGGGTTATCTGCAAACTTATTTTTCAGTTATGTTGTCACGGAGGTCTAGTTCTCAGGGCTGACCGAGAAATGGTGAAAACATTTTCTATCTATCTGCCCCATCCAAGCACTAAAGGGTTCTATTACCAAGTTCTGGTGTTACCCTGTATGTTGGGAGTCCCGGGAGGGGCACCCAAATAACCAAATAAAAGCACAAGTTGGGGAAATTAAGCGCGAGCACTCTCTTAAGCTAACGAGAGGCAGGGTAACTTTAGCTGAGATCTTTAACCCTATGTATACAGCGGCCCTTTTCGCATTGAGGCTTCTCGCACAAGTGGGGGAGGGCGGCTCGCGCGAGAAGGCTCCTCCGGGAGGCTGCCGTTTTCCCCCTCCTTCCTTCCGCAAGCGAAGGAACGAGGGGGAAGCGGCACCAGAGGAGGTTTCTCATGCAAGCCGCCCTCCCCCCGGGCGAAGCAGAAGGCTCTCGCGTCCGTGTCCCCCCCCGTGCGCGCGCGAAGCAGGAGGCTCTCGCGTCCGTCGCCCCCCCGCGCGCACGAAGCAGGAGGTGTTGCGTCCATTGCGCTAGCGCCCCGCCCCTTCCTTCTGCAGGGGCGGAGGGAAGGAAGCACGACCCGGCCGCCTCCCCGACGCTCCGCACAGGAGGTAAGTGCGCCTGGGCGCCGGGAGCGTTGCGCGAGCGCGGGTGATTTTCACTTCAAGGCGAAAATCAAAAAACCCGTGATCGCGCCGCTGCAGCCCCATGAGCGGGGTGGAAGTGGGAGTGTGTCGTGCAGAGCGACGCTCCCACTCCCGCGAGGCTCAGGGAGCTATCGCGCGACAGAAAGCCCGTGTGAAAAGGGCCAGCGTCAGGTCAGAGAGCGGCTAGACAAGGTTTTAAAAGTAAAAAATAATATTTTATTAAGAACGAGCAACACGAGAGACACGACAAATGCTAACTAACTTAGAAATGGAAATGGAGAGTTTCAAGGGAGCGGGTAATACGACACCTGGTCTCGTAGTCCTGGAGAGAAAGATGGGGTTCCAGGAGAGAAAGCTCAGCGTGGTTCGCTGAGGGGAGTTTCCTTTGACAACCAGCAGCAAGGCAGGATGGAAGTCCAAAGTAGTCCGAGGAAGTCCCAAAAGTGGGGACTTTTTATAGGGTGGAGTTTACCTACAGGTTATGCCATGCTCGGTGAGAACAAAGGAATTTTGGAGCTGGACAAAGGAGTTGGAAAAGGTCAGGTTTTGCATGATTAGCTTAGCACTTAATGACAATAGTTTGGCCAGTACACTGATGGCCCGACATAAAGGAATGGCTCGGCTCTTGGCCGTGTGGCTTTGTGTATACGCACCGAGCAGAGCCGGTTTGCAGGGAGGTTTTTCCCTAAAGTATCAGAGAGGCTTAAGTTGCCTGCCTGAATGAGGTTTTGGAATGTACAACCATTAATGGCCACGCCCCAGACGTGCTTGTCCAGAGGACCTCTGCAAACACGTGGAGTAGGGTGGCAGAGAAGGGTCAAGCCAAGGCCAAATTATTTGATATCGAAAGGATATCTAGTGCTCTCACCGGACATATCATAACCGTGATAACACTGGTTTGTGATCCGTGCTTAAACCACGGGCCTTTCTGCACTACACTGCTACAGTGCTATTGTTCCACTTTCACCATTCTGGGGTTTGTAATTTACTAGGGCCAAGGAGCTCTCTGGTTGAGAATTCAAAATGCCCCTCCTTAAATTGCAAACCCCAGAATTCCATAGGAAGTTGACAGTGGACTAATAGCACTATTAGTGTAGTGTGGAAAGGCCTCATATTTGGACAGCACATTTCTCATTGGAAATGTACTGGAAATGGAAGTGTAGAGGGGCGTTTGCCTTCCTCTGAGGCTGAGAGAGTGTGACTTGCCAAGATCACCCAGGGGGTTTCCATAACTGAGCAGGGATTTGAATCCTGAGCCAATGCTCAAACCACTAAACCATGCTGGCTCACTTAAGTAATAAATCTCCCCTGACACACACATCCCTGCCAAACCTGATGGAAATGTCATTCATCTGCACTACAGTCAGGGGTAGAATGGGCCACTTTTTCGTGATTGTGACAGTGGCCATTTCCACAGTAGCCTGTTATAGCGCTACGATTCCACTTTCAACATCCTCTGGAATCCTGGGGTTTGCAGTTTCGGGAGGGGCCAGCCGGCCCCTCCCGAAACTGCAAACCCCAGGATTCCAGAGGATGTTGAAAGTGGAATCGTAGCGCTATAAAAGGCTACTGCAGAAATGGCCAGTATTCCCACCATTGTAACTCCCCTCCCAACCTACTTTACTGGGCATCAGCTGCATAGCAAGAAAGAGGTCCATTCTTCTGGTGATTGGAGCATGAGCGAATGACATTTCTGTCACATGGTGGGGGGGTCAGGCCAGAAAAAGTTCTTTAAGGCATGTCCGCACCGTTTAAAAACACCAGAAAGAATGAATGAATGAATAAATCTTTGTTGCTCAGCTAAAAGCCATTGCAACTCACCACAGTCAGACAAAATACATCTAAATAACAGAATAGGACATTACAAATGGTAATAGACTCATATAAAAGCTAACATGCAAGAACAACGTATAAGGAATAAGCAATCAATGTAATGATTTTAAAAAATCGGAGCAATATAAAATATAAAATATATCTCCAAGATGATATAATGTAATCCAATGTAAAATTCAATATAAAATTATATAAAATTATATAAAATATACAATTTAAAATTGCATTCATAACACCAGGATCAATTACTTTTATCACCTCTGTATTGTTCGTGGGGATAGTTTTGATATCTAGATCTTATCTTACTTGCGCCTGATGCAAAATTTGCAACCATAACAGTGACATGGGGTCGTTCTCAGCTAATAGTCCACAAATCTGCTCAAGAGGTAGAAAGACCAGAAAGGTAAAAAGATCAGAAAGCCCCAGATTTTCTTCTTGCTCTTTCCAAGTTTATTTCAGAGTTCCATACGTGGTTTATTTATCTCAGCATATTGTGTGTCAATTTTCAGTACAATCAGAGACTTTTTATACCAGCTCCTCAGCTTGGTTTATTTTAGTCCAGTATAAAATGGAAAAGAAACAGGAACAAAATTTGAGACTTTTCAATCAGTGAGGATGCACCCATAGTAAAGTATACTTAATTAATTGTTTCTTAATTAATTAAGTGTACTTAATTGCGTAGTTGGTACAGGATTATACCCAATGTTTTTAATCTTATCGAGGGTTTAATTGTATTTTAATGTCAACTATTTTATGTTTTTAGTTATATTGAATTTGTTTCAGTTGGTTAGCCAATTCAAGTCCTGGTTTGGGAAGGGGGGGAAATGGAGGTATTAATAAAGATGATAATGATGGTGAGGAAGGTCGTCGTCATCATCATCGTCGTCGTCGTCGTCGTCGAGAGACCTGCAATCTGATTCTTGGAGCAAGACTGTTGCATCCACAGGGGTCCTCTGTGGCAGATTTCTAGCCTGACCTGTTGTTAAGATTCTTTTCCTTTCTTTTTTTTTCTTTTTTAAAAAGCTAAGCAAATGTTTTCTGTTTTCTTTTTCTTTCCTAAGGTTTTATTTGGCCCGTCGCTCCTAGAAAACAGTATGGGGCCCAAATGATTAACACCTGTGGCAATACACAGGAAGGCCAACAGCAGTGGCTTGCAAATCTTCCTAAGGTACTTGACAAAATAATAAATCAAAATATTATCCTATGGCATCCCGGCTACATTTACAAGGGATTTAGGCTCCAGTCCAATGCACACTGGCATGGGGAGTAAACTCTGTTGGACTCGGTGCAGTTTACTTCTGAGTAGGCGGGTATCGGGTTGCACTGTTAAGCCTCTCTCTCTCTCTCTCTCTCTCAAACATTTCACTCTCGAGCCAAATCACTTCCATTGTGTGAAAATATTGTGCTGGCAATTATACAGACACATACAGTTGGTAAGCCTTCTAAATGTTAATTTAAGTTGTGGATGTTTCAGAAATGCTAGTTTAACATTGCCTGGGCACAGGGCCGCCAAGAAGATGGGAGACAACTTAATAATTTACAGCAGAATATGTGAAAAGGACCTTGAGAATATTGTTGAGTATAAGGTGTACGTGAGCCAACAGTGTAGTGCTGCAGCAAAGAAGGCAAATAATATTTTAGCCTGCATTAATAGGACTGTAGTTTTCAAGATAAGGAAAGTAATAATCCTACTATGTTCTGCACTGGTCAGACCTCATCTGGAGTACTGCGTTCAGTTCTAGGGGCCACATTTCAGGAAGAATACAGGCAAGTTAGAGCAGGTTCAGAGAAGGGCAATGAGGGCCATTTCCACACTGGACTGTTATAGTGCTATTATTCCACTTTCAACATCCTATGGAATCCTGGGGTTTGCAGTTTAGGGAGAGGTCTCAAAGGCCTTAAAGGATTCCAAGGATGTTGAAAGTAGAATAATAGCACTATAACAGTCCAGTGTGGAAATGGCAAAGGACACTAAGAGGATCAAGGAGGGCAAAACATATGAGGAAAGAAAATGAGCATGTTCAGACTGGGGCCATTTCCACACTACATTCTTATAGCGGCCGGCCCCTCCCGAAACTGCAAACCCCAGGATTCCATAGGAGGTTGAAAGTGGAATAATTGCACTATAAGAGTTTAGTGCGTAAATGGCCTGGTAAAGAGAAGACTGAGAGGTGAAATGTTTGCACTCTTTAAATATCTCAAAGGCTGTCATAGAGAGGAGGGGACAGGCTTGTTCTCTGCAGTCCCAGAGGGTATGGCCAGGTCTAATGATCTGAAGTTGCAGTAGAGTAGATTTCAACTGAACATGGGAAGAAATGCTTTGACACAAAAAGCAGTTTGACATGAGAACTAGTCCTCTTGACATCTCCAAAAAGAGGCTAAATAGCTACCTGTTGGGGAAGCTCCAACTGGAGTCCCTGCATTGAGGAGGGGTGGGTTGAACTTGATAGCCTATGGTGCCCTTTCCGACTTTATGATTCTATCCTTCCAAGATGTGTCCATGTGTTAACTGGCATCAAATCAATCTCAGCTTATGGTGGCCCCATGGATAAGAAACCTCCAGGCCACTCTACCATCAACCACCCTGCTCAGGTCTTCCTTGGTTGAGTCTATCTACCCGTAATGGAGTCTTCCTCTTTTCCTGATGCCTTCCACCTTACCAAGTATTATTGTCTTTTCTAGTGAGTCGTGTCTTCTTCTGATACAACAGTTTCTTGAGCAGTGGAGGAGCTTGGAGTGTGTGGAGGGGGGCGGGAGGCAGCTGGGCTATGGCATGAGGGACATGGCCACCGTGTGTGGGGACATGGCTAGGGAACATGAGCGCATGGCCAGGGTGCATGGGGTCATGGCTATGGGCCAGGATGCCCCAAAAACATTGCCGCCAGGGGCGAACCGTCTCCCTACCTCTCCTCGGCTGTTCTTGAGTAGAACAGTAGATTATTCATCTTGGCTTCCAAGAAGAGTTTTGTCTTGATGTGCTCTAGAACCCATTTATTTGTCCTTTTAGCAGTCCAGGGCATTCATAGAACTCATCTCCAGCACCGTTTCAAAGGAGTTTATTTTCTTCCTATCAGCTTCCCCCACTGTCCAGCTTTCGCAAGCATACACAGAAACTGCAAACACAATAGCATGGACAATCCTAACTTTAGTATTCAGTGATGTATCTTTACGCTTGAGGATCTTGTCTAGTTCCTTCACGGCTGCCCTTCCAAGTCCTTGTCATCTTCTGATTACTTGCCTGCAGTCTCTGTTCTGATTAATGACTGAGCCAAGGCATGGAAAATCCTGAACTATTTCAATATCTTCTTGGTCACCTTTAAGGTTATATAAATCATCTGTGGTCATCTGTAGTAGATATTTCCTCTAACATTTCACAATAAAAAATATGTACACGGGTGGCCAAGTAACGTCAGGTGGCAATCAATGTGGCAAAAGCTAGGAAGAAGAGACAAGCTAAGAGAAGACATGTCGGCTTGCTTTTGCTTGAGTTGACTGGAAAGGCCAGATTCCACCCCTCTCATAGAATCATAGAAATGTAGAGTTGGAAGAGACCCCAGGGGCATCCAGTCCAACCCCCTGCCATGCAGGAACACCCTCAAAGCACTCCCGACAGATGGCCATCAAGCCTCTGCTTAAAAACCTCCAAAGAAGGAGACTCCACTATACTCCGAGGCAGCAGATTCCACTGCCGGACAGCCCTGGCCATCAGGAAATTCTTCCTGAGGTTCAGGTGGAATCTCCTTTCCTGCAGCTTGAATCCATTGCTCCTTGTCCTGGTCTCTGGAGCAGCAGAGAACAAGCCCACTCCTTCCTCTATATGGCATCCCTTCAAGTATTTAAACATGGCTATCATGTCCCCTCTTAACCTTCTCTTCTGCAGACTAAACATACCCAGCTCCCTAAGTCTATCCTCATAGGGCATGGCTTCCAGGCCTCTCACCATTTTGGTTGCCCTCCTCTGGACTTGCTCCAGCTTGACCATGTCCTTCTTGAATTGGGGTGCCCAGAACTGGACACAATTTTCAAGATGAGGTCTAACCAAAGCAGAGTAGAGTGGTACCAGTACCTCCCTCGATCTAGACACCAGACTCCTATTGATGCAACCGGGAATTGCATTGGCTTTCTTGGCTACCACATCACACTGCTGACTCATGTTCAGCTTGTGGTCTATGAAGACTCCTAGATCCCTTTCACACGTGCTGCTATCCAGCCACGTGTCCCCCATCCTATATTTCTGTATTCCATTATTTCTACCTAAGTGTAGGACCTTACATTTCTCTCTGTTGAATTTCATTTTGTTCGCCTTGGCCCAGCTCTCCAATATATCCAGGTCATTTTGAATTTTGATCCTGTCCTCTGGCGTATTAGCAACCTCTCCCAATTTGGTATCATCTGCAAATTTGATGAGCATGCCCTCTATTCCTTCATCCAAGTCATTGATAAAAATGTTGAACAGCACTGCATTGAGTTAATTAAATGCAGACTTCATTTCAAACTCAGTTTATAGCAACTGATGTAAGGTGAGGATGCACCATCTAGCATTCCACAGGTAAAAACTGGGACGCATGTGGCTCAGCCACATAGGAGTGTGGTCAAAAGGGTGCAACCAGACAACAAGAGACCAAAAGTTACTGATGAGGAAGAACACACAAATCTACTATTTTAAGCAGCAAAACCCTGGAATTTATGGAGCGGGAAGGCAGTTGAGCCTGCCAGGAAGGGCAAGATTCAGCCTGCTTCTCTTCTTCTGCTAATGTTATTAATTTAGTCTTATTGATTTATTTGAGTCATATCTCCACTTTAGTCCAAAGTGTAAAAGCGCTAACCAAGATGATTCACAAAAATTAAAACACACAAAACACAATAGCTTGAATCTTCTTCTCAATTAGAAAACATAATGGCTTGAATCTTCTAATTTAACTGTTGTGAATCCTCTTGAGTCCCAGTTTTGGTTGAAAGGTGGGATATGACTCAAAGAAATAAAAAAATAAATAAATAAAAAATAAAAAGCCTACATCAGTGTCACCAGAAAACACAGATTGGATTGGGGACCATCGGGAAAAGTTACAGGTACTGGAATAGGCCAGTTGCTATGGAGACGATGCCTAGCAGCAAGGAGGAAGACAGTGTATTCCTGCAGGAACCCAACCTCTGTATGTGAACAACTCTAAATACAGATTGGATTGGAAAATATGGAGGAGAGTTACAAGCAGTGGAATAGGCTAGTTGCTATGGAGATGAGGCCTAGCAGCAAGGAGGAGGACAGCATATTCCTTCAGGAACTGAAACTGTGTATGTGAATAACTCTAAATACAGATTGCATTGGGAAATATGGAGTGTTACTCTGATTTCTGCGGCTCCCGTGAGGGACACCTAAATGCGCTCCAAATTATATAAGTTGGGGAAATTAGTCAAAGAGCACAAGCTAATAATGCAAGAAGCAGGGCAACGTAGCGAGATCTTTTACCCAATGTCTACAGGGCCAGACCAAGTCAAAGAGCAAACCGAAGTATAAAAATAATTGTGATCTTTATTAAAATACAGTCAAACAATGTATGCAGCACACTCACACAGGTAACTATAGAAATAAAGGTTGGAGTGGGATAGAGGGATTTTTAAGAGGAATTGTTGGTTTGGGTAATACTACACCTGTCCTGAAGCCCAGGCAGTCTGAAGATTGAGTTTGTAGGTATGGAGTCTCAGTACGGGAGACTGAGGGGAAGGCTCACCAAACAAAGCGGCAGCAAGGCCAGATGGAAATCGGGAGCAAACCAAAGAAGCTCTCAAAGTCAGGGGTTTTTATAGGGAGAAATGTGGCCACAGGCCAATCCGTACTTGGGGAAAACAATCAGTTTCGGACTGGAGACAAAGCCTCGGAAAGGTTAGAATTTAGCATGATGGAGTCAGGTCCGAATTGACAATAGAGTAGCCAGTATGCAAATACAGAGTGCTTGACAGTTGAGAATTCGGCTTGCCAAGTTGCCTGCTCGGGGCAGGGAGTTCTTTGTAGGTAGCGTGCAGACATAGGCCCTTTTCGCACTGAGGCTTTTTGCGTGAGCCGGGGTGGGCGGCTTGCGCGAAAAGCCTCTTCCGAGAGCCTGCCGGTTCCCCGCTCGTTCCTTCCGCAGGCGAAGGAACAAGCGGGGAAGCGGCAGCGTCCCGGAGGCGGAGGCGGCTCGCGCGTCCATCCTCCCCCGCTTGCGCGAGAAGCAGGAGCCTCTCGCGCCGCCCCCCGCGCACGCGGGAAGCGAGCGACAGTCGCGCCCGTCCCCCCCGCGCGCGCCAGGAGCGAGCGACAGTCGCGCCCACCCACCCCCCGCGCGCGCCAGGAGCGAGCGACAGTCGCGCCCACCCACCTCCCGCACGCGCCAGGAGCGAGCGACAGTCGCGCCCACCCACCCCCCGCGTGCGCGCGCGAAGCAGGAGGCTGTCGCGAGCAGCCCCCCACCCGCGCGAAGCAGGATGCCATCGCATCCGTCACGCAAGCGCCCCGCCCCACCCCTTCCTTCCGCAGGAGCGGAGGGAAGGAAGCCCTACCCGGCCGCCTCTCCAACGCACCGCACAACAGGTAAGTGCGGGTGGGCGCCGGGAGCGTTGCCCGAGCGCGGGGTGATTTTCGCTTGGAAGCGAAAATCAAAAACCCCGCGCTCACGCCGCTGCAGCCCCGTGAGAGCGCCGGAAGTGGGAGTGCGTCGTGTGGAGCAGCGCTCCCACTCCCGCACGGCTCACGGGGCTATTTCGCTCGGGAAAGCCCGTGCGAAAAGGGCCATAATGAGAGTACTTCCCTTTGAGGTCTCCTGAAGTGGCGGGTTGGCTATTTCTGGTCTGCCTGTATTGTGTGGAACATTACAGCGATTAGTGGCCATGCTTGTCTGCGAGCTTGTCCGGGGGACCTCACAGCACGTGGAGAGGAATGGGTGAAGAAGGCCAAATTATTGATATCAAAGTGATATCTAATACCACCCCAAGTGCGGCTTAGGAACTGCAGTAACAGGAGAAAAGTTACAGGTACTGGAGAAGACGGTTTGCTGAGCTCTTAAGAGGAAAATAAAATCCTGGAAAAGTTACAGGTACTAGACAACACAGTTTGGGGAATTAGAGATGCAGGTTATCAAATCTGTGTATTTCTTTCTTTTTTAATAACTTTATTCAAATTTCAACAAATAAAACAAACAATAATTTTTGCAAAGTTACATGTGGTGTTATTCCTTTTTCCTTTCCTTTCTGGATTACAATTATTGATATTCCCTCTATTTATTATATCACGTATCGCAATAGTATGTTAATAATATATAATTTGTTAGTTCCTGCTATATATCTCTACTTTACTCGCTTCATGATATTTCATTAACTGTTAACTGTATAATAATTGTTATCATGAAAAATTTATTACCTCCGTCTACCCCCAACCCAAATCTGTAACAATCTTCCACTCTTTGTTTATGTCCTCATCTGATTTCCCTTTCGAAATCTGTGTATTTCAACCACATCTTACTCCTAAAAAAGGTAAAGTAATTCCTAAAGTATTTCTAACAAGTGTTACCTATGAGAAAATAAAATCCTGCGCAACACCAGGTAAATATGCTAGTACTAAATAAATAACATTAGGTAACCACGCCCTCTAACATTTTGCAGATGAAAACCAGGGCCATTTCCGTACTAGACTGTTATAGCGCTATGATTCCACTTTCAACATCCTATGGAATCCTGGGGTTTGCAGTTTAGGGAAGGGCCTTTGAGGTGACTAAGGTCCCTAAACTGCAAACCCCAGGATTCCATAGGATGTTGAAAGTAGAATCATAGCGCTATAACAGTCTAGTGCTGAAATGGCCCAGGACACATGTGGCCAAGCACCATCAGAGCAGGATCAAGATGGCACAAGTAGTTAACGGGGAAGAAACAAGTGTTACTCAAATTCCGTCCCCATTGCTGGATTGACAGGGAGACCTTGGGTTCAGGTATACCCTCCATTTTGCAAGGCGCATGCAAAATGGACTCCCAAGGATTATACAGTCTTCCCTTTACATTCACAGATTTTATCTTCACAAATTTGATTATTCCTGAGGCACACACATGCCCCCCCAATTTTCCTCCTCCCGTTCCCTTGTGTTTTCCTGGTAGTGGAGAATCATAGAATCATAGAATCATAGACATGTAGAGTTGGAAGAGACCCCAGGGGCCATCCAGTCCAACCCCCTGCCATGCAGGAACACCCTCAAAGCAATCCCGACAGATGGCCATCCAGCCTCTGCTTCAAAACCTCCAAGGAAGGAGACTCCACTACACTCCGAGGCAGCAGCAGATTATTCCACTGCCGGACAGCCCTGATCGTCAGGAAGTTCTTCCTGAGGTTCAGGTGGAATCTCCTTTCCTGCAGCTGAAATCCACTGCTCCTTGTCCTGGTCTCTGGAGCAGCAGAAAATAAGCCCTCTCCTTACTCTACATGGCATCCCTTCAAATATTTAAACATGGAAGGAAAGTGCCTGGACCACAGGCACAGAAATGGAGGGGAAGGCACATACAAGCCTTCTTTCTCCCCTCCAGAGCTCCCCTTCCTATTCTTTTGCCTCTGGCCCCAGTACTGAGAACTGAGGCAATAGGCAAAGGAATGATGGGGGGAGGCTCACACTAGCCTTCCTTCCCCCTCGGGAGCCCCCTCATTCCCTTGCCTGTAAACAGAGACCTCCAAAGACATTCACGTTAACTGCCACGGCACTATCCTATGGAATCCTGGGGTTTGTAGTTTCTTGAGACACTAGGGCTCTTTGGCTGAAAATTCTACGTGTCCCTCCAAAAACTGCAGATCCCAGGATGCCATAGGATATTGTCATGGCAGTTCATAGAATCATAGAAATATAGAGTTGGAAGAGACCACAATGGCCATCGAGTCCAACCTCATTCTGCCATGCAGGAACAAACACTCAAAGCACCTCCAGCAAATGGCCATCCAGGCTCTGCCTAAAAACCTCCAAAGAAGGAGACTCCACCACACTCGGAGACAGCATATTCCACTATCAAATGGCTCTGAGTGTCAGGAAGTTCTTCCTGATGTTAAGTGAAATCCCTTTTCCTGTACTTTGAATCCATTGCTCCATGTCCTAGTTTCTGAAGCAGCAGAAAACAAGCTTGCTCCATCTTCAACATGATGGAGGTACACGCAAGCCTTCATGCTCCCCTTTGGAGCCCCCTCATTCCCTTGCTTTGTTTAGAAACCTCCAAAGAAATTCACTTTAACTGCCATGGCACTGTCCTGTAGAATTCTGGGGTCTGTAGTTTCTTGAGACACTAGGTCTCTCTGGCTGAAAATTCTACATGTCCCTCCCAAAACTGCAGATCCCAGTGTTACCCTGTATTATGGGTGTCCCGGGAGGGACGCCCAAATAACGAAGCAAAAACACAAGATGGGGAAATTAACTTGAGCACTCTCTTAAGCTAACGGGAGGCAGGGTAACTTAGCTGGGATCTTGCAACCCTATGTCTACAGCGTCAGGTCAGAAGAGCAGCCAGACAAGTTTAAAAGTAACAAAATGATAGCTTTATTAAAGGACAAACAACGAATAAGACACCACATGCACACAACTAACTAGAATAGAAATGGGAGTTCTCGGAGGGAAATGGGTGATACGACACCTTGGCCCTTTTCGCACGGGCTTTCTCTCGCGAAATAGCCCCTTGAGCCTCGCGGGAGTGGGAGCATCGCTCTGCACGACGCACTCTCACTTCCGCCGCGCTCACGGGGCTGCAGTGGCACAATCACGGGTTTTTTGATTTTTGCCTCAAAGCGAAAATCACCTGCGCTTGCGCAATGCTCCCGGCGCCCACGCGCACTTACCTCCTGTGCGGAGCGTTGGGGAGGCGGCCGGGTTGCGCTTCCTTCCCTCCGCCCCTGAGGAAGGAAGGAGCGGGGCGGGGCGCTAGCGCGACGGACGCGACAGCCTCCTGCTTCGCGCGGGCGGGGGGACGGACGCACAGCCTCCTGCTTCACCCGGGGGGAGGGCGGCTCGCGCGAGGGTGCCGCTTCCCCCTAGTTCCTTCACCTGTGGAAGGAGTGGGGAAATGGTAGCCTCCCGGAGGAGCCTTCTTGCACGAGCCGCCCTCCCCCGCTTGCGCGAGAAGCCTCAATGCGAAAAGGGCCCTTGTCTCGTAGTCCTGGAGAGAAGTGGAGGTTGCAGGGAAGAAAGCTCAGCGCAGTTCGCTGAGGGGGCAACTCGCTGGACAAAGCAGCAGCAAGGCAGGATAGCAGTCCGGAGTATTCCGAAGAGTGCTCGGAATTGGGGACTTTTTATAGGGTGGATTGTGCCTACAGGCCATGCCATGCTCGGTGAGAACAAAGAAAATTTGGAGCGGGACAAAAGTGTTGGAAAAGGTCAAGTTCTACATGATGAGCTTAGTGCTAGATGACAATAGTATGGCCAGTATGCAAATAGCTCAGCATAAAGAAAGTGCCGGCTTTCGGACGAGCGTCTTTGTGTAAAGTCGCGCTTAAGCAGGGTGTGTCTGCAAGAAAATGATCCCTGAAGCAACGGAGAGGCATTAATCTGCCTGCCTAAGTGGGGATTGGAATGTCCAACCATTAACGGCTGTGCCTGTTTACGTGCTTGTCCGGTGGCCTCGCAAACACGTGGAGCAGGGTGGCGGAGAAAGGTCTAATGAAGGCCAAATAAGTTTGATATCAAGAGATATCTAGTGCTATCACCAGGCATGTCAGAACCGTGGTAACACCAGGATTCCATAGGACGTGGACATGGCAGTTAATATAGCTCTGTTACAGTATAGTGTGATATATAACTATGGAACTTTCTTTAAAAAAGAAAAGAAAAGCAGTATATAAATGTTGAAATTAAATAAATGACATTGAAATGAGGACTGATCAATGTAAGAAGAGCAAGTGGACTTCAGCACAATTTGGAGAAGACTGCACACTGTTTTTCTACTTTAAGTATGGAGCTAAATGGGGTTTTCTCAGCACGATTTCTTCATGGCAAGTCTGTCTTTGCCTTCCTCTGAGGTTGGGAGAGTGTGACCTGCTCATGGTCAGCCAGTTGGTGTCCATGACTGACTGGAGATTTGAATGATGAGCCATTTCCGCACTAGCTTGTTATAGCACAACGATACCACTTTCAACATCCTCTGGAATCCTGGGGTTTGAAGTTTCGGGAGGGGCCGCCTCCCGAATCATCGCACTATAACAGGCTAGTGCGGAAATGGTCTTGGTCTCCAAAGTCGCAGTTCAATGCTCAAACCACGACACCACACTGGTTCTCCGTTCTATGTTACCTGTGAAATATTAACCCCAACCCCTTTAAGTTTCCTGGAGAGCAAAATGGAATTACTTCTTCTTCCGTTTAAACCTACATCGACAACAAGAGCTTCAGACTTGGCAGTGGTCCTGCATTGGGATGGCAGACAATTGCTGATGTGACATAATGAAAGATAGGGTATCTGAAACCCAAATTCCAACCATTTCTTTATAGCTTTTGCATTCTTGCCTGGTGAGCTCAGTGACATCAGTAGATTGAATTCAAAGCACATTCAGGCGAGGCTTAGCCAAAAATGAAAGGGGAAAAAAAAAAAACCTAGCAAAGGCGCAGTGATTGGAAAGGCAAACAAGATGGTATCTCAAAGGCAAGAGGCCAGAGAGGGAGAGTTTTCCTTTGTGAACATCTCTGATGACCTCGTGGGTAAGAAGTCTTAGGCCATTTCCGCACTAGACTGTTATAGCACTACGATTCCACTTTCAACATCCTATGGAATCCTGGGGTTTGCAGTTTAGGGAGGGGCTGCCAGGCCCCTCCTGAAACTGCAAACCCCAGGATTCCATAGGATGTTGCAAGTGGAATCGTAGCGCTATAACAGTCTAGTGCGGAAACGGCCTGAACAACGTGCTGGATTATCAGCTTCTTATTTTTGTTATTCTAGGTTTTTTGTTTTTAAAAATGGTTTTATATTTTTAACTGGTTTTAATTTTCCTCCTGATATTTTAATCCCTTTTTGATTTTAGTATTTTGTGAATATTTAAAGATTTTTTTTATAGAAAAAAAAGTCAGGCAACTTGAGTCCAAAACTGGGGGGGGGAAGTGGCATATAAGTAAATCAAAGCATTTTTTTATTTTTTTATTTTTTTTGCAGTCCTAGGGGGCAGAAAAGTGGCCCCTAGACTTGCTGCCATTGCCTATCCTTTCTGTACGGAGAGGACATTCCACAATCTGGAAGATGGCCATAAGTCCAGGCATAAGTCCTGGTGCAACAGCTTTCAGACCTACAAGCACAGTTTAGGAAAAAGGGGAGAACCCTGAAGGCACCAGATTCCATCTGATCTTGGAAACTAAGCAGAGTCAGTCCTGGTTAGTAATTGGATGGGACACCATCAAGGGATACCAATTGCTTTGGGCCAGATTTCAGAGGATGGAAGTGGCAAAACCATCTCTGAGTATTCCTTGCCTAAGAAAACCCTATGAAATCCATGGGGTCACCATGAAGTGACAAGTGACTTGTAGGCACATACAAACACAAATACTCTAACAGCATAAGATCCTATCTTGGAAGCTATGCAGAGTCAGCTCTGATTAGTATTTGGATGGGAGACCGCCAATAAATACCAGCTGCTGTAGGCTATATTTCGGAAGGAACTGGCAAAACCACCTCTGGGTATTCCTTGCATAAGAAAACCTGAGGAAATTCATGGGGTTGCCATATGTCTTTTCATATGTTTCCAGGTAGAGTACTGTTCCACACAGGAGTTGTCAAGTCTGGCTTTCCTCTCCATGCAGCCAGCTTGCCCCTTCTGCTGTCACCTCCAGCGCTGGTTACAGACATCTTCCAGATCTCCCCTTTGACATCATGGAGTTTGTAGAATTTCATAGACCAATTTGAGGCTCTCCGGCTCAGAACAATGATCCCAAAGAGGACAGGAATGGCATACCCAAACCCTTCCCTCTGGGGTCTGTAAAGCCAAAACTGTTAAAAAGGAGTAAAATTCACAGACAATGCACAGGTAAGCACTGAGCCAGCCCTTTCATGTTGAACAATCACCCCTTAAAGAGTATCGGGGGGATGGTGTTTATGTGTTCCGATGAGATCACTGCGACTTTTGCACAGTTTACAAATAAAAAGAGGTGGGAATTCACATACACACACCCTCCACATCCTTAGGCCAAATTGCAAGCTCTGGAAATTCAACCCAGGATCTCTGAATCCAGATGTCCTGGGTCCACATGGTGCATTCTTCCCACTTATATACCTTGCACTAAGTTATTTCCCTAGCTTCCTCTCAACCCCTCCACTCTCCCCCACAACTCTTGTCTGGGCTGAGACAGGACAAATGAAAAGCATTTTGATGAAGTGATAACCAACATGCGCGGAATCAAATTTAAGGAAGGAAGGAAGGAAGGAAGGAAGGAAGGAAGGAAGGAAGGAAGGAAAGAAAGAAAAAAGAAGCTCCACCATTTGGTGCAGATAGAAAAAACAACTTGTCTGCTACTTCTCCAGTATTATTTTAACGTGCTTTAAAAACCTGAGAACGGGTAAAAGAGAAATCCTTCTTTTCAAAACTGTGCATAGATGTGCATAAAGAACAAGACCACATCCAGAACTCCCTTGAATATTCTTTCATCCGTACTGGTTCTCAACCTTTGGTCCTCCAGATCTTTTGGACATCAAGTCCCAGAATGCCTGAGTTTGGCCATGGTAACTGAAGCTTTTGGGAGTTGAAGTCCCAAGTATCTGGAGGACCAAAGGTTGAGAACCACTAAGCTGCCTCTTAACTCGCATAGTACAAATCTACACTAAAGTGGTATACAGTGGTCCTATTATACCACAGTTTGGCTGAACACCAAAACAGTACAGCCAAGGCCATTTCTGCACTGCACTATTATAGTGCTATTATTCCACTTTCCTGTGGAATCCTGGGGTTTGGAGTTTAAGGAGGGGTCTTTAGAATTCTCAGCCAGAGAGTTCTCTGGCCTCAGGAAACTACAAGCCCCAGAATTCCACAGGAGGTTGAAAGTGGAATAATAGCACTGTAACAGTGCAGGGTGGAAATGGCCCAAGGTGCATCTGCCAGCTTGCCTGCAAATTGTCTCTTGGGTAATGGAGGAGGCAAAGTCCCTGTTCCTGAAGTCCCACTCAACCACTGAAAGTATTGACAAATTGAAAGCATGACAAAAGGATATGCACCATCCAAGAATGCATAACTGTATGGTTGGAATCTTGTAGGTTGGTTTGCTCCAGAGCTTGTTATGATGTGCCGTCAAGTTGACTCTGACTTTTGGTGACCCTATCCTAGACATTTTTTTTTGCAAGATTTCTTGCGTGTAATTGTGTGGCTGAAATCGTAGTGGTGAGTCCCAGTACGAGTACCAGCCTTAGTGCTATTGACGAGAAAAAGAAAACTTCCCATTTAGACATTTAAAAAAACTTTTAGGTGCTGAGGCAGAAGGAAATGAGAACTAAGATCCCATAACAGGTAAACCTCTTCTACAAGGAGGTACTGATATCTTTTTGCACAATATTTGTAACAGTATGTGTGGAGTTTTTGCCCCTGGTTATCTAAGTAACAGAGAGAATTCTGGCCTGGGCCTGTGTGGAAAGTGCAGATGACTTGGAACCTGTTGACACTTTACAGGTATGTAAGTGTCCTTACAGATGCAGTTGTACTTTTGGGGGCACTGTGGAATATCCATGTTCAGTTCACAGTTGCAAAAGTTGTATTCCACCTGGGTAGCTACTGCACATGAACTAGCACATTCTAGAATGGTGCATAACTCTCAATCTGTGTATTCGCACAATCAAAGAATCCTAGAGTTGGAAGAGACCACAAGAGCCATCTGGTCAAAACCCCTGCCGTGTAGAATTATAAAATCAAAGCACTCCTGCCAGATGGCCATCCAGAATCATTTTAAAAAGCTCCAGAGACAGAGACTCCCCCACACTCTAAGGCAGTGCATTCCACTGTTGAACTGCTCTTACCATCAGGAAGTTCTTCCTAATGTTTAGGTGGGATCTCTTTTCCTGTATTTGAATCCATTGCTTCATGTCCTAGTCTCTGGATCAACAGAAAACAAGCTTGCTCCATTTTCCAGATAACATCCTTTCCAATATTTAAACATGACTATCATGTCTCCTCTTAATCTTCTCTTCTCCATTCCAAGCATACCTATCTTCCTAAGCTGCTCCTTGTAAGGCTTCATGGTTTCCAGGCCTTTTACCATTTTTGTCACCCTTACATTTGCTGTCCTGAACAGCATATTCCTTATGGTACCCATTATATAAAACATATTTTGGAATGGAGCAATATCTTTTAAACCTTACCTTCACCCCACTTAGAAAAGCATTCACAGCTTTACGCTTTCAGTGTATGCTATCTGCCTATTTGAAGGGAAGATATGATAATATCCCTGTCCACCAAAGACTCTGCATCTGTGAGAATGGGGAGGTAGAGGACATCCAACCTTACCTTTTATATTGCCCTCTATATACATCTCCCAGGCAAAAGTTCCTTAATTGCTTCCTCCACTCCTCTCCCCTTTCCAACAGACCACCTCTTGAGCAGATTTGTGGACTATTAGCTGATAACGACCCCTATGTCACTGTTATGGTTGCAAATTTTGCATTAGCTACAAGTAAGATAAAATCTAGATATCAAAACTATTCCCACAAACAATACAGAGGTGATAAAAGTAATTGGTCCTGGTGTTATTACATAAGTGTAATTTTAAATTGTATATTTTATATAATTTTATATTGAATTTTACATTGGATTACATTATATCATCTTGGAGATATATTTTATATTTTATATTGCTCCAATTTTTTAAAATCATTACATTGATTGTTTATTCCTTATACGTTGTTCTTGTATGTTTATATGAGTCTATTACCATTTGTAATGTCCTATTCTGTTATTTAGATGTATTTTGCCTGACTGTGGTGAGTTGCAATGGCTTTTAGCTGAGCAATAAAGATTTATTCATTTTGGTCACCCTCCTCTGGACACATTCCAGCTTGTCAGTATCCTTCTTGAATTGTGGTGCCCAGAATTGGACACAGACTTCTAGGTGAGATCTGGCCAAAGCAGAATAGAATGGTGCTATTACTTCTCTCGAAGAAATAGTACTCGTGAGGCAGCCTAGAATCACATTGGCTCTTTCAGTTGCCACATCACACTGTTGATTCAATGTTCAACCTTTTGCTTGATTCCTTGGGATTAAAGAGACAGCCTCTGTGCATTATTCCTGATTGCGCAAGGAGACCAGAAGCAGCCAGCGCATGGGGTTGCCGTATGCAGCAAAAGGATGGTGTCGTGCAAACACAATCATTTAACTATGTGAGTCAAGGTTTATACTACAGAGGCACAATGTAGGATCTCAGCCAATATATGCTTAAAATGGAAGTCATCAGTACCAAAAAGTATCACAATGCGACCAGAAAAGAATATGATGATGAACATGGTTTTAGCAAAGAAAGAAGCTGGCAGCAAGAGCAGGTTAGGCACTGGCAAATTTCATGAGCGGCACTGGGTTGTTCTGATGATCTTGCTGAGGATAATAATATAGTAACAGACTTGGCTTCAGCCCGGGCTGCTTCTTGAAAAAATTTAAGAATGCATCCAGCTGCCAAGCAGCATTCAATCAGAACCAGTTTTCCTAACGGCAGTCATTTTTTGAGCAAAACCCTCCAAGCTTTAGCATGCCCCGGGGGAGGCCGTAACATACCAAAAACACAAACCCCCCCCACAAGAAAAAAAAAGTGGGGGAAAGAGAAGATTGGCTCCTGTTTTCTTGTTTTCCTTCTTGTTGACAGCTGTTTGCAAAAGAGCCAATTCTTATTCCTCCGCAAGGATGTGCGTGAGGGGCATGGCTTATGTCTCTGTCTCTCTGTAATCCTAGGCTGATTGGTGGTGGCTGGGAGCTTCCATGTCATAGAATCAGAGAAGCCTAGAGCTGGAAGAGACCCCCAAGGGCCATCTAGTCCAACCCCTTTCTGCCATGCTGGAATATACCATCAAAGCACTCCAGACACATGGCCATCCAGCCTCTGTTTAAAAACCTCCAAAGAAAGTGACACAGGTGGCACATTCCACTGTCAGACTGTTCTTACCATCAGGAAGGTCTCCCTAATGTTTAGGTAGAATCTCTTTTCCTGGAGTTTGAATCCATTGCTCCTTGCCCTAGCCTCTGGAGAAGGGGAAAACAAACCTGCCCCAACTTCCCTATGACATCCTTTCAAATATTTAAACATGGCTATCATGTCTCCTCTTAACCTTCTCTCCTCCAGGATAAACTTACCCAGCTCCCTAAGCCGCTCCTCATAGGGCATCGTTTCTAGACCTTCTACCATGTTAGTCACTCTCCTCTGGACACATTTCAGTTTGTCAATATCCTTCTTGAATCGTGGTGCCCAGAAGTGGGCACAGTATGCCAGATGGGGTCTGACCAAAGCAGAATATAGTGGAGCTGTTGCTTCCTTTGACCTAGACACTCTACTGCTGTTGATGCAGCCTGGAATCACATTAGCTGCTTTAGCTGCTGCATCACACTGCTGACTCACATTCAAATTGTGTTTCATGAAGACTCCTAAATCCCTTTCACAGGTACTGTGGTCAGTAGGATGGTGGATCTGATCCAGCTTTTAATCTGAACTTTGGGTATCTAAAGTACTGGCCCTTATCCCCGAAACAAATCCAGCCCCTTTAAAGTTTGGACTACACTTTAGATAGTGCCTTTAAAATTTGGACTGAAGTCCCAGTTGGATTCTTGGCAAACCACAAACTTGTAGATGTTGTGTTAGCGTTAATAAGCTGTCCATGCCCATACTTGTTAGTTCACATTGTAATTCTATGGGAACTTAGGCACAGTATATATTTATAGTGGGTCTCTGTTCATTAAGGTTTTTCGTGACGTTTTCTCTCTTCCCACATCATCTAACCTCCAGGCTTTCCCTGTCTGTATCCTCCACAAGAGCCCTTTTCTGCAGAACCTTTCTCCATGGGATGATTTTAAAAAAAAAGCATTACCCTGGTGCCATGCTATGCTTATTCTTTCTATTTTCCCAACAAGAGAAAATGTACCTGTGTTACTATACACAAATATTTGTAAGCAAAGCTGCTTTTATATCTTCTACAAAGAAGACTAAGCTTGTTTCTTGCTCTGCCAGATCCTCTCTCTCTGAGTGTGTGGATGAACACAGGGATGGTCACTGTTCAGCTTCTGCCCTGACAATTTGATTACTCTGCTTGAGAAATCCACTGCTATCTCTCACATTTCCCAAGATGCTGATGTGTTGTAGAATTGGGGGAACCAGGGAAGAGAAGTACAGCTTTGGTTCTGTCACTCATGCCTTCTGTTCTGGCCATTTTGGCACTACACTGCTATATATTTAATAGTATTGTTCTACCGACATGGAAAATCCCAGCTGCCCCTGCAGAAATGTACTCACAAAATGATAATTCTACCTTGATCAACTTTGTTTCTTCTCTTTTTCCCATGCTAGGTGCAATTTCTCTTCTTCATTTTGTGCATGGGTATAAGCAGAGCCAATAACCAGTCATGGCGCTCAGCCACAACAAGAACAAATATTTAGACGCAGTATATCTGAGGCCCTTTCCACACGGGTCTATTAAAATGGTGTAGCTCGACCTCTGATGGAGGTCGTCTACACCGTAAAATGGATTGGGGCGGATTACTTTAGTGTAATTACACACCCCAATCCGCGCTAGGGTGCCCAGAAGTGGCGCCGCAGCATGCTTTTTAAAAACCACTTTTCAAGTGGTTTTTAAAAGGCATGGGGCGTGCAGCCGCGTGCAGCCGCATTGTAGTGCCCGGTGTAGATTTGCAGACGTGCGCAAGAGCGAGCTTCTCCGGTTGGTGGAGAGCCTCTGCCAGTCATAAGCCGCCATTTTGGGCACCGCAGGACGCCGCGGGACGCTGACGAGTGTGGAGTAGCGAAAATGCACTGCTCCACATGGCGACGGACTTACCGGGTTTAAGGTAAGCTCCGTTTCAGCTTGGTTCCCCCCATTTCTTCGCCTGCGTGTGGAAAGGGCCTTAGAGTAGCAGATGAAGTAGGACAAAACCATGGGACAAACTGTTGCTTTCATGGACAGCTTTGGGCTTCCTAGTGCATCCAACAGCCCATGGCTGGAAATAGCAAACTAGAGGGAGCTTTAGAGCTTCATCTATTTAAGTCACAGCTCCAAGTCGTGTTCACTGCAGAAAGCCTGATAGGTGTGCAACATGTGATCAGGTTGCATACCGTACTTTCCAGCATTTCATAGATGAAAATTGGGCCACATGTGGCCAGGCGACATCAGAGTGTGGTCAAGAAGGCAAAAGGTATTCATGAGGAAGAACATACAAGCTGGGAGAGGCTGCAGCAGTTTGCTCTTGCCTGAGACTACTGGGAGGGGCAAGATTCTGCCCCCTCCTCATATCTCCCCCACCCTGCATTAACTGAGCACAAATGACTTTTTCATTTTGAATTCCATTTGCAGCAATTGAAGTAAGCTGAGGACAAGGACAGAAAGCATGAAGCAGGGAATGAAACTGGGACATTTTAAAAGGAGATGCTAAAATGGGACAACAACCGTCCCTGCCAAATCAAGATAGTTGGAGGGTATGATGCCGATTTGTGGATTCTGGGAGTTGCTGTCCAGTAAAGCAGCTTTCCCAAGTTTATAATAAATATAGTCATTTCCCAAAGGCCCAATTTCTATCATGGCTTCTGCTTCCTCTCTCCATATCTCATAGTGCAAGCATATATATTTCTTTCACACTACGGATCTTGCACTGTTTATGGCCAAACATCTTCTTGGCTCCATCATTAGATGCTCCGGCAGATTTCTTCCATTTCTTTGGGTACTTCCCCCGCCTCGCAACGTCCTTTTGGCAGATATGTGTTTTTGGCTGGGTGTGATGAAAAAGAATGGTTTGATTCTCCCTGCACATAGCGCATATGCACAGCCCTCTCTGCCGCCCCCACCAGAGCTCCATCAAAGATGCTTTCTCCCACATGTGCTTTGAGAATGTCTGGCTTGTCATTCATTTCCTCGTCTGCCTCCAATGAATTATTTTGCTCAGACAAAGATTTGGATCAACACCCTAATTCCCCTCCCAGGTGCCTCTAAAAAGCAGGAAAAGAGAGAGAGAGAGTCACTCTAAGAAAGAACAACTTCACGTTTCCATACCTAAGAGAATAAGATCACATGAAAGTGGTTAAAACAAACAGTGTTCCTTGAGAAAACAAGGGTGTGGCTCCCCCAAAATATTAGGCTGACTTAATTATTCTAAGTCTTTTTCTCTCTCTCTTTTTTTTAAATCTGTAGTACAGAGTTAAGGCTGATTTTCACATTGCTAGGGTTATTATTACTTATAGAGTTATATAGTTGGAAGGAACCCAATGGTCATCTAGTTCAACCTTTGCCATACTGGAATCCACAGCTTAAAAACACTTACTTGTTGGACAACAGTATGTGTG
Source organism: Ctenosaura bakeri (assembly GCA_948474755.1). NCBI lineage: Eukaryota > Metazoa > Chordata > Lepidosauria > Squamata > Iguanidae > Ctenosaura > Ctenosaura bakeri. Next base: position 66,768 of record CAOLHI010002866.1, read on the forward strand.
AAAGGGATGTAGGAGTCTTAGTAAACCACAAGCTGAACATGAGTCAGCAGTGTGATGTGGCAGCTAAAAAAGCCAATGCGATTCTGGGCTGCATCAATAGGAGTATAGGGTCTAGGTCAAGGGAAGTGATGGCTCCACTCTATTCTGCTTTGGTTAGACCCCATCTGGAATATTGTGTCCATATCTGGGCACCACAGTTCAGGAAGGATACTGACAAGCTGGACCATCTCCAGAGGAGGGCAACCAAAATGGTGAAGTGTCTGGAAGCCATGCCCTATGAGGAGCGGCTTAGGGAGCTGGGTGTATTTAGTCTACAGAAGAGAAGATTCAGAGGGGACATGATAGCCATGATAGTCAAATATTTGAAGGGATGTCATATTGAGGAGGGAGCAGGCTTGTTTTCCACTGCTTCAGAGACTAGGACAAGGAGCAATGGATTCAAACTACAGGACAAAAGATTCCACCTGAACCTCAGGAGGAACTTCCTGATGGTCAGAACTGTCTGGTAGTGGAATGTGCTGCCTTGGATTGTGGTGGAGTCTCCTTCTTTGGAGATTTTTAAGCAGAGGCTGGATGGCCATCTGTTGGGAATGCTTTGATGTGGGTTCCTGCATGGTAGGGGGTTGGACTGGATGGCCCCGGGGTCTCTTCCAGCTCTATGATTCTATGATTCTGTGATTCTAATGCGACAGCTGTCATGTACCAGCTAGCTTCAAGTTCAGAGAATAGGCTTAGAGGGTTCCAAAAGCTTTATTCAGAACAGCGAAGACAGGCATCAGCACACCTTGGCAGCTGCCAGGATTCAAGAACTATTGGATTGGCCATACCTCCTAAGCAGTAACATTACAAATTAGCATGTGCAAGCATTTTGTTTGACAACTAATTAAAACAACTCTTTTCCCAGACTCTCATTCCACCTGCCAACTGTGTGACCTTGCAGCTGCTGTGTTTTCATCCTTATCAAGGCTCATTAAAATAACATTCCCTCATTTCCCATCATACTGTTTCTCATCTGATCCCACCATCCCCTTACCACACAATAAAGCCCATATCCAAACATCAAAGCATTACAACACAGGGAGAGCAAAGCTGGCCTGATAGTAGCCAACTAACTTCTGTTTTAAAATATCAAGGTAGTCCATTTCACTGTTAAACCGTTCTTACCAACAGGCTGAGATTCTATGTCACAGTTTACATGATGTACATCACCGTCTTCGTACTTAATGCATCCTTAGCTAAGTGAGAGGGTTAACTAACAATCCTTTCCAAGGCCATTTCCGCACTATACTCTTATAGTGCTATCATTCCACTTTCAACCTCCAGTGAAATTCAGGGGTTTGTAGTTTATTGAGGCCAAAGAGCTCTCTGGCTGAGAATCCTAAATTCCCCTCCCAAAACTGCAAATCCCAGGATTCCATAGGATGTTGCAAGTGGAATCATAGCGCTATAACAGGCTAGTGCAGAAGTGGCCGTAGTCTTAAACTAATAGCTCCATTTAGAGCAGGGGTCAGCAACATTCAGCCTTCCAGATGTTGTTGGACCACAGCTCCCTTTGGCCTCATCCAGCATTGCTAATGATGAGGAATGTTCGAAGTTGCAGTCCAACAATGTCCCCGTGGCAACATTTTGCCATCCTGCCAGAGAAATGTGCAACCGCTTTAAAAATTTAAGAGTCCATGATGACATGGCCACTGTCGTTACGTGCCTTCAAGTCAACTCCAACTTACACTGACCCATTTCTTTCTTGGCAAGGCTGGTTTGCTACTGCCTTCCTCTTGGACTGAGAGAGTGTTCACCCAGTGGGTTTCCATGGCTGAGTGGGGATTCAAACCCTGCTCTCCCAGCATCATAGTCAAAACTCACAAGCAACTACACTATCACTATCGGTCATTTCCGCACTAGCCTGTTATAGCACAATGATTCCATTTTCAACATCCTCTGGAATCCTGGGGTTTGCACTTTTGGGAGGGGCTAGCAAAGGGAAAGGGAAAGGGAAAGGGAAAGGGAAAGGGAAAGGGAAAGGGAAAGGGAAAGGGAAAGGGAAAGGGAAAGGGAAAGGAAGGAAACTGCAAACCCCAGGATTCCAGAGGATGTTGAAAGTGGAATCATCGTGCTATAACAGGCTAGTGTGGAAATGGCCATCTTTAAAAACTTGAAGGGATGGTAGTGGTGTTGGTGATAAGGATGAATAATTTCCCTGAAGAAAACACGTTGAGTCTGGAATCTTGTTGCTTAGTCCCGACTAAACCCACTGAACCTTATCTTGAATAGTAAGTCAACATATAGGGCAATCCCCTTGATTCAATGGCTCTGCTGTAGTCAGGACCAACCATTGGATTTAGGCCCACATGTGAAAACTCTGGGCCTTTCTGCACTACACTGTTATAGTGCTCTTATTCCATTTTCAACATCCCATGGAATCCTGGGGTTTGCAGTTTAAGGAGGGGCCTTTAGAATTTTCAGCCAATCAGCTCTTTGGCATCAATAAACTACAAACCCCAGAATTCCACAGCAGGTTGAAAGTGGAATAATAGCACTGTAACAGAGTAGGGTGGATATGCCCTCTGAATCTTGAATCTCGTTCTTTCCAAATAGAGTCAATCCACAGAATCCGTTTTAATTTATCCACATGTTGACCCACCAGTCAACAATTGATTCAATGGGTCTTGCTCTAGTTGGGATGAACTAATAGGAATCAGGCTTTTGTGCAGAAAAAGCTGCACTCTCCAGTTCAACAAGGCCGTGGTTGTGGTTGTTGTCATTGCGTGCCTTGAAATCATTTCCGACTTACAGTGACCCTAAAGTGATCCGACGATGGGTTTTCTTGGCAAGATTTGTTCAGAAGATTTGTTCAGAAGACTTCCACTGTAGTTGAGAGGGTGCAACTTGCCCAAGGTCACCGAGTGGGTTCTCACGACCGAGTGGGGATTCAAACCCTTCCGTACTGGACGGTTATAGTGTGATGATTCCACTTTCAACATCCTATGGAACCCTGGGGTTTGCAGTTTCGGGAGGGGCCGGAAGGAAGGAAGGAAGGAAGGAAGGAAGGAAGGAAGGAAGGAAGGAAGGAAACTGCAAACCCCAGGATTCCAGAGGATGTTGAAAGTGGAATTATCACGCAATAAGATTGTAGTGCAGAAATGGCCTCAGAGTCCTAGGGTTCTGGGTGAAACTACTAAATCATGCTCGCTCTCTTCAACAAGGCCTTGCTGATGGCAATATAGCAATATGGCAATATATATATTCTTTCATTTAAAGAGTGAGAGAATGGAAGGAAAGAAAGAAAGAAAGAAAGAAAGAAAGAAAGAAAGAAAGAAAGAAAGAAAGAAAGAAAGAAAGAAAGAAAACAGAGCACGGCTTACAATCTGCCTTCAATCTGAATGCTTGAGCTGAGGTTTCTGTTTACTTATAGTGAAATCTAATTAGGATGTGTAGTCTTTCCTATAAACATCTGAATTACTCCACAAAGAAAAGACATGTGCACCTTTCTGCAGCGAAGAATGGGGCGGGAAGGATTTTCCATCAGGCGAGTAAACCCAAACATCCTGATGTTTTCAGAGAGCCATTCCCCAACGGCCGGCCGCAAGAGAAAACACTCGCGTCGTGTGAGAAATAAGTTCCATGTGCCATGGAGTTCAGGACTGTACCACTCACAAAGGAGGTTGCCTGCAGCATAATTCATTGCTAGCGTCAGGAGGGATCGGTCCTTTCTGATTTCAGGCGCATGGCAGGCTGTCTTCCGCGAGGCCAGAGCTCAGAAAAGTTACTGCTTTAGATTGCACTTCCAGAAAGCCCTCCAGCCAGCATGCCTTCTATTAATGTATATATGCAGGGGTTTGCATTAAAGTGTTGCAGCATGTCTTTAGGAAGTGCATGTGTGTTACTCCAGCCATGAGTGTGCTCTGAGGCCACTTTTTTGCCTGTAATAGGACCCCTGATGGGTCACCCCAGACTGGGATACTGCCCCCGGCATCAAAACCATTACTACTAAAGTTGACCTAGGAAAGAATGGGATTAGGCGATCCTGCTGCAGCTGTGCGTGTTACATACAACAGGCAAGGAAAACAGCTGCATCCAGAATCACTTACGGAGCATGTGCGGAGAGCAAAACAGAAAGAAAAGGGGAGAGCAGATTCACCTGCCCCAGCAGCTACCCTAGCATGTTGAAAAAAGCATAGATCTAGAAGTTTTGCCACCAAAATGGAAAGCAGAGGCTGTTGAAGGAAAAAAAGAAACCGCCCAAGGATGCATTTTGGAAGAATTTTTCAAGAGGGACCTAGAAGATTCAAGATGTTTTGGTTTACTGATGCAAGGCTTCCCTGACCTGGTTGTTTGATTTCACATGGGCAAAATGTTAGCCCATTTCCACATTACACTCTTATAGCCTGATTATTCCACTTTCAACATCCTATGGAATCCTGGGGTTTGCAATTTTGGGAGGGGCCGGTTGACCTCTCCCGAAACTACAAACCCCAGGATTCCATAGGATGTTGAAAGTGGAATAATTGCGCTATAAGAATATAGTGCGGAAATAGCGTTTTGAATGAAAATTCATTTTGTTCCTTTTGGTTTCAGACTCTTTAGAGATATAGTGCAATCTAACAAAATGAATTTCAACAGGGAGAAGTATAAGGTACTACACTTGGATAGAAAAAATGAAATGCACAGATTTAAGATGAGTGACATCTGGCTTGACCACAGGACATGGGGAAAGGATCTCGGAGTCTTAGTAGACCACAAGATGAAGATGAGTCAGCAGTGTGATGCAGCAGCTGAAAAAGCCAATGTGATTCTGTGCTGCACCAATAGGAGTAGTGTCTAAGACAAAGAAAGGAATAATACCACTCTATTCTGCTTTGGTCAGCCCCCACCTGGAATGTTGTGTCCACTTCTGAGCACCACAGTTCAGGAAGGATATTGACAAGCTGGAACGTTGTCCAAAGGAGGGTGACCAAAATGGTGAAAGGCCAGGAATTCATGAAGCCCTGTGAGGAACAGCTTAGTGCTGGGTATGTTTAGCCTGGAGAAGAAAAAGTTAAGAGATGACTTGATAGCTATGTTTAAATACTTGAAGAGATGTCATATGGAGGATGGAGCAAGCTTGTTTTCTGCTGCTCCGGAGACTAGTACATGGAGCAATGGCTTCAAACTTCAGGAAAAGAGATTTCATCTAAATATTAGGAAAAACTTCCTGGCAGTCAGAGCAGTTAGGCAGTGCAATATGCTGCCTTGGAGTGTGGTGGAGTCTCCTCCTTTGAAGGTTTTTAAACAGAGGCTGGATGGCCATCTATTGGAAATGCTTTGCTGCTGTGTTTGTGCTTGGTAGGAAGTTGGATTTGATGGCACTTGTGGTCTCTTCCAGCTCTATGATTTTATGAAAAATTTGCTAAAACCTGTTGGAACCGCTCTCCCTTTTTGTGGTGTAGGAAGCTACACCCCTATTCTTTCCACGTTGTAGCTACCTCTGGCTTTAACATTTCTGTTAAAGAATTAAAGCTCAGAAATGCATCTACTTTGTTAACTGAGGCATACCTATATTCCTTACCTATCAGACTTTTAAAACTGAGCCAAACGACTCAAGCTCTCCACACATTTCCTTTGGCATTTGACCCCTACACTTTCAGCCTGATTATCAGCTGGATCAGAAATCCACAAAAGAAAGCTCTATATCTGTTTTTTGAAAAGAATAATATTGTGCGGGTTCATTTGTTACATCAGCTTTTGAAATCTGTCCGTGCCGGCCGGCCCTTGGAAAGGTAACATGAAAGATTTCCGGCTGAAATATTAACAGCTTATTTTTCTTGGTAATCATTAACCATCCCCCGGAATCACTCTAAAAACAATTTTACTGTGCTGATTTCCTATAAAGCAGAAAATGTGAATGTCCCAGCTTTGGGGGTGGGGGGTGGGGAGAAGAGGGAATAACCTGAACATGAATGAAATTATGAATTTATGAATGAAGGAAGGAAGTTTATTTTGGTCATAAATCAACATGGTACTCTGAAGATAAACTTTACAAATTCCTGGTTCTTAAATCTTTGTCTCGGTTACAGCAATGTTGACTCACTTTTTATCATTGATTAACTATAGAAAAACTTTAAGTGTTGATAGTATTTAATTTTTTCCCCCCAAAACGACAATTGCAATTAGACAGGGCCAGCAGGTTAAAGGTATTGTTTGCCCATTTGCTTCTGGTATCCCATCTCAAGAGGAAACGAACGTTTAATCTTTAATAATTAAAGATTGCCCTTCTTAACTGTGATAAATAGCTTTTGTTCATGCAGATTATGTTGCATTTTCTTTGATTTTTTTAAAAGCACCACTCTTGGAGTTTGGTTCATGCCTCTCTGATTTATGAGACTGGCAAAAACAGCAGAGCATTGCGTTAATGCTGAATGTTGACAGTTCTAGTAACCAGACACTCAAGGAAAGTCCAAAACTTCAGGCAGCTGAGTTGTTCCAGATCAAAAAAAAAGTGTCTGCAACAGTTTTCCAGTTCTACCATATGCTGGTCTTTTGTAAAGCTAATGGCCCCTAACCACCCATTCAGGTCCAAATCACACACAAAGACTTTGCAAGGCAACTAGGATAGCTCACAGGAAATATGTTGTTGCTGGAAGAATTACACAAATGCACACAGCTATTCAGAGGGAACAATGAAGCCAGGGTGGATGGTTGCAGATTGCATGATCATCCATGACAACTCAAGCACTCTGGTATGTTGACCCTAATGGATCAGACTGTATTGCACCCCAAGAACAGACAACTGATTTCTGACTCATTTTGTGGTTCAAATCCTACAACATGGAACATTCTGCAACCTGGCCATCTTCTTTCCACTGAATACAGGGAGGTGGAGTGAAAGTGTAGTGGAGTCTCCTTCCTTGGAGGTTTTTAAGCAGAGGCTGGATGGCCATCTGTCAAAGGGAGTGCTTTGAGGGTGTTCCTGCATGGCAAAAGGGGGTTGGACTGGATGGCCTGTGTGGTCTCTTCCAACTCTACATTTCTATGATTCTATGATTCTATGATTTATAGAATCAAAGGATCATAAACGCCATTTCTGCACCATGCTGTTATACTGCTATTATTCCCTTTTCAACTTCCTATGGAACCCTGGGATCTGCAGTTTAGGGAAGGGCATTTAGAATTTTCAGCCAGAAAGGTCTTGGGCCTCAGGAACTACAAATCACAGAATTCCACAGGAGGAACAGTGCTGGGCAGAAATAGAATCATAGAAGCATAGAGTTGGAAGAGACCCCAGGGGCCATCCAGTCCAACCCCCTGCCATGCAGGAACACCCATCAAAGTATTCCCAACAGATGGCTCTCCAGCCTCTGCCTAAAAACTTCCAAAGAAGGAGACTCCACCACCCTCCACTGAGGCAGCATATTCCACTGCCGGACAGCTCTGACCCTCAGGAAGTTCTTTCTGAGGTTCAAGTGGAATCTCTTTTCCTGCAGTTTGAATCCATTGCTCCTTGTCTTAGTTTCTAGAGCCATGGAAAATAAGCCTGCTCCCTCCTTGACATGACATCCTTTTAAATATTTAAACATGGTTATCATGTCTCCTCTTAACCTTCTCTTCTGCAAACTAAACTAAGCCACTCCTCGTAGAACATATATGTCAAACACAAGGCCTGTGGGCTGAATCTGGCCTACCAGGCCATTTCATGCGGCTCTTGTACCTCTCTTGCAGCTGCAGCACTCCCCCTGCTTGGCGACCCCGATCCCCATATTGTGGGACCCCGGCTGCTGGTATTCTGAAGAGGGGCCCAGCAGCCAGCCCTCGCAATCTACTTCTACTTCTGACTGCTTCTCTGTCCAAGTCTTGCTGTCAAGAGTGTTGCTGCAGGTTATCATGCCACAGGTTTTCAATAAATTGTGCAACAGTTGTACACTTGAACATTCATCTGCTTGCCATTATTTTTCCTAGACTTCTAGTTTCAGAGCTAGTTATTACTAAAACCAGTAATAATCGAATGCAGAGGCAATTATTTAATACGATAAAAGAGTAGATACATTTGTATAGTCTTACAGATACGACTGGCTCTTTGAGGGCAACCATAAAGCTGATGCAGCCCAAGATGAAATTGAGTTTGACACCGCTGTCATAGGGCATGGCTTCCAGACTTTCCACCATTTTGGTCACCCTCCTCTGGAGATGTTCCAGCTTTTCAATATTCTTCTTGAAATGAGGTGCCCAGAACTGGACACAGTTTTATGAATGAGGTCTAACCAATTCAGAATAGGGTGGTACCGTTACCTCCCTCGATCTAGACACCATACTCCTATTGATGCAACCAAGAATTGTGTTGGCTTTTTTAGCTGTTGCATCATGCTGTTGACTCATAATCAGTTTCTAGTCTACTGAGACGCCTAGATTCCTTTCATGTGTACTGTGGTCAAACCAGGTGTTACCCATCCTACACCTGTGTATTTCATTTCCTGGTCTCTGATGCAGGAGAAAACAGACTTGCTCCATCCTCCATGTGACATCCCTTCAAATATTTAAACATGGCTTTCATGTTTCCTCCTAACCTTCTTTTCTCCAGGCTAAACATGTCCAGCCTCCTCAGCTACTCCTTACAGGGCTTCATGGTTTCCAGGGCTTCTACCATTTTGACTTTTTAACTACGTTATTTTTTTAAAAAAGTATTATAAGCTGCTTTGAGTCCTTACCAGGAAAAAATCAGGGTATAAATAAAGAGAATAATAATGATGGGGGCGGGGGAAGAAATTTACAATTGCATTAAAGGAGAATGGCATTCTGAAATACTTATGATAAAAAAGATGAGGAGGAGGAAGAGATTATTGGTCCCCCTCTTGCCAAGAAAAACCAAGGACAGGGGCACCAAATCACTTTTAGAGACAGAGCACGATGTCACAGTTTGAGCATGGAACTAGGATTCTGGGAGCCCAGAAGCTGCTCCACGGAAACCCACAGGGCTGGCTTTGGGCGAGTCACACTCTCTCAGCCTCAGATGACAAGGGCGAAACCCCCTTGGAAGACATCTGGCGGGGAAAGAGGGTGAACAGAAGTTGGTCTCAGCCTGAAAACACCCGACCCTAAACAACAACACCCTAAACAGCCTGCCCTCTGGTGTTAACCTTTATATATGGCTTGGAAGGAATGCAAAGGGGGGTGGGCGGCCTGAGCTTCGGGTGGGGGGTAAGGGAAGACGGGGGGGGGGAGTTGCAGAGGATGGTGGAGTGATCTCTTGGCAAACATATGCCTTTTCGGGTTCTTTTGTTGGCTTTGAATAGATCAAACAGGTGATTTGTCTCCTGGAAAGCAGCAAATCTTGCAAGGGTATTTTTCCCCCTCTCTCCTCCTTTCTCTCTCTCTCTCTGTTTTTTTGTTATGCTAATACGGGCTGACATCACCATTCACATCAAAGCCCGGAGGAGAACATATAAGCAGGTTGGAGAGGAAGGGAAAAGAGCCAGAAAGCAGTTTTACAGCTGCTCCGTTTAGACGAGGGAGAAGAGCTGGGCGCAAAGACAGCGCGCGGACGCACCGTCCCCCAACCGCGCCTCGCCTTTCCTTGCTCATCCTCCTCCTTGCTCGTCCTCCTCCTCCTCACCCTCCTCCTTTTTAGCCCCTCTTCCAACCCCAGCTAGCCGTGGGGGGGTTTATTTTCCTCCCAGTTTAGCGGTTCCTTCCATCCGACCTTCCTGCATTTTTGGAGAGGTGAAAAGAAAACGAATTTACGCTCAAAGGACAGATGTTTGCTTTGGAGGGGTCATCTGTAACCAGCCCACCAGCTCCTGCTCCCAAGATCTGAAGCTTCTTCGGAAGGAAGAAGATTTTTTAAAAGACTGGTGTCGAAATCTCTTTTAAAGAGAAGACTAGGAAGACGATTTGGACAGGGGAGCCGACGTCTGACCGCTGCAAGGTAAGATCTGGCTGATTTTCTTCCTCCAAAATAAAATATACCAGATGTGCGCTTTGGGGGGAATAATCCGTAGTCCTTTCTGGCTGGGTGGTTTGAGACCACTCTTCTTCGTTGGGAAGTTTAAGGGGGTACGACTGGGTTTTGGGAAGGAGGATCTTTCAGAACCGCGCGTCCCCCGCCCAAGCCAAAAACTTGGGAGTCTGCAGTTTCTTCCCTCCGCTCCACTCCTTCGTTGTGTACGTGTGTGGTCGATTTTCCCGACTTTGGCAATAAAGGGGAGTGGAGAGGACCGGCAGAAGGGTAACTGGGGGGGAATTAGCCTTAAGAGTTGCTTTTATCAAGCTTTCCCCGACTTGGGAAGGAGGGTGGCTGGAGAGAGTGAGATGCGCACACATACTCCGGTTGGCCAGGGCTTTGTGTCCGCGCTTGGGTGAAGAAAAGAACGGCAGGCAAACCAAGGGGAAGGTGTCTTCTTTGGAAGCCAAGGAGACTACTTGTTTCAGCTCTGACTGGCAGGCGTAGCCTCAGGCAGGATTCTTCCCCAGCCCACCCAGGAACTTTCTGCCAAGAAACGTGGCAAGCTGTCTTTTACACGGTGTAAACCCATTGGTCCATCCAGGCCAGGGTGGTCGACTCTGATCGGCAGCCACAGCTCCAAAGTTCCCAGCGACGAAATATAGGAAGCAGTTATTAAAATGAGTTCAGCCAGGGATGCGTCCAGGTCGGTGTGGTCGACTCTGGCCGGCAGCCACCCCTCGCTAAGGTCTCGCACGGGGGATTTCTGGTCGCCTCCTTGGGAGAGGCAAATTGTTGAACGCAGGACCTTGCGCGCAAAGACCTGGGAAGCGATTTTAAGACGAGTCCAGCCTTTGGTTCATCCAGGCCAGCGTTGTCGACTCTGACTGGCAGCGCTAGGGCTTTCCCCGGCTTTCAAGCAAGAGTCTGGCTTCGCTCTTCCGCACGAGCCTGTTATAGCGCGATGATTCCACTTTCAACCTCCTCTGGAACCTGGGGTTTGCAGTTTCGGGAGGGGCCGGCCGGCCCCTCCCGAAACTGCAAACCCCAGGATTCCAGAGGAGGTTGAAAGTGGAATCATCGCGCTATAACAGGCTCGTGCGGAAATGGCCTTGGAAATCCCTACGGGTTTTCTCGGAGGATGGCTTTTCCTCCAGGGTTTCACCAGATCCAAGGCGGCTTAGCTTGTGAAAGATCCGTGCGTTGGAGGAGGGAGAGGATTTTAAGGGGGAAATAGAAAGTTGCGATCATAAAGGGAAACGAACTGAAGCTGCACAACGAAAAATAAAAGCACGTGTGTGTGTGTGTGTGTGTTTGTGAGAGAGAGAGCGCCCCAGCGAGTGTGCCCATTTCCGTACTAGACTGTTATACGGCTTTTCCGCATTACACTGTTATAGTGCTATGATTCCACTTTCAGCATCCTATGGAATCCTGGGGTTTGCAGTTTAGGGAGATATTTTTAGAATTCTCAGCCAATGAGCTCTTTGGCCTCAATAAACTACAAACCCCAGAATTCCACAGATCTTGAAAGTGGAATAATAGCACTAGAACAGTGTAGTGTGGAAAGGCCCCTAGTGCTATTATTCCACTTTCAACTCAAAGGCCATCCTCAAAGTCCCCTCCCTAAACTGCAAACCCCAGGATTCCATAGGATGTTGAGAGTGGAATCATCGCGCTATAACAGTCTAGTGTGGAAATGGCCAGAGAGAGACAGGTGGAGACTGCTGCCGACTCCTGCCTTTGAAGGGGCTGGGAGTGGCGGAAGAAAGCAAAAGCTGAAAACTCCCCTTTGTAAATGAATATTTTTGCTGGCGCCGAAGAGGAGGGGAAGGCGAGGCGAGGCGGTTCCAGGGGCAGAGGCACCGTGGCCACCGGGCTGCCTGTGGGGAGAAAGTTGTCTCCGGACGCCAGGAAAGAAAAGACCGCGGCGCGTTAAGCTTGAATAAAGGCCGGGCGAAGGATGAGAAAATGCGTCCTTCCTCCTTGTAAAGCGCTGGGCGCCCAGGAGGTTGAAGTCATGGCCATTTCCGCACTACACTCTTATAGCGCGATGATTCCACTTTCAACATCCTATGGAATCCTGGGGTTTGCAGTTTCCTTCCTTCCTTTCTTCCTTCCTTCCTTCCAGCTGGCCCCTCCCGAAACTGCAAACCCCAGGATTCCATAGGATGTTGCAAGTGGAATCATCGCGCTATAAGAGTGTAGTGCGGAAATGGCCCATGTCTCCCGTTTTGTAAGGATCCTAGCCTATTCCAAAACGCTAAAACGCCGCGTTGTTGTAACGCGTTTGTAACGCGCATATTTTTCTTTCCGCGCTACACTGTTATAGCGCTATTATTCCACTTTAAATATCCTGTGGAATCCTGAGGTTTGCAGTTTAGGGAGGGGCTATTTAGAATTCTCCGCCAGAGAGCTCTTTGCCCCTAGTGAACTACAAACCCCAGAAGGTTGAAAGTGGAATAATAGCACTAGAGCAGTGTACAGCAGAAAGTTCTGCTACTTAGGCCATTTCCGCACGAGACTGTTATAGCGCTAGGATTCCACTTTCAACATCCTATGGAATCCTGGGGTTTGCGGTTTTGAGAGGTGCTGGCCAGCCCCTCCCAAAACCGCAAACCCTAGGATTCCATAGGATGTTGAAAGTGGAATCATAGCGCTATAACAGTCTCGTGCAGAAATGGCCTTACTCTGTGGAGCTGGGGTTCGGAGGAGGAATCTTTTGGATTGCTCTTTTTCTGGTGCCATGAGGTCTAGAAACCTGGGGACCTTTTTAGGCATCATAATGTGAGTGCTATGATTCAGCTAACTCCCTGAGCAACATCCTGTGGAGTCTTTGGATTTGTAGTTTTTTTTGGGGGGGGGTACTAGAGCTCTCTGGCTGAGAATCCTAAATCCCACGCATCCGCAGAATGTTGCCGTGATTGTTGAAAGTGGAATCATAGTGCTATAATTGTGCAATGGGAATGGACCGTGGGGCACAAGATTGCTGACTGGGGAAGGCCATGTGGGAATCCGCACACTTCGGAGGAGGGAATGTGAGACCACTGGTCGATATCTGGGATTTCTCTCTGAGGTGCTGAAAAGTTAATGCATCCAGTCCTGGGAGTTGTCTCTTATCTCCTGCTCTTGCACACTCAACCTTCTGTAAGATGATCATCTCGCAGGAATTTTTAAAAACTCTAAAAGCAGAAGGAACAAGCAAAACTTCAAGAGCGCTTAAAAAGTTGAGGGATGAAACACTGGGATTTAAAACAAGAGGCTATTGCTCTTCTTGGGAAAGTTTTGGACTATAGTAGCCACAACGCTTGGCTATGTTGACTGGGGATTCTGAGAGCTATAGTCCAGAAAAGGACCTTTCCTAAATTTTGCATTACGGGTAATTGAGTGGCATGCCAAACCTGAGTGTTTCCATTCACAAGTAAGTCCTATTGTAATTGCTGGAGCAGGAGTGGGACAGGCAGCCCCCTGAGGATGTTGGACTGCATATCCCATCAAGCCTCATCATTGCTGACACTGGCTGGGGCTCCTGAGAGTTGCAGTCTAACAGCATCTGGAGGGCTGTATCTCTGCACAGGAGCTTTCTATCAGCATATCTAAGGATAAACTCTGAGAAATTTATGTCCCACATAAATTTGGGGGAGAAAGGTTCTGTATAGACCAGTGGGATAGAATTCTGAGCAATCTTTATTTTTGATCCTTTTGCAATTTGTTCATTTATGAGTAAACCATTTGCAACATTCATAAGGCCTCCAAAGAGAAAAATCATTAAGTAAGAAGACACCACCAGGGTGATCTAGTTCAGCATCCTTACCATAGAATCATGGAGCTGGAAGCGACCCCAAGGCCCATTGAGACCAACCCCATTCTACCATGCAGGTAGACATAATCAAAGCACTCCTTCCAGATGGGCATCCAACCTCTGTTTGGAAACCTCCAAAGAAGTAGACTCCACCACACTCACAGGCAGCAGCATGTCTATAGTGGAGTGGACTGAACTCTCCTTCGTTCTTCCTAATATTTAAATGGAATCTCTTTTCCTGGAGTTTGAAGCCATTGCTCCATGTCCTAGTTTCTGGAGCAGCAGAAAACAGGCTTGCACCATCTTCTGTGTGACATCTTTTCAAATATTGAAATGTAGCTATCACGTTGCGTCTCAACTTTCTCTTCTCCACGCTAAAGATCCCTGGCTCCCTAAGTCACTCCTCATAGGGCTTCGTGGTTTCCAGGCCTTTTACCATTTTGGTCACCCTCCTCTGGAAACATTCCAGCTTGTCAATATCCTTCCTGAACTGTGGTGCCCAGAAGTGTGCAGAATACACAACTAAAGCACTTTGGGAAAGATAGCCATCCCACTTGGCTAAAGATCTCCAACGAAGGAGAGTCCATTCAGTCCATTCCACTATAGAACAGCTCTTGTTTAGGTGGCTTCCTGCTATATCAATACACATGCATGGATTAGGTTGTCAGTCTGGGTGATAAACCAAGGCACACACACACCTTGGTGTAAATTCCATTGAACTCAGTTGCACTTTCTTCCAAATAAATATGCTTAGGGTTGGTTTGCCAATGAGATGCTCTTGTTAACGTTGTTACTCCTATTCCCCTCATTTAAAAAAACATAAACAATGGCTTTTGTATATCCCTGTGATCAGAAGCTATAATAAGTATGGATCTAGAGTCAGCCTAGGTTTGAATATGTATTAACTTTGCGCTGTTTTTTAAAGACCAGGAGCTAAAGAGCTTGTAATTACAAATGCACACTTTGGGTAAGACGGATTTTGCAGCTAACCGAAGCCAACTCATCATAGGTGGCATACGATATACAATGTGAATTATAAAACAGAATGTTCAATTCTTATGTGATTGGAAACATAATTAGGAATAGAATCTGCTCTTTGTTTTATAATCCTGTCAGCACTGAATATTCTGTTTATAATTTACATTATGCACTATGTGCAACCTACACTGAATTAGGTTTTATCTGTGCTATATTCATCTTAACATAAATAACATTTTGTATTGTTTTGGAGTTGTTGTTTTTTGTTGTTTTTTTGGAGTGACATGGTTTTTAGTTGGTGCACATATGTAACCTAATTCTTATTGAATTTTACTGATTAAAGAGATCTGGGCACACTTTTCGGTTAGACCAAGGCTGCGCTTGGAATATTGTGGCTTTTTAAAAAAAGAATGGCAATGCATTAATTGTTTAAAAAACTTTTGCTAAGTTGCAAAACACAAGAAACTGTAAAAAGCAAACAACAAAAAAACCACCATTACAATCTCAAAAAATGTGTATATTACTTGTTGAAGGTTTTGGGAAAAGGAGACAGCAAAAGATTGATATTAATCAAATTCATTGCGTCAGACCTAACCACAAGAAGCCAGACAGCAATGACAGTTTGCTGTGTCGGGATCTGCAAAACCAATAAAAGTCAACCAAACCCTCCAACATTTCACAGAGGAAAACTGGGATATGAGGCACTGCACTGATTTGCTTTTGTGTGAATGTACTGGGAGAGGCAATTAATAGAGTGCAAAATGCTTTTGCACTTTGAACTCGATTTGCAGAAATAAAATGAAGGCAAAGGGGGGAAGTGGATGGTGGAGAGAGAAACTAGGACATTATAAAAGCGTCTGAAAATGGGACAACAGAAGCTTAATCAGGACCATAGGAAGGTACGTGAGCCAAGTTTTCAACGAATGGACCTGACCCTGATTAGCAACATAGCAAAAAGAATATAAGAAAGTGTGAAGCTACTTGCATAGAAGTGTCAGAAAAAAAAGAGTATGTTTCAACAGGGTAAGCTGATAGAACACACACGGTAAAAAGAAAGTATAGTCAACCCTTCACACCTTTGCGGATTTGATTATTCATGGATTATCTGCTGCCCCCCCTGCTGCCTCCCTGTGCCATTTTTAATGTGGACTGCAAGTCTCCTGAGACTGAGAAACTGTGAATGTGGCTTGCAAGTCCCTATTAAAAATGGTATGGGGCAGCAGAGGAGGTGGAAGTAAGCCCCACCAGCCACCCACTTCTGCCTTATGAAGGAACCCTGATGTCTCAAAGGAATCCATGGTGGGTTGAATATGGTAATCATACGTTTTTGTGTGCTAAATATGATGTGAGAGGGCCTAGAGTTATTCATGTTTTTTCCACTTTCATGGGGGTCCTGTGCCCCTAACCCTAGTGAATGTGGAGGGATGACTGTATTACATATCTGAAAGTGTTTGGGTTACAATGCTGCTTCCTTTCTCCCACCCCTCTAGAGATGTGATTTCATAAAGGAACTACATTTTGAATTCAGATCACCGGCCAGAATTAGTAAGAGGACTGCTGGTAGATTTTCCTGTCCATATGCTTATCTTGCTTTTGCAAAGGGAGGAGATGAACAGATCTCTCAAGCCTGTAACAGCTATCAATAAATTCTCGTTCTGATGATCTCCTGGTATGGCACAGGCAAAGCTTGCAGGCTCATGGTCAAAGCTACCCTTCTGGAACTCCAGGAGGCTTACAAAACCTTTTTCTGAGCACAGAACCTTTCCCTAGGCTGAATGCTAGAGTCCAGGGGAAGCTCTGGATGTTTGATTTTTGCAAGCTGTATAGCATATTTCCCGAAGCACACAGTCCAGACCCTCTGACATTGCACAAAGGAAGATAGGAATACATGTGGCCAGAGATGTATGTAAGTCTTTTATCCCAAGTCTCGAGTCAACTCTCAAGTCCTTGAAGATACTTTCAAGTCAAGTTTCAAGTCTGGGAGCCAACTTTATACCCCAACCTATATTCCAAAATGTTTGGACAGAGTCAAATAAAGTCCGTTTTAACAATTTAAGCAGGGTCGACCTTCCACATCTGTGATTTTGCCATTTGCAGCTTCGGACATGGGGAATAGGATCCTTCTTACTTCTCATTTGGGAAGCTGGATGATTTTTCAGAAGTGGAGAATAGGACCCTTCTTACTCCCCGTTACTGAAGCTTCAAAAGCTTTAGAAGGAAGGATCCTTCCTCCTCGAGCCTATTGCCTGACACATTTGCTGTTCCTTTCTTTGAAACACACCCTGCACTGGGGTGAGTCTTGCTGTCTGCTCTTAGGCAACGTTTTAGAAGGCTCCTACAAGTATGCAGTGGGGACAGGCTGCTGAGCACATCTCAAGCAAACCTTAAGTCCATTGCCTAATCCATTTGCTGTTCCCCTCTGAGAAATGCGCCCACACTTTGGTCTTGAGACAGGTTGTCATGTGAGCATTAGGCAGAAAGGGATGGAAGTGTTGTTCAAAGTCGTAAGGTTTCTGGATGAATGTGTTAGGTTACTGAACCAAGGGCAGCAAGTCAGTCACTAAAAATATACAAGTCTCCAGTCAAGTCAAGTCAGTGCATCATTTATGGCTGAGTCGAGTCACTGACGTGACTTAAGCCTGCCTTGAGTCTGAGTCAGTCGACCCAAGTCTACATCACTGCATGTGACCAAGCAACATCAGAATGTGGTTAAGTTTGCAAAAGTTATTACAGGCTTCCCCACTTATCTGACAAGTTAGGGACTGTCGCACTGTCAGAAAGTGGAAATGGGCAAAACGCAGAATCTGGGTACTATAGGGAATGTGAAGGACTTACAGGGGCTAACTTGGGACTGACCGCTTGTGCATGCTGCTTGCAACATCTCTCGGTTGTCTTGGTGCCTTCTCCACCCCATGAGCTCACTTTGCAAGCAGCGCATGTGTGGTACCATGTGTGGTTTTTCTTGCCTCCATAGGCAAGAAGAACTGATGGAAACCTGCTGTTTTGATGCTTCCAATACAGGCAAGTTCCATTAATTTAACTAGAGGATTCGTTCTGTCCATAGGCAAGACTGGAGGCCATGCATGCATGTAGTCCCCAAGCACACCTCCGTAGACAAGAAGAACTGACAAAACAGTGGACCCCACTTGAATCAATGGAACTTGTCCTTAATTTGAAAGCATCAAAAGGGCAAATCACCAGATAACCAGGCATTGAAAGGTAGGTACTGAGGAAGGACACTCAAACTAGGAGAGGCTGCAGCAGTTTGCTTCTGTCTGAGCCTTTTGGGAAGGGCAGGTTTCTGCCCCCTCCTCTCCTTTTCCCCCATTGCATTAATTGAGTGAAAACTATATTTGCACTTTGAACTCAATTACAGTTGTCCTCCCACATTTGTGGATTTGACTTTTGCAGATTTGATTATTTACGGTGCCTGTTTGCCTTCCCCCACGTGCTCTCCTACCCGTGGCTGCCAGTGCAATTGGGCTGACAGCAGGCAAGAGAGTGAAGGGGAGAGAAGATCTCTCCCCCATGTTCTCCTACCACCACTGCCGGTGCAATCGCATGTGCGGGGGGGACGATGACGAGAGAGTGAAGGGGTGGGAAGATCTCCCCCCCATGATCTTCTGCCACCACTGTCCATGCAAGCACACATGCAGGGGGGCAGTGAGAGTGTGAAAGGGGGAAGATCTCCCTTCCCCCATTCTCCTGGCTGCCCACAGTTATTTGCATTTTTTTTTACTTTCATAGGGGTTCTGTATCCCTAACCCCCATGAATGTGGAGGGCCTATTGTACTATTGAAGCCAGCTGAAGATTTTAAAAAAAAAGCAGGAGGAGGTGGAGAGAAAAACTGGGATATTTTCAAAACAGCTGAAAAAGCTGGATGATTGAGGATAAATTAGGAGTGTCTCTGCCAAACCACTGGAGGGTATGAGCAGTCAGAGCTGTCCATCAAAGCATCTCTTACTGGCACCAGCACTGCAGTTCAACAGCTGAGGTACCAGGAGAAAAGAAGTACAAATGATCCCTCCAGAGTGCAATCACCAAGTTCTTCTTACCTGTAGGGTACGGGAGCTATTGGGGTACCTTGTTTCATGCCTGCACATTTATTTTGCAAAGAGGAAAATACTATTCAGAGTACACACAAGAGAAGTGTTTCTTTCCCAACATGTAATGGTTGACCAACTGAACCCAAAGGGTGCTCACCAATTGCCGCTTTTCATCTTGGAGAGAAGTGAGTGGTGGGATGCCACAGGGTTCTGTCCTGGGTCCAGTGCTATTCAATATCTTCATCCATGACTTGGATGAAGGAACAGAGGGCATGCTGATCAAATTTGCAGATGACACCAAATTGGGAGGATTTGCTAATACCCCACAGGACAGGATCACATTTCAAAATGACCTTGACAGATTGGAGAGCTGGGCCAAAGCTAACAAAATTAATTTCAACAGAGAGAAATGTAAGGTCCTGCACTTAGGCAGAAAAAAATGGATTGCACAAATATAAGATGGGGGACACGTGGCTGGATAACAGTACATGTGAAAGGGATCTGTGAATCTTGGTAGATCACAAGCTGAACATGAGTCCACAGTGTGAGGTGGCAACCAAGAAAGCCAACGCAATTCTTGGCTGCATCAATAGGAGTATCGTGTCTAGATCGAGGGAGGTAATGGTACCATTTTATTCTGCACTGGTTAGACCTGATTTGGAATACTGTGTTGAGTTTTGGGCATCTCGATTCAAGAAGGATGTCGACAAGCTGGAGCGTGTCCAGAGAAGGGCGACCAAAATGGTGAGAGGCCTGGAAGCCATGAAGCCCTATGAGGAGCGGCTTAGGGAGTTGGGTATATTTATTCTACAGAAGAGAAGGTTGAGAGGGGACGTGATAGCATGTTTAAATATTTAAAGGGATGTCATATCAAGAAGGGAGCGGGCTTGTGTTCCGCTGCTCCAGAGACTAGGACAAGGAGCAATGGATTCAAGCTTCAGGAAAGGAGATTCCACCTGAACCTCAGGAAGAACTTCCTGACTGTCAGAGCTGTTCAGCAGTGGAATCTGCTGCCTGGAAGTGTGGTAGAGTCTCTTTCTTTGGAGGTTTTTAAGCAGAGGCTGGATAGCCATCTGTCGGGAATGCTTTGATGGCTGTTCCTGCATAGCAGGGGGTTGGACTGGATAGCCCCTGGGATCTCTTCCAACTGTATGATTCTATGATTCTGTGGTTCTATGTATTCTGCTCTGTGATTCCTTGATTCCCACTGTTCAATGATCTTTGGTCATGCCTGTTGCCACCATTGCTGAGATTCAGTATTCTACAGTCGGTCCTTCACATTTGCAATGTGACTTCCTTGAATTTCTCCAATCCTTGCCCCCCACCACAAGTGCTTCTTTTCTGGGGGAACCTTTCCTCTCAGTGGTCTGGTCAGGCCACACAGATCTTTAAAAACCCACCTCTGGTCTTCTTCCTCCACCACCACCAGCCACTGCCGGGCCAGCTAAGGCCAGCTCATTGCCTGATTTCTCAGCGCCACCCACCTTTTCCCAATGCCCTCACCCACCCAAGGAGGGAGATGGGCAAGAGAGATGAAGTATAGGGCTACCATGCTGACCCACCCCCTTTCCCTCTCCTTTCCCTGACCTGGTTTGGATTTTGGGGTGCCCACTCTGTGTCCCAAACTCTCACAGAAGTGGAAGGGCCACTGGAAGTGGAGGACAAAGTAGGGAGGGGGAGAGAAAGTGGAACATCTTGAAGGCAGCTCAAAAAGTGGGATGACAGAGAATTCTCTAGTGCTGTCCCTGCCAAAGCAAGACAGGTGGAAGATATGATCTTGATGTGAACAATGTTCAGTCTCTCACTTTGCTAGAAACATGGGGACTGAAGGAAAATTATAGGGGGGGGGTTCTTATCAGCAGACAGTGCCCTCCTTTTGCTCCCTCTCTCCATGATTATAATCCCAGCTAAGTCCCTGCTGAACCCATCTCTGTAGAGGGCTCTTTCTATGAGTTAATGTAGATGCATCATAGGACCAGCGCAACAGTGTTAATGGAAACAGCATCTCTGTGCCTCTTTCTCTCTCCCTTCAACCTCATCTGATCAATGATCAGAGAAGGAAGAGAACATAGGAATTTCCTCATCAGCAATCTTCTCTTTCCCACTGGGAGGAGTCTCCTTTAAATCCCTTGCCAGACCGGAATCTGCTTTTCAGAAGATACTCTTTATTATTACTCACTGAAGAACGAACCAATTAAGAAGAAGTGTTTAGGCCCTTTCCTTCCCAAAACTTTTCTGCACTACAGCTTCCAGAATCACCTTGCCCACATAATCACCTCTGAGCTGGTTGGTGGATTCTGGGAGTTGTCCTCACAAATGCTAACTTCCCCCCAGTTTTGGCTGGGACCCAAATGGGTTCATTTTCTATACCTGCCCCGCTTTCATTGAGTTGCATGGTTTATTTCAGATGGCTCATTCTCAGGAAGGCATGGGATTTGTGTAGCCCTCCAGATCTTTCTGGATTGCAACTCCCATCAGCCCCAGCCAGCACAGCTAATGGCAAGGAATGATGGGAGTTGTAGTCCAACAATATCTGGAGGGCAGCGGGATTCTCACACCTACTCCAGTGGGTGAATTGGAACTTTCTCACACTCACAGTTAGCATGTAGCCATAATTCACAACCTGGGGTAGTTCCTTTATGGGGGCCGTATCATTTCAGATCAAGAGGCCCATGTAATTCAGCTTGCTTTGTAGGCTAATTTTCACAAAACATCCTTGCTAAACACCCAAAGGGCATCTATGCAGGTCTAGCACCGTTAACAGACAACAGATCTTGCTTTCCCAATGGAAATTCCTAGAACGAAACCTCAGCAGGTGGGGGAAACATTGCATTATGTTTCAGCTAAAAGGTGTGACATATTTTTGCAAGCTCTTTGGGTCCTCAAAGTTAAATGGTGCAGCTTCAAGAAGAAATTCTGAGAGGCAAGGCGGAGGTGTGCGTGGCTAAATCTTTAAGCCATCAGCGTCTTGTTTACAAGGGTGAAGAGTCAGGTCACAGGTCAAGTCAGAAACAAGTGGCTGGTTATCTCTTGCTATTCACAAGGTTGTGTTTGTCTTTGGCTGGTGGGTTTTTTTCCCTTATGCATCCCAGCATGTGTCTTGTGGAAGAAATGGCCTCCATCCACATTGCACCCTAGTGAATGTGTGAGTCTTTAAGATGCCACAAGATTCTTTGTTCTTGTGGCATTCTTGAGCCTTTAGCTGGTTTTAGGAGAGGACTAGATAAATTCATACAGGAAAAGAGGGAACTGACCAGTGATGATTTATTCTGACTACAGAAAAACAGAATTATATTTGGGAGAGACATTCCCCTATTACCAGCATCTTCTAATAAAGTCTCCTACTGACGGATATTCACAGAATATAGTCGGCCCTCCACATTTACTAGGGACCCCCACAAAAGTGGGAAATAGCTAATATCAAAATGTAGGGAGGGGAGAGAAGGGGGCTGAGGTATGGTGGGCAGACAGGCACCCAGAGTCCAAACCAGGTCAGGAAAAGGAGAGGCAAACACAGTTGGCTCTCCACATTTGCAGGCTTCATGGATTTGATTATTTGTGAGTTCCTCCAAACCTTGCCTCCCCATCTCTTTTCTGGGGGAACCTTCCCTTTTGGTGGCTCTGATCAGGCTATGCAGCCCTTTAAAAACCTGCCTCTGGTCCTCTTCCTCCTCCTCCACCAGCCGCTGACTGGTTGGCTAAGGATGGCCCGCAGCCCGATTTTTCAGCACTCCAAATTCTCTCCTGATGCCCCCTCCCCACACTTTGACTCGTGCCCAGAAACAGACTCGCAACCAGCGGAGCTGCTGCAACAGGGGAGCTGTGTGTTCTGTATAGAATCTCTCTCATTCTTTCATTATTTGTACTATGATTTCTCTGTGCTGGTTTTTGTGTCCTGCAATTCGTATTTCAATTCTGCGATCTGACAGCTTGAAACAAAAAAGGCCAACAGTAGCCTGTGTGGTTCAGAAGCTGAAATCCAGGGGAGAGATAACAAGTATATCAGAAATAGCCCATCTCAGGCAGTGTAAAATGAATGCTGTTGGATTAAGGCTTGAAGGTTTGAAGTGGGCTTTTTTTCGGGCAAAGATTAAAGGCATTGATGTATACCAGCTGCAGGGTAGAAGTAGAAGGAGGGAGGGGGACATAACTAGCAACTTATCTCTACTTGCAATGATTAGGGTTTTAAAAGGAAAGAAAGAAAAGTTAGGGAGGGAAAGTGGCAAAGGCTCGGCTGTTCTTTCTAATGGCCATTTTCCAGGAATGGCGTTTTAAAGCCAGGATTCTTAGACCGGTGGGATCCTTTGGTTGAAAACTTTAACGTGCACAGGAGAGCCCAGCAAATATGTCACAGAGGAAAAGTTGCTCATCAAATCATTTCCAAATGTAACTTTCTTTTCAGAAGCAAGACCAAGGAACGGAGCAGGAGGTTGTAGGGGAATTCTGTTGCTATCATCATATGTTGCAACCAGAACTGGATTGTCTTTCTGATGGCGGAGAGGTGGGGAATGCTGTCAGTTTGGGGAAGAGCAGTGTATGGTCTTAATTTGAGAGACTTATGAGCAGATCCTAACTCAAGTATGCTCAGCAAGAAAATCCAACCCCACCTTCCAGAATGTAGTGAGATAAAACCAATGCAAAATTGGAAATTGCTATTGCAGTCCTTTGTGTGTTTATGTAAAAGTTCACCCTGGCCATTTCCACACTAGACTGTTATAGTGCTATTGTTCCACTTTCAACATCCTATGGAATCCTGGGGTTTGCAGGTTAGGGAGGGGCCTTTGAATTCATCTAAAAGTCTTTCAGGCCCCTCCCTAAACTGCAAATTCCAGGATTCCATAGGATGTTGAAAGTGGAATAATAGCACTATGACAGTCTGGTGCAGAAATGGCCTTGGTCTAGGACTCTGCAAGACGGGTGTCCAGCCATGGTAGAGGATTAAATAGTGCCGCCCCTCTCAAATTGGGATAGTTGAAGAGTGTGTGTTTTCCCCACAGGGAAACAGGGGTGGGTCCCAGCACCTCCTGGTCGCTGATCTTTTTAGCATGTTATATATCACACCCCATTCCCCACTTCACGCAGCCCATAAAAGGAAGAAACACATTGCCAAATGCAGAGGAGCAAGAAGACACCAGCCTATATTAAAATTGCTTGTCTGGGCACCTTCAAATTGCCTGTCCACTGAATCCACCCCATGAATTTCAAAGGGGTTTCTCTGCTGAGGAATCCTCAGAAGTGGTCTGGCCAGTTCCTTCCTCTGAAATACAGCCTACAGCTCCAGGTATTCATTAGTGGTCTCTCCTCCAAGTACTTACCAGGAAGGACCCTGCTTAGCTTCCAAGACCAGATGGAATCTACCATCTTTAGACTATTTAGGCTCATTCAGAAAATCTTCACTGTTTTTGTCCTTGAATGAAGGAACTAATACTTTTAAAATTTTATGCCATTTCCACACTACACTGTTACAGTGCTATTTTTCCACTTTCAGCATCCTATGGAATCCTGGGGTTTGCAGTTCAGGGAGGGGCCTTTAGAATTCTTAGCCAGAGAGCTCCTTGGCCTCAGGAAACTACAAACCCCAGAATTCCACAGGATGTTGGAAGTGGAATAATAGCACTATAAAAGTGTGGTGCGGAAATGGCCGTATTGTCAGGATGCATAGCTCATGTCCTAAGTGGATCTGCTGGATGTGCATTGAAATAATGTATGCCAGTCAGTGGTAGGGGCTTTGCAAGAGTTAGTTAGAGTGCTACAAAGAACGAAGTATTAATTATTGGTTGCAACAATATATCTGTTTGAAGCTTGCTTGTGTATTCCAGTGTATCAGATGGTTAATTGCTTTATGGCTCATTTGCTACTATGGATCTGGTGAGGAGGGAGAAGATCAGAGCAGGCAAAAATGAAAGTATCAAGAGGTGTTTTGGGAACTTAAAGTGTCTAAAGATAAGGGACAGGAAAGATGTATTTGTCCCAAGGATGAAAGAAGGATAAACAACTGTAAGTCTGGGAAATGTCTAAAGACGTGAGGTGATGTTAACTTTATGATCCTTCCAAACACAGCTTTGTACACCTAAACTTTGTATGTGTAGGTGTAAAACCTGTGAAGTCCATGTCTGCTTTTGTCTCAGCAACTTCAGAATCTATGGCCATTTCCGCACTAGCCTGTTATAGCGCGATGATTCCACTTTCAACATCCTCTGGAATCCTGGGGTTTGCAGTTTCGGGAGGGGCCGTCCGATTCTATGATTTTGTAAGTGTGTTGTATTGCTTGCTTTCCTACAATTAAACACAGCTGTGTATCTCAGAGTAAAGTTTGTGGACTGGAAATTATCCAGGGCCACGACACATATGGTTGAAAGAAAAGTGTTCCTGCCTTGCTTTCATATCCTAGAATATCACAACTTTCCCTGCAAAAACAGCATTGAAGTTCTGGGTGGGCAAAAGCAACACAGATTATCCCTGCTCCAATGTTTGATAACATCTCTGTAGCTGTAAGGGGTAGAAAGCTAGATTTAACCAAAATAGGAAAGCTGAGGTACTGAGGAGTACATGAGTGGGCAGCAAAATTAAAGGGGCACCTTTGGTGACACACTAAGGCATACACCCAATTAAAAAAATTGAAGATTTTTTTGCAAGATTGGAAATCTTTTATGAACCCTTTGAGCAATAAAAAAGCTTACAGTGCAGTAATTTGTGGCTATGGTTACTGGTAATTCTAGTAGGATTACTTATGCCATTTTTTTAAAATTTATTTATTTGTATCCCGCCTCTCCATATGGATTGAGGCAGCGAACAACTTACAAATAGCATGTATTTCGAACATTTCTATACATGCCCCCAACAAGCTGGGTACTCATTTTACCGACCTGCGAAAGGATGGAAGGCTGAGTCAACCTTGGAGCCCGGCAGGATCGAACTCACAACCTTGTGGCTTGCAGCACTGGCATTTAACCACTGCGCCACCACGGCTCCACACTACACAGTTACGGTGCTATTATTCCACTTCCAATATCCTTGTGGGAATTCTGGGGTTTGTAGTTTACTGAGGCCAAAGAGCTCTCTGGCTGAGAATTCTAAAGATCCCTCCCTAAGCTGCAAACCCCAGGATTCCACAGGATGTTGAAAGTGGAATAATTATTATTATATAATATTAATTATTCCACTTTCAACATCCTGTGGAATCCTGGGGTTACATTACATATGGTGACGATGGCCTGCATTGAGTACGCACGACTTTGGAAAAATGAAATTACACCTACTACTGAACAGTGGTGGACAACCTTTATGGAAAATAGAAACGCGGATATACTTACACAAAGACTAAGAGGGAAATCAGACCAAGACATTAATAAAGAATGGAAGATTGTTACAGATTTGGGCTCGGTGTAGACAGAAGGCAATGCATAATTCATGATATCAGTTACTATACAGGTTAATAATCCATGAAATATCATGTAGCAAGTAAAGTAGAGATATACAGCAGGAACTAACAAATTATAGATGATTAACATTTTATTGCGATATGTGGTATAATAAATAGAAGGAATATTAATAATTGTAATCCAGAAAGGAAAGGAAGAAGGAATAACCTTGCATGTAAACATTGCAGAAATAATTGTTTGTTTTATTTGTTGAAATTTGAATAAAATTATATTTTAAAAAAATGGGAATGGAAAATGTTGGAAATGTGGTGAAAAAGAGGGGTCCTTCTTTCATATGTGGTGGACTTGTAAGGTCGCGAAGAAACTTTGGAAGGAAATACATGATGAAATTCAGAGAAAGTATAATTTAAACTTTGAAATGCAACCAGATTTTTATTTGTTAAATATGTTAGGCCAACAAAGAGAAATAAGATCTCACCAGAAAATATTGTTATATGTTATAACTGTGGCAAGAATGACATATGCGCAACGCTGGAAAGAGGGAAATTATATTGATGTAAAAGAATGGAAATTAAAAGTTCTGGGTAGGGTAGAGATAGAAAGGTTGGCTTTTTCACTTAAAAATAAACCAATCCAGAACTTTGAAAGAGAATGGCAAGAAGTTCTGAACTGGATAAAGGAAGGAGGGAAAGAATAAGAAAGAGTGTTGGAAAAAATGGTAATGAAAATTAAAGATGTTATAGAATAAGTATAAGCTGAATGTAATAAGGTTAAAAGTAATAATGTGTTAATCTTAGAATAGAAAAAAATGTATAAATGGGTTGGAAACACAAACTCAACTGGAAAAATGATGCTCAGAAGCGGAGAGGTTTTTTTTTAATTTTGAGTATAACTTTAATTATATTTAAAAAAAGAAAGTGGAATAATAGCACTACCACAGTGTAGTGTGAAAAGGCCCATAGTTGGACCTGTAACAATAGAATAACATTTTTTTAAAAACTTTTTTTTCTTTCATTCGTGTTTGATTTGGGGGGGGTGTTCAGAGAGCACTTTTGCTTTTTTAGTAAGTTAGTGTCTAGTGTTTTACTTAGTTGATGGTCAGTTATTAGTTGGTTAGTGGTCAGTGCATTAGTTTAAGCTGTTAGTATTGTGTTTTAGGTTTTTCTTTTCTTTTCTCTGCCTGCTTTTTCTTGTTTTTTTTCCTGAATATATTTCTTTTTGATTGTAAAAAAAAATTGTTTGCTTTAAAACTAATAAATAAATGTTTGGAAAAGGGTATGCACCCAATTGCACAACGTTTCCGTTTGCGTATGCAAATTTACATAATCCCAGCATAGGATTTCAAGCTTATGCATGCTGCTCTGAAGGACGCTGAAGGAAAGGCAGGGTGGCTGCTGCGGACAATTGTATTATCATTTCATCCTCAGGTCTTGCAGATTCAAAGACCTGTATTCCTTGGCTGAGTCTACCCATCTGGAATGTGGTCTTCCTTTTTTCCTACTGCCTTCTATCTTGCCGAGCATTATTCTCTTTTCTAGGAAGTCCTGTCTTATCATGATATCGCCAAAGTCATCCTGGCTTCCAGGGAGAGTCCAAGCTTGATTTGCTCCAGGACCCAGGCTATTTCCATACTAGACGGTTATAGTGCTTTTATTCCACTTTCAACATCCTATGGAATCTGGGGTTTGCAGTTTAGGGAGCTTAGTCACCTCAAAAGCCCCTCCCTAAACTGCAAACCCCAGGATTCCATAGGATGTTGAAAGTGGAATAATAGCACTATAACCGTCTAGTGTGGAAATGGCCTCATTCATTTTTTTTAACAATCCAGGGTATCCGTAGAACTCTCCTCCAGCACCACATTTTGACTGAGCTGATTTTCTTCTTGTCAGCTTTCACCTTAAGACAACCAACTTGAAAGCACGTGACAACAACAACGAAGTAGCAGCAATAGTAAGAAATGTGTTCATAAGGCTCAAGAAGAATCTGGCATTCCCCTTCCTTCCTGCCCCAATCCTCCAATTCTGCTCCATGGTTCTCCGGAGATGCTCCACATTCTTTGGGTTGCCTGTTTAATTCCAGTTTGATTTGCTCCTTGCCATCCAGGTGTCTGAGTGCAGCAGGGAAGAGAAAGATGCTGAGCTAATGAAGTGAGAAGGGGACGGGGAGGCGGAGGGGGCGATGGGGGTCCCTTTGCAACAAACACAGGCAAGCAGCCCCCAGCACCTGAAAAAGAGAGGGCACCTCTGCGTGCTGACATTTGCTCCAGCCTTTCGTCCCTTCCTTAGCAGGGGCTCTTTTCCTGCACTCCACTTTTAATATATTTGCAAATGAGCAAGGATCAAGAGGAAAACCTCCAGGGAGACTGAGAATGGATGGCGGTACCATTCCTCTCTTTCCGTCTCAATCAAATATATATGTATATTTTTTAAAAAGTGGGGATTGTATGTGTGTGGAAGGAGCAAGGAGGATAAAGCTAGGATAAAGCATGAACTCTCACCAGATGCAGTTAACCAAAAGCATGAGAGAGGGCTTCAACATGTTGTTGTAATGGGAGCCATACGGTTTGTCTGGATTTTTGGACTGTAAAGATTCTATCAAGAACAGAAGGACCGAGTAAGGAGGGAGGCAAGCTGAATTCTGTATATGATTTGTCAAAACTCTCCTTTGCCATCGGCAAGACTTGATTCTTCTGTTTGGATGAGTGTGGCGTGTTCACTTTGTTTTCTTTTTTTTATTATTATTATCTCATTCTCCATTTTAGGTTGACTTCTGGTGGATCTCTCATTTTGCAAAAAAACCCCAGAGGAATTCGCTCTCCACCGCCAGCATAATCACCGCCGAGAAAGAGAGAGGGGAGGCAGAAGATGGCAATGAGGCGACTGTGTTTGGTGGCCTTTTTCCTGGCTTTTGTTTTGCAGAATGGGACCTGCAACGGAATCAAGTGGCTGTGAGTTGTTTCTCTTTCTATGTTTTTAAAGACAAGAAGTACCCAAGCATTGTGGAGTTATATTGTTGGAGAATTGAACATGCCTTTTTGCCACATCCTCAGAGCAAATTATCCATGTGCATGGTTCAGGGCTGGGTTGCAGGGCACGAAAAAGATCCAATCATTTTTAGGTTTAAGGCCAGACTTAAAATCTAACTGCAAATATCCTTGTTGTGCATGAATTTCCGTATCAAGTAGGGTACAGGAGGGCTTTATTTTAGGCCATTTCTGCACTACACTCTTATAGCGCAATTGTTCCACTTTCAACATCCTATGGAATCCTAGAGTTTGCAGTTTAGAGAGGGGCCAGCTGGCCTCTTCCTAAACTGCAAACCCTAGGATCCCATAGGATGTTGAAAGTGGAATAATCACGCTATAAGAATGTAGTGCGGAAATGGCCTTAGTGTAGAAAGATGAGCATTCAGTTGTGTACAAACTCCCTTCTTAATCTTCAGTTAAAGGTGGGGACAACTCTAGATACAATCAAACCTCCACATTTGTGAGTCTGACTTTCACGGATTTGATTATTTGTGAGTTTTTCCAACACCTGTCCCCCAACCTCAAGTGCTTCTTTTCTGGGGGGAAACCTTCCCTGTCTATGATTCTGATCAGGCTGTGCAGTCCTTTAAAAACCCACTTCTGTCCTTCTCCTTCTCAGCAGCTCCCTGGCAAGCTAAGGATGGTTCACAGCCTGATTTTTCAACACTACAAACCCTTTCCCAGTGTCCCCCTCCATACCCAAGGAAGGAGATGAGTGAGAGGCCCTTTTCGCATTGAAGCTTCTCGCGCGAGGAGGGAGGGCGGCTCGCACGAGAAGCCTCCTCTGGGAGGCTGCCGCTTTCCCCCTCGTTCCTTCCACAGGCGCTTCCTGCTGGCGTGTCCATCGCGCTAGCGCCCCTTCCTTCCTTCTGCAGGGGCCTGTGGGAGCTGTAGGCACCGCGGAAGGAAGGAAGCGCGACCCGGTCGCCTCCCCGACACTCCACACAGCAGGTAAGCACGTGTGGGCCCCGGGAGCCTTGCACGAGTGCAGGTGATTTTCGCTTCAAGGCGAAAATAAAAAAAACCGCGATCGTGCCGCTGCAGCCCCGTGAGCGCCACGGAAGTGGGAGTGTATCGTGCAGAGCGATGCTCCCACTCTCGTGAGGCTCACGGGGCTATTTCGCGAGAGAAAGCCTGTGCGAAAAGGGCCAGAGAAAGGAAAGATACGGCCACTGTGCCAACCCACCCCCTTTCCCTCTCCTTTTCATGACCTGGTTTGGATCCTGGGTACCCATTCTCCCTACCATGCCTTGGCCCCTTTCACACGCACACACACACACACACACACACACACACACACTTTGATATTCGTGAATTTTCACTTTTGTGTGAGGGAGCTGCACCCCTAACCCTAGCAGATGTGGAGGGCCAACTGTGTTTTTGTTGGACTGCAAGTCCCATCGGCCCTAAGGAACAGAACCAACAGTGAAGAATCACAGGTGTTCCAGTCCAACAACATCTGAAAGGCTCCAGATTTTCCATCCCTAGCCAACGGCAAGGAATGATGGAGAGTAGCACAACCTCCTGCCAACTTTAAGCCCTGCTTTAATTTCAAAAAAACAAGTTTCTAGTCCTCAAGGCTGCAGGTAATAAGCTTGGAAAGTGTCGATGGAGTGTACAATGAAATCAAAAGAGAGGAAAGGCTGAATAGGATATTGCGAGGCTGGGCCTTCTACAGTGCCTTTCAGACAGAAGAAGTGGCAGCCCATGAATGTGAAGCCTTCTCAAGAAGTCAAGGCAGACAAATCAGAAGGCTTGGGTTGCAAAACCTCCCACTGGTTTTTTGGATGCTAAAACAGCAACGCTCGCCAAAAGGAAAAAGGAGGAGAAAGATCACCCAACTGCATCCCGGCTCCAGTCGCTCAGATGATTCTTGTGCAAACCAAACCTTCAAACAGCAGCCCATGTGCTTTTGTCATCTGCAGGCTGCCTGTTTAAACACTCTGTCTGTTTGGGTACCATTCTAAGGCCACGCAAGTTTGCTCTGAACAACCACCTCTTGTAACAGCTGCCTGCCAAGCCGCCTGCTCCCTCGCTCTTCAGGATATCGTATCGAACAGACGCACGGCAGATGCTGTTTCTCAGATCAACACAGCAAGGGGCATAACTTGACTCCTTGAGCTCCTTCCCGGGACCTGTTTATTTAACATTCCAGGGCAGCTGTGGTGTCGTGGCACATTTTTGAAGTGGACAGATGCTCCTTTTGACAGTCCCCGTAACCATATCCCCAGGAAGAGTTTGAAAACAAAGAAGCATCAGCAGCAGGCAGCAGGGGTGGTACATTTCAGTAAATCATTACCAGGAGTGTTCACTTTCAACTAGAAGTGGGGCTTTTGTAGAGCTAATGGGTCTTAATTGTTCAGTGAACACCAAGCCATGCTGAACACGGTCTGTGTAATAACAGGGATAGCTCCTTGCTTGGAAAATTTATTTTCTTCCCCACTCCTGTAAGGACTGTAGCTAAAACAGAAAAGCATGAGATCATGATTTTAAAGGAGCCGTGGTGGCGCAGTGGTTAAATGCCAGTACTGCAAGCCACAAGGTTGTGAGTTTGATCCTGCCGGGCTCCAAGGTTGACTCAGCCTTCCATCCTTTCGCAGGTCGGTAAAATGAGTACCCAGCTTGTTGGGGGCATCTATAGAAATGTTTCAAAATACATGCTATTTGTAAGTTGTTCGCCGCCTTGATCCATATGGAGAGGCGGGATATAAATAAATTAAATAAATAAATTAAAAAAATTGATGTCAGTGTTCCTGCTGATCGAAAAAATCACAGCATTTTGACCCAGTGAGCCCTGGGTTCCCTACCTCTCTTCAGGACATTGTTCTGTAAATAGGCAAAAAGCAACAAGAATTATCTTTAGAAATTGTATATCCAGTGCCGATTAGCAGTCTAGCTGCAGCATTTTGAAGCTGTTTCCAAAGGAAGCCCCATGTAGAGTGTATTACAGTAGCAAGACTTGATTTTTATTTTTATTTTTTTTATTTTTTTGGCATGGAAAGAAGGATGGAAAATGTTCCATCTACTATATATTTGCATGTCAAGTTGATACAGGGACACACGTAAAGCCAGGTTTTAGGAAGAGAAATATCTGGTAACCTAGGCTTAAAACAAGTGTGCTGAAATACCTTTGGTGCTTCAAATAATCCCCTTCCCCAAATCCATCCCCTGCTGGTTTCTGTTCCGTGTGCCTTTGACTTGTTCCTTGGTTTGGTTCTCCTCCCTTTAGTTTGTGTTTAACTTTAAGCTTTGTCATGGAGATTAAGGGCTTAAACGTTAAGCACATGCTCTTAGAGCTTGGAGTCTGGAATAAAAGGCCGAGTGAGTGGATGTGAAGCATGGACAAAGCGTCTTAGCAATGAGTTGTAACCAATGCAGTTAATCTTAGAAATGTGAAGTTAATGCCAGATGTCATCTAGACTGACCCCCTGACAAATGTAGGAATCCACAGTACCTGCATTTGTGCTGTAACCCATTCCTTTTGGAGATCCCAGGTACAGCACAGTTACATTTGACATGCAAAATATCAAGTTTGGAGTTGATTGAACAAGCGGTGGGCTGGGATCCTGTTTACTTATGCAGAGGAAAAGGAGGGTGATGGATGCCAACTGGGTGATGGTAGGAATGGAGCTTATCCTAATGCAAACTGCTGGCCAAGTGGACATGCCCCAGTGGATGGGGGGCAGTGACTTTGTACTGGGGTGCTCCCTGGCTGTTATTGATGAAGATATGTGTGAAGGAAAAGGGGGATTTATTCTCCCACTCCATTCTGACTCCTGCCCTTGAGTAAGGGATGGGAACTCCCCCTTGCTCTTGGAAATCTTGCTACCACCACCTACTGATTTTAATTCCCTTTCTCGTGACTCAGTAGGAAGCCCCTGGGGAACAGGGTCTCTATGCTTAGAGCCCCCTTCCTCCCCCACCCTCTGTGGAAGAGAGGAATTCTATCTGTGGGCATAACCAGTAAAGGCATGTGGAAAAAGAGAGGGAGAAAAGATATCTTTAAGGAAAGAAACAAGCAATACAATGATAAAAAGATATACTTCCTCCAGACATTACTTAGTAGTTACAAAGCTACAGACAAGCCTAAGCCATTTCAGCCAGAATTTTAAAAGAACCACCTCCTGTGACATGACTAGCTAAGAACATTCCTATCTACTCACATTGTTATCCAGATGCTGGAGTGGTGTTGGGGGAGAGAGAGAGACCCAAGAGGCTGGGCCTACTACTGTCTGTCTGTCTGTCTGTCTCTGGCCATTTCCGCGCTATCCTGTTATAGCACGATGATTCCACTTTCAACCTCCTCTGGAATCCTGGGGTTTGCAGTTTCGGGAGGGGCCAGCTGGCCCCTCCCGAAACTGCAAACCCCAGGATTCCAGAGGAGATTGAAAGTGGAATCATCGCGCTATAACAGGCTAGTGCGGAAATGCCCCCCTCCTATGGATAGTCTTTTGTCTTTGTCCTTCTCTCTCTCTCTCTCTCCCCCCCTTTTAAAATTTCTTGACCAAAGCATCTCAAAGCTTCTCCCTTTTTCTCCTATCTGGTCTTGCTGATTGGGAAATTGACTCTCATGATCTTTGATGTTCTTTGTGATGCTGACTCCCCAATAAATGTAACCTAAGCCCAACTCCTCATTAACCCCTTGCTTACCTGGAGCAAGAACAATTCCCCTTCATCTGTGTTGCCTAGATAATGGGAAGAGCTCATTATGACAACATGGGACAGAGCCTTCTTGATGGCTGCCCCCGTAGTGTGGAATGCCTTCCCATGGGAGATCCACTTGGCATCTTCTCTGTTCTCATTCTGTGGACAGGTGAAATCCTTTTGATTTAGGCAGGCTTTTAGCTCACCATTCATGTGGCACCATGGGCTTTGAATGCGGTGTGCATTTGTCTTTTTAAATCTGTTTTAAACTGTTCTAACTTTGCATTTTAAGCTGGATTGTTTGTTTAATTGTTTTTCACTCAAAGCTTTTGCATTATTTGTTGTTTAGCCGTACTATGTTTTAATTGTTTGGAAGATGCCTTGGGTCCTATGCTGGGAGGAAGGTGGGATATAAATAAATAAACTGAATGGATTAATTAATATTGTACAGCCAGATAAAATCTTTGCACAGGTAAGCATAACCATTGCACAGCCAGGGCAAGAATGTTGCATAGCCAGGCAGAAATGTTGCATTGCCTTACTGCATCACCAAGCAAAAATGTTATCTTTATCTTTAAGACTATCATCCCCAAAATCTTTCAAAGGGCAGCAGTAATCCAAAAAAGTAATTTTTCCACTATGTGCTAAATTCTAGTAGACTGCACCCTTCCATTGTTGGTCATAGGGTTGCCAGGTGAAATTGGGGACAGGGATCTTGTCCCTTTAAGAGTTGCTTAGAAGAGGGAATTTCAGCAGGTGTTGCTTGTCATGCAAGTAAGGGAGGGACAGCAGCCCTATCCTTTATTTCACTTAGCAACCTTCCTCCGTCCAGCTTGCAAACATTGCTGAGTATGTTGGAATTGCAGATATTACATGCTGATGATGATGATGGAAGAAGAGGAAGAAGAAATAGAAGTACAAAAACACTAGTTCCATTGTAGAGACATTATTTTACACACAAATGGGAACTACAGTAGTATTGGTGTGCAAGGTACTCCTTTTCAGGGTGCCACCTAGCCATTGTTGTTGTGGTTCTGGTAGTGGTTGTGTGCCTTCAATTCATTTCTGCCTTGTGATGACCCCAAGGTAAACTTATTACAGTGTTTTCTTGGCCAAATTTGTTCAGAGTGTCAGAGGGATGGTGGATGATGGGAGCTACACAAAAACCTCAGTAGCACTTCCCTCTAGCTCTGAGCTCTGGCGAAACAGCTTACCAGAGTCAAGTGTTTGAAAAATCACCATATAGCAGAGTTTACTCACACACATGGAAACATGCCCAGCAGAGTATAAACATCAGCAGCAAATGCTCTCAAGCCAGGAAAATTACTCCCACGCAATGTTATCTTCCAACAGGAGGCCTTTACTCTTGAGTTACAATACATACAGTATATACACGGTTCCACTGGAGTTTCTGCATTCAACAGCAAGCAAAGATAGCCTCCGGCCGCTCCTTCAGACATCAAGAGGGCACAGTTGGCTAGATCACCCCCCCCCTTATATACAGACATTTCTGATGCAACTCTAGCCAACCTTGCTAGATGTATGATGCAACCTTCCTGCCCTGGTTTCACAACCCAATGACTCATGCAGGTATTACATGGGATTGCATCATCCACTATCTTCCCCAGGTGCAAATCTTAATGTACATCATGTATATTTTATTTGGACTTAGGTTCTGTCCAACCTTTCCTCACACAGAGGGTGTTTGCCTTTGCCTTCCTTTGAGGCTGAGAGGGTGTGACTCACCCAAAGTTTCCCTGGCCAAGCAGGGATTCCAACCCTGGTGTCTCAGTGTCTTAGGCCTCAAACCACTGCACAATGCTGCCAGCCAGCCAGCCTGCTTTTTTGAGATACTCCAATCCATTCCCATCTCTTATCAGCAAATTGCTATAGCTTCTTCTTCCTTATTGATAACTTTTGCCATTTTGAGCAGACTCTTAACGGTGTGTGGCTGCACCTGTTTCTTCTGTGGAATATTAGAAGGTCTGGGTAAACTAGAGGCTTTTAAATTCAAGGTGGATGCCTGCTTCTTAGGAGTTATTAAACTGTGGGTTCTTGCAATGACAGAACTTTGATTAGATGGCCCATGGGAGAACTTCCAACTCTATGATCCTAGAAATGCAGATAATTTTTTTCTTTTTTTTAATTAAGATTATTTTTTTAAAAATACACTAAGAGTTGCTGTGTGCCTTCAACTCATTTCTGACTTACAGCAACCCTAAGGTGACCCTGTCATGGGGTTTTCTGAGGCTGAGAGTGTGTGATCCGCCTAAGGTCACTCAGTACAGAGATTAAAAAAAGAGGAAAGATAAAAAAAACTACGGTACAATAAAATAAACATTAAAAGTGCTGAAAAAATTAAAGGGAAAGGAAAGAGAAAGAAGAAGAAAAGGTGACTTTTAGTTTTCCTTTTGGTGGACACATATGCATATATTTATTTACACCTCTCTCATTCTAATCATCAAAACCAATTCATACTTCTCCACAATTACTACATATTCCCTTCTTTCAATAAATTATCAAAAGTTACCAAGTCCTATTTTTTCCAGAAAAAGTCTATAAGGAGTTTCCAGTCTTTACGAAATGTCGCTAATGGCCTTTCTCTATTTAAACCACACAATACACATAGGGTTTTTTTTTTTTTCCTGAGCAAAAACAGGCTTTCTGCACCATCGTTGCAATGTTGTTGGTTACTCCCATGTACAGTTGTTTTTGTGTGCCTTTAAGTCATTTTCCAGCTTACATCAACCCTAAGGCAACCCTATCATGGGGTGTTCTGGAGCTGAGAGAGTGTGACATGCCCAAGGTCACCGGCCGGCCCCTCCCTAAACTGCAAACCCCAGGATTCCATAGCATGTTGGAAGTGGAATAATAGTGCTATAACAGGCTAGTGCGGAAATGGCCTCAGCAGCGAATCAAACCCTGGTTTCCAGGGTTGTAATCCAGTTCTCAAACCACTACACTTTCCTCAACTTGGGTAGTCCTGTTCAGTCGTCTGATGGCTAATCAACATGTAGGCAAATCCAATTGATTCAGTATCTTTAGCTGGGATTCACAATAGGATTTAGACCAGAGTTTTGACAGCAAAACTCAATGTTTCTTTTTCCCTTTGCAAGAGATACCCCCAACCAAAAAGCAAAAAAGCTGAGCAGAAAAACCATGTGTATTTTTTGCAAAAACAAGTTGTCCCAAAAGACATCCTGATCTGCATAGCATCTCCTGGCTGCTCCTCTTTGTTTCTCAGGGTCATAGGACTGGTCTCCATTTGGGGTCAAGGATGTGAAAACTTAACAAATATTTGAAGGGATGCCATGCAGAGGAAGGAGAGGGCTTGTTTTCTGCTGCTCCAGAGACCAGGACAAGAAGCAATGGATTCAAGCTGCAGGAAAGGAGATTCCACCTGAACCTCAGGAAGAACTTCCTGACAGTCAGGGCTGTCCGGCAGTGGAAGATGCTGCCTCCATGGAGTGTGGTAGAGTCTCCTTCCTTGGAGGTTTTTAAGCAGAGGCTGGATGGCCATCTGTCAGGAGTGCTTTGAGGGTGTTCCTGCATGGCAGGGGGTTGGACTGGATGGCACCTGGGGTGTCTTCCAACGCTACATTTCTATGATTCTATGATTCTAAATATTCCTTATTTCCCTATTAAGACAGGCTTCTATTACAAGGGGTTATGGAGTGGTTTTAAAGAGGACCACTAGGGGGAGCCCTTTGCAACACCGCACCGTTGCAGGCGCACCAGAAGCTTTTCCCATTAGCTGATATGGCCCCGTGAATGGTTTTTAAAAACAGGGGTGGTGAAAAACATATCTCTCCCACTGCTCCACTTCTGTCATAGGCAGAGTATTTTGAAGAACACCAGTTGTATTTTCTGGGCATTTCAACAGAATTATTTCTTTTTAAGGGAGGGGTGGGGAACTGTGGTGGGCCACATTTCTGCACCAGGTCTCGGTGGGGTGGGATGAAGGTGGTTACATGGATGCCCAAAAAAGCAGCAGAGAGAAAAAAATCAGGGAACTCATGGTTTGGATAAATATGTGATTTTTTGATATTAAAGAGAGAAATGTAAGGTCCTATACTTAGGTAGAAAAAATGGAATACAGAAATATAGGATGGGGACACGTGGCTGGATAGCAGTACGTGTGAAAGGGATCTAGGAGTCTTCATAGACCACAAGCTGAACATGAGTCAGCAGTGTGATGTGGCAGCCAAGAAAGCCAATGCAATTCTCGGTTGCATCAATAGGAGTATGGTGTCTAGATCAAGGGAGGTACTGGTACCACCCTACTCTGCTTTGGTTAGACCTCATCTTGAATCCTATGTCCAGTTCTGGGCACCCCAATTCAAGAAGGACATGGTCAAGCTGGAGCCAGTCCAGAGGAGGGCGGCCCAAATGGTGAGAGGCCTGGAAGCCATGCCCTATGAAGATAGACTCAGAGAGCTGGGTATGTTTAGTCTGCAGAAGAGGTTAAGAGGGGACATAATAGCCATGTTTAAATATTTGAAGGGATGCCATGTAGAGGAAGGAGAGGGCTTGTTTTCTGCTGCTCCAGAGACCAGAACAAGGAGCAATGGACTCAAGCTGCAGGAAAGGAGATTCCACCTGAACCTCAGGAAGAACTTTCTGAGGGTCAGGGCTGTCTGGCAGTGGAATCTGCTGCCTCAATGGAGTGTAGTGGAGTCTCCTTCCTTGGAGGTTTTTAAGCAGAGGCTTGATGGCCATCTGTCGGGAGTGCTTTGAGGGTGTTTCTGCATAGCAGTGGGTTAGACTCGATGACTTCTGTGGTCTCTTCCAACTCTACATTTCAATGATTTCTATGATTAAACAAAATAGGGTTTAATGTTATAAGGTTATGGTTATGACCTTATGGCTTCTTGTGTTGTTGTGTGCCCCTAAGTCTTTCTCGACTCATGACAGCCTGAAAGCAAAACTATTATGGGGTTTTCTGAGGCTGAGAGTGTGTGACATGCCCAAGATCAGCCAGGGGGTTTCCATGGCTGAGCAGGGAACTGAACCCTGCTTTCTAGGGTCATAGTCCAACACTCTCATCATTCACAAAAATATTTTTGTTCTGCCTTCAAGTCACTTCTGACTTATGATGGTCATAAGGTGAACCTATCATAGGTTTTTCTGGGGCTGAGAGTGTGTGATGCACCCAAGAGCACCCATGACTGAGTGGGGAATTGAACCCTGATCTGCAGGGTCAGAGTCTGAATTTCAACCCACTGCATCACATTGGCTTTCTCAATATACCAAGGTGGTATACAACATTTTAAAAGGACAATGTAATTTAAAAAAAAACAACTCTTAATACAAAAGTTAAAACACAATTAAACTAAATTTCTGTTTTAAAAATCACTAGTTAAAAACAAATTAAAAATAGCATTAAAAGACCCTTAAAACATAATAAAATAAATACGATAATAGTACACATCCACCATTAAAAAGTCTTCTCTATTCCTGAGTTTTTAGAGCCAAACATAGGGCTGTTATAGTGCTATTATTCCACTTTCAACATCCTATGGAACTGTGGGATTTACAGTTTAGAGAGGGGCATTTGGAATTCTCAGCCAGAGAGCTCTTTTTGGCCTCAGGAAACTACAAAGCCCAGAGTTCCACAGGATGTTGGAAGTGGAATAATAGCACTATAAAAGTGTAGTGTGGAAATGGCTCTTAGAGGCCTAGATATCCCCTCTGGGGATGTCATTAAGTATTATGGGTTACGTACCAACCACAGTTGCTCACCTGCTTGGGGAGATGGAATAAGAACATTTTAATCTTGTCTAAGTTCTTCTGTCCAGAAGGAGGGTGCAGAGCAGAGCAGAGGGTGAGCCCTGGTACCATTGCAACTGAAAAGGAAACTTAAGTAAATATATAAACACCTTCCCTGCCAAACACACAAAAGAGAGTCTTTGCAAGTCGCAGCAACACATCAATTCATCCTTGCAAATTGTAGCTAAATTGTACTAGCTGAACTGGAGATCTGCACCCTGCCCTTTCCTCTTGGCCAGGGCTAAACCTGGAGAGTTTGTACCCTTGTCTCCTGGCTGGAGAGGAGCCACTTAAACTGAAGAGTCCAGGCCAGGCCCTGAGATCTGTCAACCGTATCTGGCAACCCAAGAAGCCGTTTTGTATTTGCAAGGCCTGGGAGCTGACCCCACTGAACAAAAGCTGACAAACAAACCAAGGGGGCACTGGCCAGACTGAGCCATGACAGAGCCAAACTCTCCCAGCTGGCCTGGACTTCAAGGAAGACTTTTCTCCCTTTGACTTCAACAAAGCCATGCCTGCAGATACCCAGATTTGTCTCTGTGTTCATAGGCATCAGTTCATATTTTACATTCGACTTGTTTAGCCTTCAGCCTCCAGATTGTCGAAGGCTCTGTTGCCTTCGGTGGGCCTCCTCTGGAGTAAAAGGAGTGGGATGCTTACAGCGGGCTCACTGAACTGAGACAGCAGCCCGGCTGTATACATTCCTTTGGCGAGTTCACGAGAAGGAGGCATGCGGCAGGGTTCCTTTCTTTTGTGTCCAGCAGACAAACATTGCTGCTGTTTAAAACAGACTGGCTGCCCCTTCCAACATTTTCCTGTTGGAGAGGGGGAAAAATCTAAACCACATTACATGCCAAGGAGAGAGCAATCAGGGAGGTACGCTGTGTTTACTTATACCTCGTTCGCACATTTTGGTTTGGGTTGTATATCTCACGCCCTTTGGCTTCTCCAAAAGCAGTGCCCCTCAGGAGAGAGGGCTGTTGATTTTCCCGACAATGGTTACCCTTGGAAAGCTGAGTCGGCAAGACAAAAGCCGCAGTTTGACACAAAGCTGCGAGTGTTTTGCGCCAGGAGATGTGACGGGCGGCCTCCTCTTGAGTTGCCAGCGCTGTGTTGGGAGGGATTGAATGTGCCAGTCACATTTGAGAAGCACAGAAGCAACAGAACTGGGGATTAAAGGGAAGGGAACAAGGACAGAACAGTGACTCACACAGAGACAGAGTGGGAAACCTCCTCCCCAAGTGATTCTTTTGTACTAGCAGGCAACTTCTATGATTCAACTGATGTCTTTTATTATGAAAAGCTAGGGTGTGTTGTATGCCTCAGCACGTTACTTGTGTACTCAGCAAGTCTATGTACAAGCTGACTCAGAAATATATCCCACTGAGTTCAATGCAGCTTACTTGAGGAAACTGTGCATAGGAACTTTGAATTAAGTCCAATGTGTGGGTCTGTATCTTAGAGCAGCATTACAGGTTAACACGGAAGCATCACCAATAAGGGATAGAATCATAGAATCATAGAAATGTAGAGCTGGAAGAAACCCCAGGGGCCATCCAGTCCAACCCCCTGCCATGCAGGAACACCCTCAAAGCACTCTTGACAGATGGCCATCTAGCCTCTGCTTAAAAACCTCCAAGGAAGGAGACTCCACTACACTCCGAGGCAGCAGATTCCACTGCCGGACAGCCCTGACTGTCAGGAAGTTCTTCCTGAGGTTCAGGTGGAATTTCCTTTCCTGCAGCTTGAATCCATTGCTCCTTGTCCTGGTCTCTGGAGCAGCAGAAAACAAGCCCTCTCCTTCCTCTACATGGCATCCCTTCAAATATTTAAACATGGCTCTCATGTCCCCTCTTCACCTTCTCTTCTGCAGACTAAACATACCCAGCTCTCTTAAGTCTATCCTCATAGGGCATGGCTTCCAGGCCTCTCACCAAGTAACTTGTTCATGGTTTAAAAAAAAACAGAGAAGAAAAATAAAGAGGTGACATGACAGCTATGTTTAAATATTTGAAAGTTTGTCATATGGAGGATGGAACAAGCCTGTTTTCTGCTGCTCCAGAGACGAGGATGCAGAGCAATGGCTTCAAACTACAGGAGAAGAGATGCCACCTAAACATTAGGAAGAATTTCCTGATGGTAAAAGCAGTTCAATAGTGGAATACACTGCCTGGATGTGTGGTAGAGTCTCCTTCTTTAGGGTTTTTAAACAGAGGTTGGATCTGTTTTTTAAACAAAGGCTGGATCAAAGCAGTCTTAGCTTTTGTTCGTGCAATCAAAGGATTCTCTGTTGCAAATGCTTTGATAATGTATTCCTGCATGGCAGAATGGGGTTGGACTAAATGGCCCTTGGGGTCTCTTCCAGCTCTATGATTCTATAAGTTTCTAGCTTAGCTTTATATCTGATAAATTAATTTTATCTTTGATGTAAAGTCAAAGGCTTTCACGGCCGGAATCCATAGGTTGTTGTGGGCTTTCTGGGCTTTGAGGCCGTGTTCTATTAGTATTTTCTCCTGACATTTTGCCTGCATCTGTGGCTGGCACCTTCAGAGGATCTGGTGGCATGGAAGTGAGACAGAGCATATATACTTGTGTAGTCCCCGGGTGGAAAGGAGCAATTTGCATAGGTTACAGTTGGCCTGTGTGATGGCCTATTGTTAAATGGAATATCCCCCAGGGTGTATGTTAATAAGGGGATATGCATAACAGTGCATTAATTACATTAGCTATCCATTGTATTGCTTCTTGTGGAGGGACCTCTAAAAAGCGAATGTGTTTTTACTATACATCAAAGAGGTCACTGACCATATAGGGAAACTGATGAAGAAGCATAACTTCCAAACAATCTACAGACTGACCAAGAACATTCAACAAATGCTACGTTCAGCAAAGGACAAGAGGGATCCTCTAACTTCTGCTGGAGTTTACCACATACCTTGCAGCTACATAGATCTACATAGGGACTACAAAACGCATCGTCCAAACACGCATCAAAGAACACAAAAGACCCTGCAGACTGACCCACCCAGAAAAATCAGCAGGAGCAGAACTTGTTATAAACCAACTTGGACACAGAATGCTTTTTGAAAGTACAGAAATTCTGGA
The DNA here is from genome assembly GCA_948474755.1 of Ctenosaura bakeri. Lineage (NCBI taxonomy): Eukaryota > Metazoa > Chordata > Lepidosauria > Squamata > Iguanidae > Ctenosaura > Ctenosaura bakeri. The sequence goes on from CAOLHI010002866.1 coordinate 109,427, forward strand.
CCGTTCTGACAATTACTATGTCAGATTGCACAGAGAGGCCATTGAAATCCATAAACACCTGGACAATTTCAACAGGAAAGAAGAAACTCAGAAAGTAAACACAATTTGGCTCCCAGTACTGAAGAACACTAAAATCAAGACTCCAAATATGCCAATGAACACCACCCAGACTCTGGAGGTCCCTCTCCAAGAAACAATGCAATAGATGGCTAATGCATTTAATGCACTGTTATGCATATCCCCTAACAACTCAACCCTGGGGGGTATCCCATTTAACAATAGGATATCACACAGGCCAATTTAACATATGCAAATTGCTTCCTCCCACCCGGGGACTACACAGGTATATATCCTCTGTCTCACTTCAATGCCAGCAGATCCTCTGAAGATGCCAGCCACAGATGCAGGCAAAACATCAGGAGAAAATACTAATAGAATACAGCCTCAAAGCCTGGAAAACCCACAACAACCTACTAATTTTATGTTTGTACAAAGGTGGGTTGTTCCTCTTTGTTTTTTAGATAACAGAGCAGTCGGATAGAAGATTTCTCATCTGAATCCTGAAGAATATGGCACCCGGCGTTTTCCATGTCAGTGGGACCTAATGAATCTGCTCTGGGTTTTCTTTCAAACTTTCAAGATGCTGCAATCGATTTTGCATTTTGGGTAGCTCTTTTCAAGTGCAGACTAAACCCTGGAGTGGATTCACTGCCCCAGTGACCTGGGATGCACCACCCACCACTGCCTCCAAAGCTGTACTTCACTGTCTTGAGAAAGCTGTCGGCTTTGATAGTTTTGAATGTGCCATTTAGCTTTTGTTTGTGGAAACAGAGCCCGCCGTTTTCCAGAAATGGAAAGGAATCCTTTCCAAACCATTACCTGCTGTAGCTTATTCCTGTTTCCGAGTGAATTAATTCAACCTGCCTGAGGTAATTAGGTGAGCTGACAGATCCTGCAATATATGCATGGATGGGATGTCCTTTGCAATCAAGTCAACGCTTTTCTGACGGTATCCATAACGTTATTTGAAAGCTCCGACATGGCTGCATAAATTCAATGTGACATTTGTTTATGTTATCAAGGGAAGGGCTGAAGAGCCGTAATAATTCTCCCCCGCTTCCAAAGACAAGAATATAAACCAGTTCTCCTCTAGGACTGCAGCCCAGCACAGGAAATTTGGATTGACAAGCAGGTAAAATTCCCTTGAAGGCTGCAGCCTGAAGTGTGTGTACTCAGGAGGACACTGCAGTGTAATGGTTAGTGCTGGACAAGGACTGGAGAGATATGGATTCAAATCCTCATTTTGGCAGGTCATTCTTTCTCAGTCTTGCCTACCTCACAGGGTTGTCACTCTTGTTGTGAGGATGAAGTATGGTGGAAGAAAGTGGTGTTCATCGCTTTGAACTTGCTGAAGAAAAGGTTAGCCCTGAAATAAGAAAATGTTCTTTTCTGGATAGCAGCTCCCAGAATCCCCCAGCCAACACAACTATGTGTGAAGTCCATAAAAAAGAGATTTTCCAAATTTTGAGCCAGAAAGAGAGGGAATGCCGTATTACTACATAGGAAAGATGTGATGAAACCCTGTTAGAGAATTGTGAAGATGCCTAGTGAAGTGTAACGATATCGAATACCTAGGATTAAGTTAGGATTGTCCATGCCGCAGCGTATGGTTGTGAAAGCCAGACAGTGAAGAAAGCTGATAGGAAGAAAATCAAGTCCTTTGAAATCTGTGATGGAGCTACTCCCCTTCTCTTCCTTCTCCTCTCCTCTTTTCCTTATCTTCTTCACCACCACCACCACCACCACCTTCTCTTCTTCCTCTCTTTCTTCTCTTCATTTTCCTTGCTGACTCCTCCCTTTCTCCTCGTCTTCCTCTCCTCCTCCTCCTCCTCCTCCTCCTCTCTGTCCCCTGCTCTCCTCTTCTGTTTCTTTCTCTCCTTCTCCTTCTTCTCTTCTCCCCTTCTCCTCCTCTCTTCTTCTTCTCCCTCCTCTCCCTCCTCCTTTTCTCTTCTTTCCATCCTCTCACCTCTTCTCCTTCTCCTCCTCTCTTTCCCCTCCTCTTTTTCCTTGTCTCCTCCTCTCCCCTCCTCTTATTTTTCCACGTCCCTCCTCCTCCTCTCCTTTTCTTCCATCTCTTTCCCCCTTATCTCCTCCTCTGCCACCACCAGCATCTTCTCCTTCTCTTCTTCCTCAAATTCTGCGCTTCTTTTTCCTTACTGGCTCCTCTCTTTCTCCTCTTCTATCCCTCCTCTCCTTCTCTTCCTCTTCTTCTTTTTTCCTTGTCCTCTCCTCCACTGCCACCAGCTTCTCCTTCTCTTCCTCCTCTCTTTCCGCTCTCCATTCTCCTTCTTGGCTCCTCTCTCTTCCCTCCTTTCCTTCTTCTTTTCCATTTCTTCTCGACTTCTCCTTTCTTCCTCCTCCTCCTCCCCCTTTCCCTTTCCTCCTCCTCCTCCTCCTCCTCCTCCTCCTCCTCCTCCTCCTCTCCTCCTCCTCCTCCTCCTCCTCCTCTTCCTCTTCTTTTCCTCCTCCTTCTCATCTCCTTTTCTTCTTCCCTTTTAACTCCTCTTTTCCTTCTGTCGACCTTCTTATTTTGTGTAGCACTTGCAAATATCTAGTGATGTCCATTGGAGTCAATAGACTTGGACTCAAGTTGGACTTATGTCACTTCAGTGACTCAACTTGGACTCAACTCCACAATAGATGATACGCTGACTTACCTCGAGACTTGTATATTTTTAATGACTGAGTTGCTGCCCTTGATTCAATAACGTAATGCATTCATCCTTACAACTTTGAACAACACCTCCATCTCTTTCTGCCTACTGGTCACATGTCAATCTGTCTCAAGCCCAAAGTGTGGGCGCATTTCTTGGAGGAGAACAGCAAACGGGCTAGGCAAGGGGCTTGAGGTGGGCTTGAGGTCTGCTCAGCAGCCTGTCCCCGCTGCATATCTGAGGAGCCTTCTAAAATGTTTCCTCAGAGCAGAAGACAAGACTTGCCCCCAGAGTGCAGGGTGCGTTTCTCAGAGGAGAACAGCAAATGTGTCAGGCAATGGGCTTGAGGGAGAAGGATCCTTTCTTCTAAAGCTTTTGAAGCTTCAGTAATGAGGAGTAAGATAGGATCCTGTTCCCCACTTCTGAAAAAGTCATCCAGCTTTAGAAATTAAAAGTACGAAGGATCCTGTTCCCCACATCCGAAGCTGCAGATGGCAAAATCACAAATGTAGAGGGCTGACTCTGCTTAAAATTGTTAGAACTGATTTTATTTGGCTCTGTCCAACAATTCTGGAATTTTGGTTGGGGTATAAAGTTGACTTCCACACTTGACTTGAAAGTATCTTGAAGGACTTGAGACTTGACTTGAGACTTGGACTAAAAGACTTAAATACATCACTGCAAATATCCAGAGCACTTTCCCTGCCTTATCTGACTGCTCTCACTTGCAGCAGGGGTTGGGTTTGTGCAACCTGCAGGCCACAGCTGCCTCTCATGGTCAGTTCTGCACCCCAGACCCCCACAAACAACTCTTCTGCAGAAGGGAGGGAGGGAGGGAGGGTGGGAGGGAGGGAGGAAGGAAGGAAGGAAGGAAGGAAGGAAGGAAGGAAGGAAGGAAGGAAGGATGGATGGATGGATGGATGGATGGATGGATGGATAGATAGATAGATAGATAGATAGATAGATAGATAGATTCTCCCAGGATGTGGAAGGCTGACCCACAGAAGAGGAAACTCTTCTACAAGATGGATAGCTTTAAAATAAGAAGTTCCCCCATGAAAGAGAATCAGAAACTACATTTATTTCTCACAACCACCTTCGTTGAGTGAAACTCAATGAGAAACAGCTATGCCCATGTGTTAACTGAATTCCTTTTCTCCGTTTCACATTTTCAGATGTCTCTCCCATTCCGTCATCTTGTAAATCCTCCTTTTCTTCCTCCAGAACATGCTATCGCATTAAAGCACAAGGATTTCAGTCCGTCAGTGTTACCCAGAATGTCCGGGTGTTCGCTAACACCTTTCGCTAATGTACAGAGTTATTGGTTTATAAGCAATTTTAGCTGAATTCTTAAGAGTGTTACATCAGTCACCAAGCTTTTGCAAGTTCCTCTCCCACATTTTCTTTGCAAGTGGTTTAATCTCTGTAAAGCAGAAGGGAGACGAAAGAACTGCATGGATAAATTTATCATACTGGAATTGTGTGTAGAAAAGCCCATCCATGGGGTGTTTATAGCAGGGATGGGCACCTCCATATCCAGGCATGTGGCCCCCATCTGGTTCTGACAGGGTGTGAGGCTGCATCCACAGAAGTGTAATGCCTATGTCAAGGCAAGTGATAGTAGCACTCTATTCCACTTTGGCCACACCTCACCTGGAATCCAGGATATTGACAAGCAGGGATGTGTCCAGAGGAGGGTGACCGAAATAGTAGAAGGCCTAGAAACCATGAACCCCAGTGAGGAGTGGCTTCGGGAGCTGAGTACGTTTAGCTTGGAGAAAAGAAGGTTAAGAAGTGACATGAGAGCCATTTTTAAATATTTGAAGGGATGTCATATGGAAGATGGAACAAGCTTGTTTTCTGCTGCTCTGGAGACTAGGACATGGAGCAATGGTGTCAAACTTCAGGAAAAGAGATTCTTAAACGTTAGGAAGAACTTCTTGATGATAAGAGCAGTTCAACAGTGGAAGATGGTGCTGGATGGCATCTGTCAGAAGTGGTTTGACTGTGCATTCCTGCATGGCAGAATAGGTTGGACTGGATGGCCCTTGTAGTCTCTTCCAACTCTAGGATCCTATGATTCTATGACCCTTGGAGTCTGGAACTACACCTAGTTCTGGTGCTTTAGACACTCAGTGAATTTCATAATTCAGTGGGGTCTCAAACCTGGATCTCCCAAGCCTCAATCCAAGACTCTAACCAACATACCATGATGGTTCTTTCCCATGCCTGAAAATAAAGCTTTAAAGCGACAGGAGACTCATCCTGTTCCACCTGACACAACCTTGCCTGAAAAATAACTGAAGTTCCAATGTGAGGGTAGGATCTGACACACAAATCCAGGCCCTCTGTTGAGCTGAAAGGAACACAGGAAGACTGGCTTACCTGAGTTCCCAAATTTCTAGCACTGCAATAACTTAAAAATTCAGTGGAGGGTTTAGAAATGCAGTTCAGATGTCTAACACAAAGGAGTGATATATGGCCATTTCCGCACTATCCTGGTATAGCGCGATGATTCCACTTTCAACATCCTCTGGAATCCTGGGGTTTGCAGTTTCGGGAGGGGCCGGCCGGCCCCTCCCGAAACTACAAACCCCAGGATTCCAGAGGATGATGAAAGTGGAATCATCGCGCTATAACAGGCTAGTGCGGAAATGGCCATAGGCAATGCAAACACAGAAAATAAATAGAAGAATTACTGGTGTCAACAGGCTTTGATGTCTGCAATGCTAGAAATGTGGGGACTGTAGGGAATTTAATTTAATAGAATCCTTATTTGAGGGCAACGCCTTCGTTGTGCCCAACCAACACCTACACCTCTGGCTTTGCCTGCAGCAGACGTAACGCATGGAAAGTTTTTCCAGCCAGTGTACTCTTTCCATGGCTTGTGGAAGGCTTCATTTACCAGCCCCTTTCTCCTCCCAAGGCCCTGTGATGTGGTTGTTGGGATCCTTTCTTACGAGGAGGCTCATGAGTCAGAGCATGGGCATTGCACACTCCCAAAGGCACACACCCGCCGTCTCTTTCCCCAGCCTGCTCTTTTGGTATACCGACACAGATACAAACATCTTCACACTGTGACATTTTCTGCACTACAGTCTTATAGCGCGATGATTCCACTTTCGACATCCTATGGATTCCGGAGGTTTGCAGAATCCGGAGGTTTGCAGTTTTGGAATCCAGAGGTTTGCAGCCGGCCCCTCCCAAAACTGCAAACTCCAGGATTCCTTAGGATGTTGAAAGTGGAATCATCGCACTATAAAAGGTCTGTGGAAAAGGCCTGTGTCACAGAGCCCTGTCTCTGGGAAGGAATGAGGGCAGGCCTATACAATTCTTAATTGCATAGCTCCAGATGTACAAAACTTCTTCTGGATGAGTGTTTGCACCACCTCTATACTTGGAGATCTGCTAGAAGGCCATCGCGTTTGAGCACTGAACTGCAACCCTTGAGATCAGGGTCATTTCTGCACTAGACTGTAATAGTGCTGTTATTCCACTTTTTAATATCCTGGGGTTTGTAGTTTAGGGAGGAGCATTTAGAATTCTGAGCCAGAGAGCTCTTTGGCTACGACTACAAACTTGGAGATTTGCTAGAAGGCCTTCGTGGTGTAATGGTTTGAGCACTGCCCAGAGACAAACTCCAGAATTCCACAGGACGTTGAAAGTGAAATAATAGCACTAGAACAGTGTAGTGTGGAAATGGCCCAGATCAGCCATGGAAACCCACTGGGTGAGCGTGGGCACCTCACACACTCTCAGTCCCAGAAAACCCTGTGACAGGTTTGCCTTAAATTCGTCATAAGTCTGAAAGTACTTAAAGCACTCAACAGCAGAAAGCCTTTGGTCTCGGTTCCATTTTTAACACTCCCAGAGTGTAATCAGTTTAGAAACAGGGCTTTCCTTCCCATACAATCCTTTCCCCATACAATCTGCTCCATATACTGAGGTCCTCTGGAGATCATTTATCTAAACCAGCCAGGACTAGACTGGCTATAGTTGCCCAGATGACCTTCTGTGCACCTCCCCTAGACTTTGGAATGACCTGCCGGAAGCGGTTCAGCAGCAAACAGGCTATCTGAATTTTAAGAAGTACTAAAGGATTATCTCTTTTGGCAGGCTTACCCAGTCAATTTTTGACTATGGATTTTAAAATTGGTATATTTTAAATGTGTGCATGCATATTTTAATCTATGATGTGTTTTCAGTTGTATTTTAATTTATGCTATACCCTGCCTTGAGCATTGGGGAGAGATGTTCAAGAAAAAAAATAATAATAATAATAATAATAATAATAATAATAATAATAATAATAATAATAATAATATTTATTTGTATCCCGCCTCTCCACATGGATCGAGGTGGCGAACAACATAAAATACATTATACATTAAAATACATTAAAAGACATTAAAAACATACCCAGTCCTCCCCACCCACCAACCCACCTAAACCAACCCCTTAAAATACACAGCAATTAACAATCCATCAATTACCATTAGCAAAGCAGCAAGGCAATAGATGGGAGGCGATGGAAATGCTAGTCTGGGAAGGCCTGTTGGAAGAGATCAGTCTTGACTGCTCTTTTAAAGCTGCACCGGTAATATGCCGGGTCTCCTCCAGCAGGCCATTCCATCATCATCATCATCATCATCATCATCATCATCATCATCATCATCATCATCGTCATCATCGTCATCGTCATCATCATAGTTTAATTATTGGTTTTATAATTATTGCTATAATTAATTATATTATTATTATTATTATTAAACATGGACTGTTCTCCCATTGAGCATTGACTGAAAACCAAGGGGGAAAATCCTCCTCACCTTGCTAAGCTTATCCCTGAACCCTCAAAATTGTTAGGGTTACCCCCAAACCCTAAAAAAAAAACTTGGGGCCAGACCTACAATATTAGGTCTGCATGGACTACCTTGAATAGCCTATGTGATTGCAGGTGAGCTCTGAATCAACCTGGAAAAGTCCTCAGCTTTGGCCAAAGGGACTTCTGCCCCCGGCCCAGAAGAATGTAGTCAAAACCACTTCCTACATGAGCAAAGAGAAAGACTCTTTATTGTAAAAAATGAGAGGTTTATATAGATTTGTGATGACAATGATCTCATAAAGCATACAGTGCAGGTGCAAGAATATTTGCTTTCCCAGGACTAAAATTCTGGTACATGGATGATAATAAAGTAACTTCTGGTTAACAATCAATAATGAACCTTGAATCACACAAGTATTTGCTCAGCAGTGAAGTTTAAGAAATATTGTTACAGAGAGTGGTGGTTACCTAGGCATTGACTTTGCTGATTAACATCAGCATAATTTTAAGCAGGACAAGGGGCGGACAAGAGGGACGACCTTTAAAGTTGACTAGAATTCAAAAGGAGGAACTTTAATTAAGCAAATGCAGAGAGAGAGTTCCTTTAGTTAGACATTTAAGCAGGGCAATACCCTCTCTGAATTGAACTGTCCAGGGTGTTGAATTTCTAGAAGTCCTGTAGAGTAAGCCAAGCAAAAAGCTGGGAAGCCCTATCTATTTTGTCTCTACTCTTTTACTGCTTACAACCTCATTAACTTCGGGGGTTGCAGTCTGATGAACTGTTCCTTGAACAGTTCTCACTTTTATTTGTTCATTCTGTCATTTTATTTTATTGGCTTAAATTGCTGCAACGTTATGGTCTCCAACCATAAATCCATATCCTCCTACATATTACAGATAAAAACGAGAACAAATATGGCCAAGGAACACCAGAGTATGGTCAAGAGGGCAAAAGTTAGTAATGAGAAAGAACCCCCAATCTAGGAGAGCCTGCAGTGGTTTGCTTTTTCCTGGATCTCCAGGGAAAGGGCAAAATTCTGTCCCTTCCTGCCCTCTCTCCTTACTGAGTTAACTAAATGCAAACTACTTTTGCACTTTGGATTCTGCTTTGGTCAGACCTCATCTGGAATCCTGTGTCCGGTTCTGGGCACCTCATTTCAAGAAGGATATCGACAAGCTGGAGCATGTCCAGAGGAGGGGGACCAAAATGGGGAAGGGTCTGGAAGCCATGAAGCCCTATGAGGAGCAGGTTAGGGAGCTGGGGATGTTTAGTCTGCAGAAGAGAAGGTTAAGAGGGGACATGATAGCCATGGTTAAATATTTGAAGGGATGTCATGTCGAGGAGGAAGCGAGCCTGTTTTCTGCTGCTCCAGAGACTAGGACAAGGAGCAATGGATTCGAACTGCAGGGAAAGAGATTCCACCTAAACCTCTGGAAGAACTTCCTGATGGTCAGAGCTGTCCAACAGTGGCATCTGCTGCCTCAGTGGAGTGTGGTGGAGTCTGCTTCTTTGGAAGTTTTCAAACAGAATCTGGATGGCCATATGTTGGGAATGCTTTGATTCTGCCTTCTTGCATGGCAGAATGGGGTTGGAGTGGACAGCCTTTGCTGTCTCTTCTAACTCCACAATTCTATGATTTTATGACTCAGTTTGCAGGCATTGATAATAATGGGCGAACAGGGGAGGTGGGGCGGAGGAGAGAGAAACCGGGACATTTTGAAAGCACCTGGAACAGTGAGATGGCAAATGAGAGCTGTCCCTGCCAAATTTGGGACAGTTGGAAGGGGGTATGTAAACCACTTTGTAAAACAGTGGTATATAAATACTATAAAATTTTAAAAAGTTAGGTTAAAGACCTATGTCCCTTCCTGTCAGGCAGTTCAGCAGGTCTCAACATAGTAGGCCCCCCACTTGCCTTCCCTCGATCTCTGCTTGGCCCAGAACTGAAGAATATTTTGCCATAGCTTCTTGCCCCCCACTTCTTGTCTTGCAGTTATGTCTGGCAGCTTTAGCTCTCTTGCTTGCCAAGTCAAACTTTCAAAAAAAATCAGAGCTGGAGAAGGCTTTGAAGAGGTGGAGAATGGCTTAGCCTGTCGCTGAAGTAAGAGCCCCTGGCGGCACGGGCTCAAATGCCTCAGATCAAAGCATCTGGGTTAAGCCCATCTTTAATCCAGGTTTTTCCAAAAAAGAAAAAAAAACAACTCACAAGGCTTTGAGGCACCCATTTGCTTATGGCAAGGAATAAATCACACCCATAAAACGTGGCCATTAATAACCAAACACCGTTCACCTTGGTGCCTAAATATGGTGCATGGTGAAATTATATGTGTGTGTTCGGGATATGTGTGTCTTTTTAACACCACTTTGCTTTTAAGGTGGGGGCACCATCAAGTTTACCAAAAGGGTCATTCTCCAGCTGTTGAGTCCTAAAAGACTTTTTATGAGAAAACGGGCTGGTTTATGGCTATGCAAGCTAGATTATAGAAGGTGCAAAGGAAGTCGCTGTTCGTGCCTCAGATGTGCCTGGGTGGGTGGTTGGGGAAATATCCGACATTTTTGGCTTGTGCTCTAAAAATGAATCTGGCACGAAAGGTTGTGTATTTTTGCCAAAATGTCCATTTCCCTTCCCTCATGTGTTGCCAGCTGCAAGACGAGAATGGCCAACCATCTTCTCAGCCATCAAATAGCCAAACAGCAGCTTGCAGGCTTTAGTTTGTGGCCATAAAACAGTTATATTTCCCATTCCTATTGGCTCTAACATTATATGTATATATATATTTTAAAAGCTGAGTAGGAATTTGGAATATACTTTCACTCAGAGGCCATTTCCGCACTAGACTGTTATAGTGTGATTATTCCACTTTCAACATCCTATGGAATCCAGAGGTTTTCAAACCTCAGGATTCCAGAGAATGTTGAAAGCGGAATAATCACACTATAACAGTCTAGTGCGGAAATAACCTCAGAAAGAAAACACGATTTAAAAATTGTGCGTTCTCCACAGAGGTGAATATGAGATCAAAGCTAAGAGTATGATACCCAAGGTTTATCCACACTGCACAATTGGAGCAACTTGATACCACTTTTATTGAAAGGGGTCCCTCCTACGGAACCCTGTGATTTATAGTTTAGTGTGGTACATAGAATTCTCTATTAGAGCTTTCTAGGCAGGTCTAGAGCATATTCTAAGTCCTTCACTAGACTACAGATCCCATAATTGCATAGAAGGGAGCAATGTCAGTTAAAGTGGTATGAAAGTGATACAACTGTGTAGTGCAGAAACACCCCAGAAGTTAAAGGTATAAATTTTGCTTCTGTCCTGCATGCAGTTCCCCTGCTTTCTGCCATATAAAGTTACTGATCTGATCTGATCTGATTAACCTTTATTAGGCATACTACAACATATACATTTACAATAAAACTTCAACAATCATTTTTAGAAAATTTAAGCCATACGTTTGTTACCTCCACCAAAAAGTTGGCCATTAGCCTAGTAATATGCGGATTCCGATCTTCCAATAAGTATTCCACTGATAACCTATCCAAACAGATATTCCTTTCCAACAACCTCCTTAACAACTTTTTCCTTGGAATTATATACAGTGGGCAGAACAATACAATATGATGGAGAACGTTGGGAGCTTGAGCACAACGACATATACGATTCAGAAAAGGGGTCTGTAGATATCTACCCTTAGTCACATTTGAGGGATGTACATTCAACCTTGCATGTAGAAAGGCCTTCCTTGACACCAACAATGAGAGAGTTTGAAAATAATCCGGAATCCTACCCTGCAAGGGGGGAATACCGAGCATCGACGGGGAACAAACCCTAGGAGGCATAAAGATACTAATATTGACCTGCTTTGCAATGGTAGCTGTGGCATTCTGAATACTACAAAACAGTGCTCTATCCTATTTCTTCTAAGCGTGCATTTCTTTGGGGCTTTGTTGCGTAAAGCTTGAGCCAACAGCTCCTTGGAGAAGCCTTGGTGACTGTGAGTTGTGTTTTGAAAAAACAAATACGAAAATATTTTTCTTGAACTCATTAGAGATTTACGAAAAATGAGATGAGTTCAGTCGTTTGGAGCGGGGTCAGGAAAGAACATGGAACGAAGACTCAGTTTAACTGATCTTTTGGCAGAAAATTCTCTCGTTCTGAGATCTGCTTCAGGAGGAACACATTTCAGTGCAGCCACATTCAACTGCACCAGATCACAATAAAATTTTAGGTTGGTGCTCATCTGGCTGCAGGTACTTCCTAGCATGATTTCCTTTCTCTCTCATTGCTCTCAGAGAACCTGACTTCGTTTTTCCATGCCATTGTGGAATGTAATTAGTCGCGGCAGCTGGTGAGATTACATTCCTCAAGATCCATGGAGGTTTAGCCTCATAACATCAGTGAGAAAAACTCATGGGTCACGTTGCTGATGATTCAGTAGCTCGGTGAGGAATCTCAGGGCCTTTCTGCACTACACTGTTATGTTGCTATCATTCTACTTTCTTTTCTTTTTTTATAATAATTTTATTCACATTTCAACAGATAAAACAAACAATAATTTCTGCAGTGTTTACATGTGATGTTATTCCTTCTTCCTTTCCTTTCTGGATTACAATTACTGATATTCCCTCTATTTGTTATACCACGTATTGCAATAAAATGTTAATAAGCTATGATTTGTTAGTTCCTGCTATATATCTCTGCTTTACCTGTTACATGATATTTCCTTAACTGTTAACTGTATAATAATTGTTATCATGAAAAATGTATTACCCTCTGTCAACCCTCAACCCAAATCTGTAACAATCTTCCATTCTTTGTTAATATCCTCATCTGATTTCCCTTTCAATCTTTGTGTAAGTATGTCCACATTTCTGTTTTCCATAAAAGCTGTCCACCACTGTTCCAATGTGGGTGTAGTTTCATTTTTCCAAAGTCGTGCATATTCAATACGGGCTGTTGTCACCATGGCCCTTTTCGCATTGAAGCTTCTCGCGCGAGGGGGAGGACAGCTCGCGCGAGAAGCCTCCTCTGGGAGGCTTCTGCTTCCCGCCTCGTTCCTTCCGCAGGCGCTTCCTGCTGGTGCGTCCGTCGTGCTAGCGCCCCATCCCTTCCTTCCGCAGGGGCCTGTGGGAGCTGTAGGCACTGCAGAGGGAAGGAAGCGCGACCTGGCCGCCTCCCCGACGCGCCACACAGCAGGTAAGCGCGTGTGGGCACCGGGAGCGTTGCGCGAGTGCGGGTGATTTTCGCTTCGAAGCAAAAATCAAAAAAACCGCGATCGCGCCTCTTCAGCCCCGTGAGCGCGGCGGAAGTGGGAGTGCGTTGTGCAGAGCGACGCTCCCACTCCCGCGAGGCTCACGGGGCTATTTCGCGAGAGAAAGCCCGTGCGAAAAGGGCCCATGTACAGTATAATTCTCCAGTGTCTCTTGACTGGTGTTCCATCTAGTGTATGCGTCATATTTAACAAGTAAAATTCGGGTGTCATCCCAAATTGAATCTTCAAAATTGAACTTATTTTCTTATGTATTTCTTTCCAGTATTTTTGTGCTCTAGGACATGGCCACCACATATGAAATAGTGTACCAGAGTTCTCTTGACATTTCCAACATTGACCTGTGCTATCATTCTACTTTCAACCTCCCGTGGAATTCCGGGCTTCGTAGTTTCCTGGGGCCCAAGAGCTCTCTGGCTGAGATTTCTCAAGGCCCCTCCCTAAACTGCAAACCTCAGGATTCCAAAGGACATTGAAAGTGGAATAATAGCACTATAACACAGAATTGTACAACTGGAAAGAACCCCAAGGGTAATCTAGTCTATCTCTCTGCTCATGGCAAGATTCCGCAGCCAAAATACTCATGACAGAGGGGCATCCATCATCTCTTTAAAACCCTTCGAAGAAAGAGAAAGGATCACTGTCTAAGGCAATCCGTTCCACTGTTGAAGAGCTCTCACCGTCGGGAAGTTCTTCCCAATGTTCAGACAGAATCTCTTTTCTTGCCATTTGAATTCATTCATGTGTGTCTTAGGCCATTTCTGCACTAGATTGTTATAGTGCTATTATTCCACTTTCAACATCCTATGGAATCCTGGGGTTTGCAGTTTAGAGAGGGACCTTTCGCATTCTCAGTCAGAGAGCTCTTTGGCCTCAATAATCTACAAACCCCAGAACTTCCACAGGATGTTGAAAGTGGAATAATAGCACTGTAACAGTGTTGTGCGGAAGGGCCCTAGAGACCTTAGCAGGCTCCACCCCCTCCTATTGCATTTTTCCTGCAAAATAAAATAAAACAAAATTTGGCTCACAATAACCCTTAAATTTTGCAGAGTTGCCAACATTTAGGGATGAAATTCTAATTTTTTGATCCCTGAGGCCCACAAAAACAGCTGTGAAAGTGGTGCCCCATGGCCTACAGACCACAATTTTCCAGCTGGTTCTCTTGCAATGGAAGCCATGCCTTATGAGGAGCAGCTTAGGGAGCTGGCTATGTTTAGCGTGGAAAAAAGGAGATTTAGAGGCAACATGGATAGCTATGTTTAAATATTTGAAGGGATGTCATATGGAGGATGGAGCAAGCCTGTTTTCTGTTGCTCTGGAGTCTAGGACATGGAGCAATCGATTCAAACTTCAGAAAAAGAGATTCCCTCTAAACATTAGGAAGAACTTCCTGAATGTAAGAGCAGTTTGAGAGAGGAATGCACTGCCTGGGAGTGTGGTGGAGTCTCCTTCTTTGGCAGGTTTTAAAGAGAAGGCTGGATGGCCATCTGTCAGGAATGCTTTGATGGTGCATGACAGAAGGGAGTTGGACTAGATGGCCCTTGTGGTCACTACCAACTCTACGATTCTGTGACACTATGAAGGCACACAACAACACCAATTATATCAGCTCTCAGTATTCTCTTCTGCTGGCTAAACTTATCCAGCTTCCTCAACTGTTCCTCAGAGGACTTGGTTTTGAGATTCCTTAGCACCTGGAACATCCTTTCCTGGCCATGATCCAGAGACTTGTGAAAAGCACAAAAGCAAAGAAGTCAAAGCAGAATTCAAATGTGTTTGGAAGTGGCTGGTTAGGCTTTGGAACTTTGGAAGGTTTTGCAACAAAAATGGAGAACCACAAAACAAGATAAGTAATTTCAGTACAGACCAGGGTATGTGCCAACAACGTAGGATATTTTCAGATGAGGACAAGGCGATGGGTGGGAAACATGTGGCCTTCCAGATGTTTTTAGACTGCAGTTCCCATCAGTCCTGGGATCAGAGCCAGTGGTGAATCAGAAGAGTTCCAGCCCAGCAACATCTGGAAGGCTACAGATTACCCATCTCTGGATATTAGAAGGGGAAAAATGAAAAACATCTTATAATCTGGAAAGCTGTTGTTGTCAGTCCCAGTTATTGTGAAAGGAAACCCCCTCCTTTTGTGTTGTCTAGCTGCAAAGGACCAAAGAACAATGAGTAAAGAGGGGGAAAAAATAACTTTTTATTTGTTCAAACAAAGGCCAGACACAAAAAGCAAGGAAAGGAAAAAAAGCCAGGCCTTCAGTATAGGGCAAGAATTACATTTGTAGTGTCAAAATTACTAGTTCCTTGGAACTTCTTCAACCCATCAGTGTTCGAACATTTACGTGGTATGTACTGACCATGTATGTGGACCTCATAGTGACCCTTACTGAATTAGTCCAAATATTGTAGTGATTATCACTAGGCCGGCTACTTTCCCATAAAACAATTTTGTGTGACTTAACACACAGCTTGCATCACACTTCTAACGAATGGCATTTTACTGATTCTATTAATAGCATCCTTTTAATTGCTTCTGATTAATCATACCTTTGAAAAAACACTCAGGACACCAGTCATGTGCATTTGCAGTTTTGAAATACTGAACATGTTAAAATGATTCAGATTGTGCTGTTTTGAGTGTCTGGAAAATGCAAAATCACATGCATTTGCATCTTTGAAATTCTGACCATTTTAGCAGGATTATAAATGTACCATCTGAGTGTGTGTAAAAGACCAAGGCCATTTCCTCACTACACTCTTATAGCGCAATGATTCTACTTTCAGCACCCTCTGAAATCCTGAGGTTTGCAGTTTCAGGAGGGGCCGGCCAACCCTTCCCAAAACTGCAAACCCCAGGATTCCATAGGATGTTGAAAGTGGAATCATCGTGCTATAACAGTGTAGTGCGGAAATGGGCCAAGTCTGCTTTTTGGGACAGTTAAGATTGTTATTGATGTGTGTTTTCTTCCTGCCTTTTTCTTCGCAGAGCCTTGTTCAAAACTCCTTCTGCTCTCGCCTTAAATCAGACACAACATTGCAAGCAGTTAGAAGGGCTGGTGGTTTCCCAAGTGCAGCTGTGCCGTAGCAACTTGGAGCTCATGCAAACCATCATCCAGGCGGCACGGGAGGTGATCAAGACGTGTCGCAAAACCTTCTCTGACATGCGGTGGAATTGCTCTTCTATCGAGCTGGCACCCAACTATCTGCTAGATCTGGAGAGAGGTAAATAAGAAATTCCCTAAAAGCACCAGTAGACCCTAAAGGCTCCAGATCCTATCTCCTCTTGGAAGCTAAGCAGGGTCAGCCCTGGTTACTACTTAGATGGGATACCACCAACAAATGCCAGGTGCCGTCGGCTATATTTCAGAGGAAAGAACTGGCAACACCACCGCTAAGTATTCCTTGCCTAAGAAAACCCTATGGAATTCATGGGGTTACCATAAGTCACCAGGCAACATAGAATCATAGAATCTTAGAGTTGGAAGAGACCCCAGGGGCCATCAAGTCCAACCTCCTGCCGTGCAGGAACACCCATCAAAGCATTCCCAACAGATGGCCATCCAGCCTCTGCTTAAAAACCTCCAAAGAAGGAGACTCCAACACACTCCATGGAGGCAGCAGATTCCACTGCCGGACAGCCCTGACTGTCAGGAAGTTCTTCCTGAGGTTCAGGTGGAATCTCCTTTCCTGCAGCTTGAATCCATTGCAGTGGTGAATCAGAAGGCACACACACATGCAAAAAAGAAAGGTGTTCTTTGCCAGAACTGTGGCTACCATCCTTTGCCTAATGGGTAAACTGGGCATCTAAATCCTGCAGATTAGTCACATTAAATGTATACATCTGATAAGTATAGTTTATGAGAGAGTAGCAGTTACCTAAGGCAATGAAGTCAAACATGTCACAGGCTTTTCTGGGGCCTGAAATTATATGAAGTACTCAGAGATTTCCATGGCCGAGTGGGGAATCGAGCCCAGACTCAAACCACTATGCCACACTGGCTGTTATCAATTACTTTACTTCCTCCAAATGTAGAAATTCAGACTCTGGATGCTGGAAAATAGGTCAAGTTTTCACCATGTTTTCCATCTGCTTTGGGTGCCAAGTGATATCAGATTGCAGTACTTGGCATTTGATTTAATATTGGATATGAGATGGTGTCTGATGGTGTGTAATGCTATTTTGCATCACTCAGTGGGGGGATTATGGGAGCTGTGGTCCAAAAATATAGGTTTTCCAGGGTCTGCTAGCAACTTCATACCTTAATAGCTACTCAGGTTGCATCTTTGGTACTCAAATCAAAATGACTAGATTTAAGATTTAAGGTATATTCCTACATTCAAAGTTTGTCTCTGAATCTCAGGCCAGTTCCACACTACACTGTTATAGTGCTATTATTCCACTTTCAACCTCCTATGGAATTCTGGGGTTTGCAGTTTAGAATTCTCAGCCAGAGAGCTCTTTGGCCTCAGGAAACTACAAACTCCAGAATTCTACAGGATGTTGAAAGTGGAATAATAACACTATAACAATGTAGTGTGCAAATAGGCTTTGTCTTTTAAGAAAAACAAGAGGATTTTGAAAAAAAACCTGGCCCAAATCCTACACTGAGGAGACAGATCTTAACTTTACTCTCAGAGAGTTATGCAGCAATTGTGCCATACCCGTTCCTTAATGAATTGCAACAGTGCATGACCAACGCACATAATGCACAGTGTATGCCCATGTAAATCCATCTACAGTGTGCACATGCATCCATGCTCAAAGACACCACAGGCACAAACCTGCTTTTGCACTCTTTGAATGAATATGGGTGTTCCACATCCAACAAAAATATTCAACTGCTTCCATGGGGGGATTTATGCATGCCTAGAACACCAAAAGGAATTCAGTCAAGCTGAGTGTGTGTGTGTGGAATGGATAGTACCTTCCTTCAGAGGAGCCCAACACCCCCGGAAGCCTCTGGAGATCTGAGTCTCCTGCTTTTGTTTTGCAAAATGTGGGGGGGGGGCAGAAAGCTCTGGGGCTGTGTAAGCACTTTTGGGGGCCATGTGCAGCCTTCAAGGCTACATGTTGCCCCCTCCAGTCTAACCTGTGCCATGGAAGAATGGAGAGAAGGTGATGAAATCTTGCCCTTCCCAGGAGGCTCAGGCAAAAGCAAACTGCTGCTGCCTCTCCTAGCTTGTATGTTTATAAAAGCGGATCCTGTGCCTTTGCAATCTCCCTGGTAGCTAGCGCCATCTCTCATCATGTCTTGCAGGTACCAGAGAGTCTGCTTTTGTGTACGCCCTCTCCGCCGCAGCCATCAGCCACACCATTGCCAGAGCCTGCACCACCGGGGACCTCCCTGGCTGCTCCTGTGGTCCCATCCCAGGTGAGACACCTGGACCTGGGTATCGCTGGGGAGGATGTGCTGACAACCTCAACTATGGTCTTGTCATGGGGTCCAAATTTTCAGATGCTCCCATGAAGATGAAAAAATCAGGATCACAAGCCAATAAGCTGATGCATCTGCACAACAGTGAAGTAGGGAGACAGGTAACCAACCCAAGAGGGTTATTGTCATTATGCAATCATCGTCCGGGGTGAACTGAGGGAGCGCAGAGTTGAAACGCAGTATGAGTCAACAGTGGGATTGTCCTGTGTGCAAGCTAGATAGAAAGCCGCTCAGAGGCACACTAGGTGAGCTAAAGACGAGGACTCTCTATGGCGCAGATTTTGGGTGAAGCGAAGGGAGTGGGAGAGGAGACAGCTTTCATCTACAAAGTAGAAAACAATTAGCAAATTTTTGTCCTTGAATTCTGTAGGGACCTGTTTGGGAAGGATCTATAGCTCGGTGGTCAAGCACATGTTTTGCATGCAAAAGGTCTCTAACCCAACCCCTATTGTCTCCAAGTAAGGATATATCCACACTGCACAATCATGGCACTCTGATACCAGTTTAATTGCCATGATTCAATCTATGGAATTGTCAAAAAAATAAAAACAAAAACAAAAATTAAAGGGATTCCATAGCATGCTATATTTGTATAGTGTGGATGCACTCTAAATCTGAAAAGGACCATAGAACACATGTGTCAAACAAAACAAATCCAGCTCAACAGGCCATTTCATGCGGCCCTCACACCTCTCCTGCAGCTGCGGCATTCCCCCTGCCTGGTGAGCCTGATCCCCACGTTGCAGGCCCCTGACTGCTGGTATTCTGAAGAGGGGCTCAGCAGCCAGCACTGGCAATCTACTTCTACTTCTGACTGCTCCTCTGTCCTAGTCTTGCCCTCAGAGTTTTGCTTTGGGCTACCACAGTAACGAACCATGTGGCTCACAAGACAGAGGAGCAGTCAGAAGTAGAAGTAGATTGTGAGTACTGGCTGCTGGACCCCTCTTCAGAATACCGGCAGCCAGGGGCCCACAATGTGGGGATCAGGCTCACCAGGTACAGAGAGGCACAGGGGGACAGAAAGAGCCACAGGGGAGGGGAGAGCAGAAAGAGGCAAAAAGAGGGTCTGGGGAGCAGAAACTGGACACTTTGGATATACTGACCAATTCTCTGTCACTTTACAGGGGTGTAGGGACCGCAAACTACAATCAAATAGCCCCAAAATGCCCAAGAAAGAAAAGTTGATGCAGAGGGAAGGCAATTTAAAAAACAAATAATCAAATGCAGAGGCAATTATTTAATATAATAAAAGAGTAGCTACGTTTACATAATCTTCCAGATACAATTGGCCTTTTGAGGGCAACCATAATGCTGATGCAGCTCAAGATGAAATTGAGTTTGACACCCTTGAACGTTATTTCTGGTCAGAAACCTCCACCCATCTTAAAGAATCATAGAATCACAGAGTTGGAAGAGACCAGAAGGGCCATCCATTCCAGTCACTGCCATGCAGGAATATATTATCAAAGCATTCCTAACAGATGGCCATCCAGCCTCTGTTTGGAAACCTCCAAAAAAGGAGACTCCACCACACTCCCAGGCAGCAGCGCATTCCACTCTTGGACTATTCTTACCATCAGGAAGTTCTTCCTAGTGTCCAAATGGTCAGATAGCTCTTCCTAATGTTTGTGTATTGCATGGGAGTCTCAAGTCAAGCCATTCTATCTCATTGCTTGGAGGATGGCATGACATTGCAACTCAGCTTCCCCAAAATTGTCTGGCTGTACCTGAAATGCATGAATACCTTTCATAGTTCTGATGGGGTTTTTTTTTGTTTAAGAAAAACTATAAAATGTTTTTTTATCAGGATCATCATGGGACATTTAGGCAAGGGCTCACTCCCTGCTGCATCCCAGTGAAGAGCCCACCCTATTCAAGTTATTGATGTCAGTGGATGCTTCTTTCTTGGGATGTGTAATGATTTTCAGACTGTGTTTGTTGGGAGGCAGGTTGGCATAAAAGGAAAGGATTTCACTCTCATCAGGACCTCACAGATTCCATCTATTGACCTATTTTTGGAAGCTGTCTTGGGTCCCATTCTGGGAGAAAGGGCAGCATACAAATATAATTAATTCATCCATCCATCCATCCATCCATCCATCCATCCATCCAGTTGCTGGTTTTGACTAGAGTAGACCCATTGAATCAATGGGTTTTACAAAAGTATTAACCATTCAGCAGTGCATTCAAGGCAAGGTTAGTGTCTAATCTGACCTGTAGATTTCATTTGATTGCAAATATTCGTCTTTTTCCACTCTGCCTAAGAAACTGTCACACACGTTCTCAAGAGACAGAGGTTGAGAGGGGTGTAAATCTTTGCTTATTTATTCTCATATGCAAGAGTGAAAGATATCGAAAGGCTTTTCCCTACCGGCTAAGATTATATACACGGTTTTGTGAAGTGTCCTATGATTTTTTTATATTTCAAGACATGGTTTGCACAAAGGAATTGGGCATGTTTCCCCAAACCCCTACTTTTTTTTTTTTTAGAAAGAAATCCATGATTTTCCACCATAAAATAAAAAGTTTTCTCGCAAAAAAATGTTGCATAATAAGGAGGGAAAAAGTTTTAATGCCATTCTACCCAACGCCCTCTCAACCAAAAAAATATAGACATCCCTTGCTCTTCCACCACTTGTTTTTTTGAAGTTCCACACTTTTGACGGTCATAAATTCTGGACATATACCTTTCTTTCGAAGCAAGGTCTGCTCTTTTACCAACTCTTCACTCTTGCCTTTTTCCTGTAGGGAACATGAGGAAATTACGGAGGCTCACTTGGCATCCCTCTGTTATTCCCTCTCGTTCCTTATGGGAAAAAGGCAAGAGGAGAACTAATGAAGGTCTGGGCTCCACTTTTCAACCAGTTCCACATTCTGTCCGGGCTCTGCTCCCTAATCAGTCAGATAGTAGGGGAAAGCCTGTAAATTTTGCATCATCCTCATCTTCTTTATCCCCATTACAGTGGAGGGCAGGTTGCCATGTAACAAGAATTCTTTTCTATTGTTCAATTATGTTTTGACCTTTGTATTCTATGGGTTTTAGCTATGGCCATTTCTGCGCTACAAAGCTATAGTGCAATTATTCCACGTTCAACGGCCTATGGAATTCTGGGGTTTGTAGTTTACTGAGACCAAAGAGATTTGTGACTGAGAATCCCAAATACCCCTCCCTAAACTGCAGAGCCCAGGATTCCATGGGATGTTGAAAGTGGAATCATACTGCTATAACAGTGTGGTGCAGAAATGGCCAAAGTTATAGTGCAATTATTCCACTTTCAACAGCCTATGGAATTCTGGGGTTTGTAGTTTACTGAGACCAAAGAGATCGCTGACTGAGAATCCTAAAGTCCCCTTCCTAAACTGCAAACCCCAGGATTCCATAGGAAGTTGAAAGTGGAATAATAGCAGTATAACAGTGTAGGGCGGAAAGGGTCTATATCTTTTAATTTTAAGTCGCTTTGAGTCCCAACCTGGGGAAAAAAGGTGGGGTATAAATAAAAGATGATGATGATGGTAATAATAATAATAATAATAATAATAATAATAATAATAATAATAATAATAATAATAATAGCAGAAATGAAAGGTCCCTGCCTGAAAGGACCCTGCAATCTGTAATGACAGGGGGACAGAAAAAATAATGAAGGGGCCAGAGTTCCAAAGGAGCTGAGGGATAGGTCTGGGCTGAATCAAAATCTATGCCAATGAGACACAGATTTGTTCAGTTTGTGTTTTGGTGCCTAAGGGGCATGCCGAGCTGTGAGTGTTACCCACTGAGGACCCATACTCCTTTCAGCCTCCCTTGGGTGGGGAGAAGGTGGCAGTGGTGATGATGTCGATGTTGGAGCAAAGCAGAACAGTTGCTTCAAGATCCTTGTTGCGTCTTTTGCAGGCCTTGAAATCCTCCCTGGAAATGAAATGCAAATGCCACGGAGTGTCTGGATCTTGCTCAATCAAGACTTGCTGGAAGGGGCTCCAGGAGCTGAGGGACATTGCCCTGGACTTGAAAAACAAATACCTTTCGGCCACAAAGGTGGTCCACCGTCCGATGGGGACTCGGAAGCATCTCGTCCCCAAGGATCTTGATATCCGCCCAGTCAAGGAGACGGAACTGGTTTACCTGCAAAGCTCACCTGATTTCTGCATGAAGAATGAGAAAGTGGGCTCCCACGGGACTCAAGACAGGTAAATGGCCCCCAAGAGGAAGCTCTTCTGCCCCAGAGATGGGTCAAGGGTAGCCCTCCAGAGGTTGGTGGACTGCAAGGCCCAGTAGCCCTTCCCACCAGATAATGGGGAATCCTGGGAGATGCAGTCCATCAATACTTGAATGGCCACAATTTATCCAACCCTGTTGACCACCTTTGACTTTACACCATTCATTCAGCAGCACTCCAAGACACATTTTCTGTACTAAATGCCTACTGAACAAGAACTACTGCTAGAAAACCCTGCAGCATGGTGATGAATTCAAGAATCTGTGTTTTGTTGTTCCTTTTATTGCAGAGTCAGGACTACAGAGTCAGAAGTGTTTTGAAATTTAAATAAAAAGAACCATTGCTTATTAGCAGAAAATGCACTTTAAAAGAGCCTTTTCGAACCAGTGCCCTGATCTGGAGCGCAAAACTCATCATCCCAAATAGCAGGGATTTTCCAGTAGCCCTGGAAGGCACTATGTTGAAGAGGGGCGCTTAAAAATGTAGGAAGCTGCCTTATACCAGGTCCCCTATAGACCAGGGCATGGGCCGCGGTTGAACCCCTAAGGACCTTTCCGCCCTACACTGTTATAGTGCTGTTATTCCACTTTCAACATCCTATGGAATCCTGGGGTTGGCAGTTCAGGGACGGGCATTTAGAATTCTCAGCCAGAGAGCTCTTTGACCTCAGGAAACTACAAACCTCAGAATTCCACAGGATGTTGAAAGTGGAATAATAGCACTATAACAGTGTTGTGCGGAAGGGCCCTAGAGACCTTAGCAGGCTCCATCCCCTCCTATTGCATTTTTCCTGCAAAATAAAATAAAACAAAATTTGGCTCACAATAACCCCTAAATTTTGCAGAACTGCAAACCTGTAGGGATGAAATTCTGATTTTTTGATCCCTGGGGCCCACAAAAACAGCTGTGGAAGTGGTGCCCCATGGGCTACAGACCACAATTTTCCAGCTGGTCCTCTTGCAATGGGACCAATAACCTATTTAAAAGCTCAATTGTCTCTCTTGAAAACACCAGGATTTGCCCCTCCTCTTCCCCCTCTTCCACTTTGGCTAGAAAAATGATGGTTCCCAATGTCTGGAGAGGTTGAGGACCAAAAAGAAAACAACTTGGGAGGCTCAGGTGGCTGCAAGGCCACACTTTGCTGAAACTTGTTGCCTTTGGCATCCTCCTTTTTGATTCTAAGACTGACACTGGGGAAACTGAGACTCTCCAGATGAAGTTTGACCATGAAGGATGGGTCCTTCTCTGTGGCTAGAATGGACCCTCATGGTAAGTCCTCCAATGTACCAATTGACCATGCTTGCTAGAGCTGTTGAGAGGGCCATCTGGAGGGCTGCCCATCATCCAGCCCTACATACCTGCCTTTGTTACGCCAGTGAACCATGTCTGTTGCAAAAGAACTCAGATCTGTGTGAGGGGCCTGAGAGGCAACCTTCCAGCTGGCCTGGAGATGACCCAATTCTATATCTATCCAAAATGTTTTAGAAGTGTACAGAGAGGTCATCCAAGATCCCTGGTCACATGTTTTATTTGTTTTGTATAAAGCTGTATCCTGGTGCAATTCCCACACGGGAAGTTACATTTCTCCCTTTCAGAAGAGTCCAGTTGGATACCGCTGTGTTCTTTGCATCATCTTCTTTGCTTCTCCTTCTCGCCCTGGTCTCGTAGTACTGCCTTGAACAGCCAAGCTGTACTGTTGGGCTCTACTGACCAGCGTCTGCATGTCTGTCAAAACCTTTTTTGCTTGGCAAATCCTTTTCATTCCATGGGAGGCATGAAACTGGAGCCCCACCCCAACCGGGGCACTCATGGGACAATTGCCTCAAAAGATGCCAACCTTTTAGACTGTTCTTTTATTCTAGCTTTGCAACACTGGCCAGACAAGCCTAGACATGGGGGAGGAAATTTTTTTTCTTGAATTATACCTCCCAGAATCCCCTGACAGGCATACGTGGGGGGATTCTGTAGTCCATAAAATGGAATCTTTCCAAACTCTAGACAAGCCCCTGTTAGAAGGGACGAGAGAAGGTTGTACAACAGAGAAAAGACCAGGGGCTGTGGCTAGGGCATGTCTAGGGTGATGGTTTTTATCCTTTTCTTTACCATGGACCCCCTTTAAATATATTTTGTTGTGGCGAACCACCAGGACTTAAGGCAGATTTTGGCTGGAGGAGATACAATCTAATTTTATTTCGATTATCTTAATTTATACAATATACGAATGTACTTATGTAAATACGAAGGTTATATCTTAAAGCTATAATTGAGGTAAAGTAATAAGTAGAATTATATTTAAGCTTGTATTAGTAGAGTCCTGATGTGCTTAAAGGGAGGAAATAGATCCTCATCTATTTAGGTAACATATTATCGTAAGGACAATCTAGGCCATTTCCGCACTAGCCAGTTATAGCGCGATGATTCCACTTTCAACATCCTCTGGAATCCTGGGAATCCTGGGAAAGTGGAATCATCGCGCTATAACTGGCTAGTGCGGAAATGGCCCTATTCAGGAAGCTAAGTGAAGATGTGCAAGATTGGGAATTGAATGTTAGAGAGTATTATGCAGTTTCAGGTATGTATGTCTATATTGTACTATTTATTTATTGTATTATTTTTGTTTACATTATATTTGTTAAATGTTTTTTATCAAAATTAATTAAAAACAATGCTACGCCACGTTCCCCAAATCACCTAGACAGCAGAGCCACGAATGGGTGACTTGGGGAACTGTAGCCCCCAAAAGTAACTTTCCCCAGCTCTGGAGCTTCATAGAAAGCAAAAAGAAAAAAACAACAACCCTTTTTAGGCAAGAGAAGAAGGAACATAAAGAAAGTGTCACGCTTACACACTCAAGCTGTGCGTACGTAGATATATAAAATATAGTTCACACTTCCCACACTTAGCAGCGTAATGTTCATATGGCCATTTTCCAAATGGCTTTATGGGCCCCTAGGGCCTCTTTAATATTTTATGCTGTTTAAACTTCCACTTTCAGACCATTTTACCATTGCCTTTTACAAACGTCGGGCTGGAAGCACATTAAGGGATTCCAAGTGATATCCCCAAGAAAATGTGCTTTCCTTCCTTTCTCTCCCCTGCCCTCCGCCCCCAACACCCCAAAAACATCCTTGTGTTTCACCCACTCCCACTTGCTTGCTTCAGGCTGGCAAGGAGACTAGGAGCAACGTTTTGCCTTTCATGTTGGTGGGAAATGGCATTCTGGGGACCAGGGGAAAAAGAGAGGTGTCAGAACGACGATGCAGCCAGGACGTGTTCCTGCCCCGTCCTGTCATCTTCCCTCTTCCACCCCCTCTGTGAACATTAATGGATTAACGGGTGCTATTAATGGATTTACGGTCTGAGCACAGACTTAACGTAGTGTTGTAATGCCCTGGAATGAATAGTCCGTGCCGAATATGCCATTTTTGTCTGCTGTCTGCTCTTGATATTGCTATGAGGAAGGGTGGGGGCAGTTTGTAACGTTATACCTTCACAGTGTCTCCCTGGGGATCTGAATTCAGTTTCCATTTTCTTTGGCTTCATCAAATTTTACCACCTGCATCAAGTTGTGAGACTTTCTCTTTACCTCTCGTACTTGTACGTGTGCAATTTTAGGCCATTTCTGCACTAGACTGTTATAGCGCTATTATTCCACTTGCAACATCCTATAGAATCCTGGGGTTTGCAGTTTTGGGAGGGGCCAGCTGGCCCCTCCCGAAACTGCAAACCCCAGGATCCATAGGATGTTGCAAGTAGAATAATAGCGCTATAACAGTCTAGTGCAAACGTTTTTAATGCATTTATTAGCACAGTTTACCTAATTTATGCAACCTTTGTCATAGATTCATAGAATCACAGAATAGACTACAAGAGCCATCGAGTCCAACCCCCTGCCATGCAAGAGGACACAGTCAAAGTACTCCTGACAGATGGCCATCCAGCCTCTGTTTAAAAACCTCCAAAGAAGGAGACTCCACCACGCTCCCAGGCAGGACGTTCCGCTGTTTGAACTGTTCATTGACTAAGGCCATTTCTGCCCTTCACTGTTCTAGCACTATTATTCCACTTTCAACCTCCTATGCAATCCTGGGGTTTGCAATTTAGGGAAGGGCATTTAGAATTCTCAGCCAGAGAGCTCTTGGGCCTCAGGAAACTACAAACCCCAGAATTCCCCCAAGGAGGTTGAAAGTGGAATAATTGCTCTATAACAGGCCATTTTCGCACGAGACTGTTATAGGGCTTTGATTCCACTTTCAACATCCTATGGAATTCTGGGGTTTGCAGTTTAAGGCGAGACATTTAGAATTCTCAGCCAGAGAGCTCTTGGGACTCAGTAAACTACAAACCTCAGAATTCCACACAATATTGAAAGTGGAATAATAGCTCTATAACAGTGTAGTGCAGAAACAGCCACAGTGTAGGGCACAAATGGCCTTAGACATTTATGAATATTTTTCCTCTTAATAATGTGCATTTTGTTGGTTTTAAAACATGCACATTACTGGGGTGAGGGTTGTTTTTTCTCTCAGAAATCCCCTACAAGTCTGGCAAAGGTACAGTGCTGAAGGCAAGGTGTTCATTTTCTCACAATGAACACCAGGAGCCGATCACCTCCCATTTCAGTCAAAATGGTCCAAAATCCAGCAAAATCACTTCCTGCCACCATAATCTCTCACCTATTCTATTGCTGCTCATGGACACCCCCTCACCCTCCCTCTCTTCCTACGTATTCTTATAGTCGGAGAGTTTTGTACAACTGATCAAAACAGGCTTAGAGTTGGGATGAATGTTGCAAAGAAAGAAATGATACCAAGGGCTGCCAGGTGAGAATCATGTAGGACCATCATGTAGGCCCCTCCTTAAACTTCAAACTGCAGGATTCCATAGGATGTTGAAAATGGAATAAAAGCACTATAACTGCCTAGGGCAGAAACATCCCTAGACTTTGGTTGGGAAGCCAGAATTTCTGTTGAATCCATTGCATTTGAAATGCTTTGGGGCCACTCAACTACTTTCCCAGGATTGCCTGCTTTTTGGAAAGGTGAACAAGAAAAGCAAGATGGATATGGGGAAAAGAGAAAGATGAATGGAAAGAAGGGAAGAAGGGGGTAAACGTGGGAAACCTCCAGGGTCCTGTTCATTCAAGCAAACTTTTTGGTCGCTTAAAAGGATGACGGAGATAATGCTGAGAGTGTTCCATTGCCTACTTTTATGGATAGAGTTGCATCATACACCAGAGGGAACAATTTTGCATGAACAGGTGGGTGGAATGGTTAGCTAGACTGCAGTCTCCCACTTTATCCTGCAGTCGTTTTCCAATTAGCTTCCTTCCATTTCTTTCCTTATGTGTTAATTCTAGGGGGAAATGGCTGGCAAAGCAAGTCACTGGAGCAGTGGAGTGTAAAACATTTTCCCTAAATGTGGGCATCGGGTTGTTAGAAAAGTTTAGAGAGAAACCAGGGACCCATTGTCAGTGATCCTGGGGGCCACATTGGAAAAGGAACCTGGTTTCACTTACATTCTTTCTCTCCCTCCTTCTCAATGACGTCCAGACTGGAAGCGGGCCTGAACTAAAGTCCTAAAGTCTCAACACGCCCAAGCTTTAGGGAGCACTCAAGTTCTGAGTCTGGAATCCATGTTCTTTTTTTAACGGTCCCTGCCCTCTTGGATTGGACCAAATCCTCCCACGTTCTGTTCATCTCCAAACTATCCAAGGCCTAGGTGGAAAACAATGGGTTCCGTTGCAGAAAATGCCTGTGCCTTAAGAGGCGCATTTGTGGGAGATCAAGCGCTAGCAAAAAGACTGATGTCATCCACCCCTTATAGTTTTGCAGGGAGGTTAAAAGCAAAAGAAAAATGACCTGGAGAAGAAAATTAATGGTGGTCAGAAATGACTCATGAAGCAGGATCGTTGATAATGAGTTTACCCAAGAGAAAGCTGGGCACCCTTAACCCTTGCAATGATGGGAAACAGGAAGCATTAGTGTTAAAATGAACCATCGATCTGGAAATTAATCAGTTCCTATTAATCATTCTTAGACTAATTGTTAATAATGCATTAGTAACATGAGAGCCAGAGTGGTATAGTGATCTGAGTGTTGGGACAGAGCAGGGTTCTAATCTCTGCTTGGCTGTGGAAACTTAGTTGGTGACCTTGGGTGAATCACACTCTCTCAGCCTCAGAGGAAGGCAATGGCAATATACCGCCCCCAATGTATCTTGCTGAGAAAACCCTAGAAGAGGGTTATCATAAGTTGGAGTCAGCTTGAAGGCACATAATA
This sequence comes from Ctenosaura bakeri, assembly GCA_948474755.1. Lineage (NCBI taxonomy): Eukaryota > Metazoa > Chordata > Lepidosauria > Squamata > Iguanidae > Ctenosaura > Ctenosaura bakeri. The sequence continues at coordinate 138,176 of CAOLHI010002866.1, forward strand.
TGTGCAGCTGAAAAATGTTTTAAAAACCAACCAAAATTCTGAAAAATGGCCAACCCCCTTCAACGTGCCCTGCAAAACTGACAGATTAAAAATCATATGAATTATTAACCATCATTTCCTCCTGTTGGTCTTTAATAATTTAAAACAGTGACATTTTGGATAGTTGAAATTTTTGTAAGATTAGGCCAAGATCCTACTGAATCTGGCAAAGTGGCAAAGTTCAACGAGCATATTTAGACAGAGGTCTGGAGAGGCAATTGCAAAGGAAGCCAGAGGAAAAAAGAGGAGGAAGGCAGGTGGTAGGGTGAGGGATCTCTTCTGGTGCATCAATGCCCATTTCGGTTAGAAGAGTAGATGCCAGGGACCATCCAGCAGCCATTGCTCAGATTGGCAAAATCATCACATCAGGATGTACGGTACACCACGTTATGAAACATCAGAAAAATAGTTTCACTAGCACAATGCCTGGTTACGCCATCATTAGTCGCCGAAAGGATTCCTGCCTTCATTTTTAACAAGTTATATCCTGTAACTTTACTGTATAAAACAATTATCATTCCATTTCCTGTGCTGACCACAGAGCGTTAGGCCATTTCCGCACTATACTGTTATAGTGCTCTTATTCCACTTTCACCATCCTATGGAATCCTGGGGTTTGTAGTTGAGGGAGGGGCATTCAGAATTCTCAGCCAGAGAGCTCTTTGGGCTCAGGAAACTACAAACCCCAGAATTGCACAGGAGGTTGAAAGTGGAATAACTGTGTAGTGCAGAAACTAGAACCATGTACTGCAGAAATGGCTTAGACTAAACAGGCCTTCAGTCTCATCCTGTACACTCAGCTAACCCAGAAGTGCCAACACTGTCTGGAAGCAATTCTCTAGTTTCAGGCAGGATTCTTCATTAGTGCTACCTGTGACCATCCATATGCAGAGCATGCTGAAATCCAAGCCATCAGTTTTTCCCCTTTTGCCCATTTAAGCCTCTAAACCTTTGCTCCAAATATTTGTGTTCTCTGCTGATTTGTGTTGGAGGTCTTTGCGTTGATTTTTCTTCCCCCTGCTTTCCCACCCCTGTTTTTCTGGAACCCATCCTCCTGGCTTGCAGAGGTGTGTGTATATATAACAACGCCTTCAGTCCAGCGCTAGGCAAACAGTCAGCAGCGTGTGCCGCAAGTCATAGGTTTTGGCTCTAGGACACAGGGGTCTTTTGCAAAGAAAGCCTTGCTAAGGCTTCCAAAGATCTTGAAATGTTTACACACATCTCTCTCTTTTTCAGACACACACACACACACACACCACACTAAAAGGAAAAATTGGTGATGAGAAGGATAAGTTTAAGGTGTGGGGCAGAGGAGTAGAATTGGGATAGGAATTCAGATCTGCAATAACAAACAGTAGGCCAGGGTGAGTCAGAAATAAATAAAAGGAGAGACTGAGAACAAGATCTCAGCAGTTCATTAATCCTATAACTTCTCATAAAGCATTACCTCATGAGGAATTTCATATAAATCTCTTTGGATTCCTTTCCATCCCTGAACAGAGGAGCTCACGGCGCAGCAGAGTTCTCCTTTTCCTCCATCCCCACCCGCGCATTCCCCTCTCTTCATCCTTGCCAGCTTGATCAGATGTTAAATTATTGCTGTGTCCAAAACAACCTCGGGGCCAGGCAATTTTGAGAAACAGGTCCGGGCTGTTTGTCAAAGAAATACGCAGCTTTTCCAAAATCAACTGGTTGTAATATTTGGTCACTGTTGAACCTCTCTCTCCAAGATTCCAGCAAGTCTCATCTTGGCTACGGCTAAGAGTGGGCAACATGTGGCTGCATGTGGGGTTAGGAGGGCTAATTTGAGGACTTGGCCTCAAATTTTCAAGGGATTTATTTATTTGGTCTGGGAGTAGCACAGCAGTATTTGGTCTTTAGCACAGCAGTAGTTTCTGGCTGAGATCCTCTTCAAAGCTGGTGGAGCCTAAAGTTCTCCTAGTGTGCTTATGCAGGGGTCTGGGTGACAGTTCCAGTGGGCAGGGAGGGAACCGTCTTGGCACACCCATGGCCAGTTGGTGGCCAGTTGGTTTAGGGATGCAGCTCTACCCAGCAGCCAATCAACTGCTGTTGTGCAGCCTGGGAAAAACCATTGCACAAGAAGTACCAGATACCTCTGTGTGCACTATCTTAAAAAGTCCTTGTGCTAGCATAAAATCTGGTGACACAAGCATCAGCCACATGCTTTGCAAGTAGACCAGCCTTGGCCCTTTTTGCAGGATGATGCTCTTGCACATCCTTCCATTGTGGTCCCAGCAGCGCCTCTGCTGGGATGGGAGCATGTTCCCAGCACTCCTCTCTGCAAGTGAATGGCTGCCTGTGGAAGGAAGCGCAAGCGATACACTCCGTCCTTCTAAACTGCAGGCAGCCTTCTTCCCTGCTGCAGTGGGGGAGGAAGGGTGTAGATTACACTTCCAGTCGTTCTGTGTGGCTGGTTGCGACGGATGGCTCGCGCTATCAGGGGTCATTGATGGACTTTTCCCATCAATGGTATACCCTGCAATGGTGCCGGCTGGCAGTGCGAGAAGGGTGGGAACAAGACAATGTCTTGCAGAAGCATCATCACAGTCCTGCTCCTCTTGTGCCCCCATACTGGGACGCCACTGTTATGCAGAAATGGCCCTAGAGTCAAACCAGGCACTTCCTGCTACAAAAGTTAAGCAGCAGTTTTACAAGGTCCTCCAAGACTTTGGATTCTGCACTGTCAAGCCTTTGACTGTGCAGCCACCGAATCCCAAGCATGGAATTTTAGGAGGGGTCTGTTAGCATCCTGTTAGTGAGATGTACAGGTGTGAGTCCGCCTTACACCCGTGTGTCTCTTTTTCTGGCTGTTGAAGTGGTTGGTGTTCTCTTTCACCCTACACATTGACCAAAGGCATTGACACATCCTCCCCCAATTTTGCTACAGTATCCCCCAAATGGCTATCCTATGGCTGGTGGAGAGTGAGGGGGATCACAGAAGCATCCGACTGTGGCCCCACGGTCTTCAATTGATTGGGGAAGAAGGATGTTCAATAGCTGTGCTGCATTCTTTTTTTAAAAAAATATGTAGTATGTGTTGACTGTGTTTTTTTAAAAAAATATTTTAAAATATTGTTTTAATTGGGTTGGTTGTTTAATGTTTCGTAAACTTCGTACTACAAATTGTTTTAGCTATTTTAGCAATAGCATGTATATTTCTATACTGCTTATCAACTAAGTGCTGTGTAAGCGGTTTAAAATGTGTTAGCCAATTGCCCCCAACAAGCTGGGTACTCATTTTACTGATCTATGGAAGAATGGAAGGCTGAGTCAACCTAGAGCCCGGCAGGATCGAACTCACAACCTTGTGGCTGCAGTACCAGCATTTAACCACTGCGCCACCAGGGCTCCTATTTTATTGTAACTTATGTTGCAAGATGCTTTGGGTCCTATATCGGGAGAATGGTAAGATAAAAATTAATTTGGGGGTGAGCAACTGTGGCAGGTTAGGCAACTGCGTAAGCCGCCTAGAAAACTTGGAGGATTTGCACCCCCAGTTGCTTCCACTCCCACAAATGAAAACTAAAATTAAAAGAATGCCTCCCACACACCCTCTAGGGCAGGGCTTTCCAAATCGTGTGTCGTGACACATTAGTGTGTCGCCTAAAGTGTGTAGGTGTGTCACCTCCCTGGGCCGAGAACAATCCCCCCCCCGGGCCTTGGAAATGTATGTTATTATTTATAAGTCATATATTTTTAAAAATATAAATGAAATGATTTCAGGAGATATGTTGTGTCCCCATACATTTTGTTATTACACTTTATGTATGTGCCTGTATCTCTTATAAGGGGTTATTTTAACCTCCAGTTTGCTAGTAAAACTGAATTACTGTGTCACAAAATGACGTGTGTCTAAAAAGTGTGTCATCAACATGAAAAGTTTGGAAAGCTCTGCTCTAGAGGATGTGGGGAGAATTTCCACTATGTCTTGGGGGCCTTCCTGGTTCATTTTGGGCCAGAAGTGCACTTTTTTTTTAACAAGAAATGAATAGAAATCACGTCTTATTTCAAAAAACAGGAACTGGACTAGGCAGGGATTCTCTAGAATGTGGTGGAAATGCCCACCACAACTTCTAGAGGGCATTTGGGAGCCAATAAGTAAAAATATAAATATAAATATATATGTATATATATTGGGGAAAAATTTGCAAAAAATTTATTTGACTCTGGTGGGGTTCTAGGGGTAGCCAAATGTGGAAATGCTCTCCACATGCCCTAGAGGACACTTTGGGGCATTTGAACATTTTTGTGACTCCTGGAGGACTTTGGATGCCACAGAAATAACCCTGAGAGTCACACTTTGCCCACCCCTGAATTAGAATATATAGATAGATAGATAGATAGATAGATAGATAGATAGATAGATAGATAGATAGATAGATATGATAGATAGATAGATGGATGGATGGATGGATGGACAGATAGATCTGGGAACCTTGCAGTATCATCCTTGGGCCCCACTCATGTCCTTTTCTTTCTCCCAGGCAATGCAACAAAACCTCCAATGGGAGCGATAGCTGCGACCTCATGTGCTGCGGCCGTGGCTACAACCCCTACATGGACAAGGTGGTGGAGCGGTGTCACTGCAAGTACCACTGGTGCTGTTACGTCACTTGCAAAAAGTGCGAGAGGACTGTCGAGAGATACGTGTGCAAATGAGACCCGTTCCGTATGGCCCTCATCTCCAACGGGCTCACAGACAGACAAGCCCAGGCCTCCTTTTTCCCAAGTGCTCTTCAGACAGGTTCCCCACACTAGACCACATTTGCCTCATGAATGTGGGGGAAAACTAAGATATTTGGATGCAAAGCTGCTGCAGCTTTGGAATGATGATATTTGAAAACTGTCACTTTTGAGGCACATACGGAAGGTTCTCCCACAAACTTTGGAGAGAGCAAGACTCAACAAAACCTCTTATGCCATTCCTTCTTGGATGAGACCTTTGTTGCAAAAACAATGAAAACCTTCATTGCAAGCACCAACTGAAAGACCGGACTCGGTTCTTACAATGACCTGCTGGCGTTTGCTTTCTGTGATATTCGGCTACTGACGGCCTTCTGTGTGCTACGGGTGGGGATGGCAAATGGGGAACTTCTGCTGTGTGGGGGCAAGATAAGCATGGATGAAAGTCATAAGGGAAAACTTTTGTTTCTCTGTTGTAATGGAATGGACACAGTGTTCCAGACAGAATGATATTCACTCCTTCGTAAAAGGAATAGTATAGTACAATAATACAGTTTTTCAGCAAGCAGGGGGATGGGAGGAAAATGAGGACACTCCTCCTCAAGTAAGAATTCTGCTTGTCAATGGAATTTTCTTCCAATCCCCAAATTTCTAGCATAGCAGGGAAAACTGTTCACTCCCAGAACTCTCATATTGGCTGTGTTCTCCCTCCTTTAGTCAATCCTCTTGGCATGCCTACATTCTACTTCTAAATGCTCACTTGAAGTTATAAGTTGCTGCAATGCTAGAAATTTGGGGCGCTGAAGGAAAATGTCATGGGAGGGGAACAGAATTCTTACAGGAGCGGCAATGTACTCATTTTACCTTCCGCTCCATAGCGACATCTCTATCAGCAATGCTTTTAATTTTTGTTTGCTTCCTCCCTAGGTTGCTTCCACCACTTAACAAACTTCTTTAAAGGAAGGAGCACCTACTGCTCTGAAAAGTGACTTGGTTGAAATATGGCTTTCAAGCAGCAAATCATAGAATCTTCGAAATGTAGAGTTGGAAGAGACCCCAGGGGCCATCCAGTCCAACCCTCTGCCATGCAGGAACACCCTCAAAGGTCCCCCGACAGATGGCCATCCAGCCTCTGCTTAAAAACCTCCAAGGAAGGAGACTCCACCACACTCTGAGGCAGCAGATTCCACTGCCGGACAGCCCTGACTGTCAGGAAGTTCTTCCTGAGGTTCAGGTGGAACCTCCTTTCCTGAAGCTTGAATCCAATGCTCCTTGTCCTGGTCTCTGGAGCAGCAGAAAACAAGCCCTCTCCTTCCTCTTCCTCTCCTTCCCTTCCTGGGAAGATATTGCTCACTTCACCCACAAAATACTAATCAGCATGCACTGTAGTGAAAGGCGCATATACTTTAATAAACCTTGTAACAATCACACATTTACAAACACAGATCAGACAGCATTATACCATGAGTAGTACAACACACACACACGTTTCTTTTCACCACTGAGCCAAGAGCAGCTGTCTTGTCCAAATTGCCTATCTTGTCCCTCCTTACCAATAAGCAGCAGTCCCTCTCCAGGCTCAGTGGTGCCCATGTGAAGGACATAAAGCTGTGTGGATGGACTGCTCCACTTCACCTGCTCAGTGTTGGATCTTGGTTAGAATTTGCCGGCTGCAGTGCCTGACTTTATTCACAGTCACTGCACTTTTTCCACCTAGTGCCACTGCCTGGGCTGGTATAGTTGTTCTGCCAAGATGCGGCAACAAGGTTGTTGCTGTTATTTTTGACTTACCTTATCCCTCAGGAGGAAAGATGTCCTGACACTTCAGGACAGCCTATTGAAAATATTGTCAATGGGCATGAGGTTTTTCTCATTTCAGGACTTTTTGCGAAAAAACTACCAAAAAAAAAAAAAGTCCCCCAAAAGTTTCTTGTGTAAAACCTGTTTTTTGTGCAAAACATTGTCCACTTTACAAAACAATTTCTTTTTTTCAAGCCCCAAATGCAAGAAATCACACAAAACTGTGCAAGAATGCTTATAATTTCACCCAGTGGAGAGAAAAGTTTTGAATTTTGTAATAATTGCATGTGAAAATGAAATAAGCGAAGATGCAAAGATTGCATGTGAAAGTGGAATAAGCAAACATGCAAATTCCTATCAGCAATGGCCTAAATCCAGTTATTAGTCCCAACTAGAGTGTCTGAATCAGCAGAACTTACATAAGTGTTCACTTAACAAGTTCCCATTGATTCAGAGGGGTTTATTCTCATCAGTACCAACAATGAGATTTAGGGCTGTCAGTGCTAAATGGAGGCCATTTCCACACGAGACAGTTATAGCGCGATGATTCCACTTTCAACTTCCGGCTGACCCCTCCCGAAACTACAAACCCTAGGATTTCATAGGAGGTTGAAAGTGGAATCATCGCGCCATAACAGTCTCGTGCGGAAATGGCCAGAGACTCAAAGGGATTGAGAAGGTTAACATTTTGGAATATAGCTTCTAGAATTCCCAGATAGCATGGCTGGTAACTGTGTCGGTTGCAGGATGCTAAAAGTAGTAGTAAAAAAAACAAAACCTATGCCTTTTCAAGTACTGGTTCAGAAAGTGTATTCCACTGAATATCAGGTAACTTGGAGAGGAGAGAGGCAAGAGGCATTGGGGAGCTGTTCCCTGGTGCTGGGCTGTAGGATGGTGAGCAACAACTGGTTGACCACTTGAAAACCAGATGTTAGATGAATGGCCTTATAGCTAGGTAGACCAGACAGTGTCTTAAGCATGCCTAGACTTCCCTACGGAAGTCATTGGACATTTCTGTCTGATGCCAAACATCTGCATTTAAGTTCACATGTGTAGACGTGGGCTTGTACATGACGGTACCCATTTGGTTATGCCTTCCATTCTTCATTCAGCTGTACATTATGTTTTATGTATTGGGATGTATGTTTGAGTGTGCGGTCACTTGTGCAATGTTGCCATTGACACAAGGGCCATTTCCGAACTACATTGTTCATAGAATCATAGAATCATAGAATCATAGAAATTTAGAGTTGGAAGAGACCACACAGGCCATCCAGTCCAACCCCCTGCCATGCAGGAACACCCTCAAATCAATCCCGACAGATGCCATCAAGCCTCTGCTTAAAAACCTCCAAGGAAGGAGACTCCACTACCCTCCGAGGCAACAGATTCCATTGCCGGACAGCAATGGAATCTGTGCAGTGGAATCTGCAATGGAATATAGTGCTATTATTCCACTTTCAACATTCTATGGAATCTGGGCTTTGCAGTTTGGGGAGGGACGTTTAGAATTCTCAGCCAGAGAGCAATTTGGTCTCAGTAAACTGCAAACCCCAGGATTCCATAGGATGTTGAAAGTAGAATAATAGCACTATAACAGTGTAGGGCAGAAATGGCCAAGGATTCAGTAGCATAATTCTGTATATGGATGTTTAAGCAACCTCGTTTTAGGTTCTTGACCATTGAATCATAATACTGTAAATGGAAGTCATTTCCCTCTCTTATGGTCAGGGAGATCCTCAGCCAGCTATGCTTTCTTGTGATCTGGGCAGTGAGCAGGGTTGCTTATCAGGGGCTGATCCCTCCTCTTAAGAATATCACTCCATCTTTCAAGATGTATAATAGTGGCAGATGGCAACCCATTCCCATTGATCCAAACATGCCTCTGAGCCTGCTGATTCTTCTTGCCACTTAGAATCATAGAATCATAGAAATGTAGAGTTGGAAGAGACCACAGGGGCCATCCAGTCCAACCCCCTGCCATGCAGGAACACCCTCAGCCTTACTCCAGGGCTCCTAAGCCAGGACATGGAAAAGTTACCTTTTTGGACTACAGCTTTCCAAGTCCCCCAGCTGGTAGGACTAATGGCCATGTTGTTTGGGGCTTTCTGGGCCTTCTTGCCCCAAACAGTAACTTTTCCAACGACTGTCTTCAGCTGGCACAATATGTGAAGCCTGCTTTCCTACTGAGCCTGGACCTTCGGTGTGGAAAGAGTAGGGCTGCCAATTCTCAGGGCCTGGCCTGATATCTCCAGTTTTCATCGGTCATCTCCAGGTAGGAGACAATGGTACTAATTCTCCAGTTTTGGGAGGCTCAGCTTCAGGAAAGAGGCAAGAGCTGTGTGCAAATCTCCAGCTCAGCTAGGGGAGCACCACCTTGCTACATTGTCCAAGGCTTAATTGATTGGCTGTTCCAATTTGGAAAGATTCTCCAAGGGCTCTGTGTGTTACCTTCCTCCTTCCCTCCCAGTTTTTGGGGCACTGGGGCTCACCCTCTATTCAGCATCCACCTTCAGGTCAGAAGCATGGATGCTGGCCTAAATGTTCCTTATCCTAAGAAGGTGAAGAAGAAGAAGAATGCCTTCCTTTCACAATTGATCCAAGAAATGCTCTCTTGGCCTAGATCTCTGGAGGTAGTATGTGAAGTCAGGGGAGAAGAACCAGTAAGTTCAAGCATGAAATCCAGAAGGCTGTGCATACACAGCTGCCATCCTTCTTGTAAATCTTCGGACTAGGGCTGGCAGGTCATCGCTATCTCAGGATCTGAGATTTCAGGGGCCAAACTTGAGACCTAAGGATGTCCACTTGTGATGTCACAAGGGGAGGAGATATTACAAGGGGCAGCCCCCAGTGATGTCATTAAGCAGGAGACTTTAAGCATCAAGCACAATTGTACGTAGGCTACCATTTAAAATAAAAAAGCAAAACAATGATGATGGAGGAGGAGTACCCACACACTTTTCAAGGCAGCACTCTCACCTGAGATTCCTCCCCTGTGCCCTGAAGACCAGAGAAGGAGGCTGACTGTGAAACTCAGGACCAGGCCTTGAGACTTGGCAACCCTACCAGTCTCAGTGTTCCCCAGCTGAATTGGCCTTCCTGGCATTCCAATCTGGTCTTCAAAGGTTCCTCAGATGACCACGCCCACTTCCCCATAACACCACCATTTTGCAGTTTTCCCCTTTCCTAAATGGCAGAATACCTCTAAAGGCTTAGTTTAATAAGTGCTTTGAGCAAAATTCTTTTCCATCTGGCCCGTTCCCCTTTATCCCACTGCTGGAATGTGATCCCAGAGAAGCTGCATTGAAAGAATTCTCCCCTCCTTGTTCTAACCAGTTATTTGTGTGCCTATGTGTGTCTGGCTACAAACAAACAAAAAAGGGAACCCACAAAAGGATGTGTGCAAATTCCCGAGAAAAGAGAGCGTTGCCTGTTTGGAGCTGACCTCACCAAAGTATGGGAATGAGATGCACAGTCCTACCAAGTTTCCAGTGCAGAACCACTATCCGTTATGGGTGTACATATTTTGTTTTGTATGCGGAACATACAGAAGTATTTATAAAAATATATCTGATGCTTTCCCCTCCCTTTATTCTACTTCATACAAATATATATGTGTACATATATATATGTGATATATATTATAAACAAGCTTAACAATGGTATGAAATAAAAGACGGAATTACACACAGGTCTGAAACAGAAGTCTGAAAGATCTCTCATCTTGTTAATCACCAGAACCTACATTCCTGGTGGGTCAAGAAGTGATAAATATTATCTTTTACCTGTCTGTTTGTCTATCTGTTGATCCATCACTACCTGGAATTCTTCGCTGAGCAGAACGATTAAAAAACATACAAATTATGCAAGAACAGAACAGATAGAACCTTACCACATGTATAAAAGAATAAAACATGCCAATGAGTGATATTCTATATTATGATCTTACTTGGGATCCCCTGAGACTTCTTTTAAATGATTGTCATGCCCTGCTTCCAGAACTCAGAGTCTGAAGCATGGGGAATGGCAGGACCTGCTGTACAAGAGGAGGTTACAGTGCCACAAACAGAATGGGGAGTGGTGCCAACTCTAGCAGAGGGTCCTTCCCCTTCAGACAGAAGATAACTTACTGGTATCCACCTTTGTTGAGCATAGACAGAAAAGAGAGAGCCTGCACAAGTCTCAGAGGATTTATAGCTGACAGCAATTACTCAGGCAACAGCTGTGTTAAGCTGCTGACCTATATAGGCGCTGCCCTTCCTCTCCAGGAGTTGTCAGAGCTTATCTGACCCTCCTGCTTGCTGCATATCTCACTGAATTCTGTGCCTGACTCTGAATTACCCTGACTGACTTTGGACTCGCTTGTCTTAGAATTCTGTTGGACTTTATTTATGACCTTGTGCTTACTAAATAAAGTAAATAACAAGCTGGGAGTTATCAGTTTGTTTTGTTTGAGTTATCAGCTGTGCTGCTCTGACTGAGATAAGACAGCGATATGCAATGTAATGGAGTCTGATAGCTTCCAGTGAATCTGCTCTGGGTTGCAGCCTGAGCTTTGAGGAGCTATCCAAGGTGCTCATCTGATAGTAGGGTCAGGGTCTGTCTTCTTGGGTAGCTCACTTAAAGTTCAGAGTAAAAGCCAGAAACAATTGCCTTTCCCAAAGAGCCACAAGCTCCCACTGGTTCAAGCTGGATTCTCATATGAGGACCTAGCGAGTGAGCTGGAGTTTAGCCACTGGGACAATGAAACATATATAGAATCACAGAGTTAGAAGAGACACACAAATTTAATCCATAGGGTTAATCCATAAGGTTAAATGATTAAGAATCTGTTAAAAAACAGAATATTTAAAAAAAAATCAACAGGGGGTTAGTAACACTCTTAGCTTTAGCACTTACTGAATTAAACTCTCGTTAAAATCAAAAACAAGCACATATTCTACCAAAGGGAAAATTCTGCTATAATGGTAGATAATTATATAATATATAATAATGTATAACAATAGATATATGTTAACTGTTGACCTCTACACTGATATTTCATTGAAAATGTAAGTTTTGTAGTGCTATGCAATTTGATTGTAGACAAACAAGAAAAAAATAATTGATAGGGAATATGGAAAATCAGTAAAGGATGGTTTCTTTGGAGGTTCAAATAAACAGGAACAATGTATTTGGTAACGGGTAAGAGGAAGCATTGGCAGAATTACAGAGGAGATCAGTGGGTATCGTGTTTCAGAACTACAAATATACCCCTGTTATCCTGCAATATTTTATTTATTTGTGTATTGATTATATGTCTATTATATATGTTTTGTATGCATTCTCACAAGAGACTAATAAAAAAAAGAATTTAAAAAAATCAACAAGACAGAACGCCATTAAAAGCCTGTCACCCAATAGATTCTGGGGATCTGTAGTTTAGGGAGGGATACTCAGAATTCTCAGCCTGAGAACTCTTGTGCCTCCTCCCAACTATTTTTTGTTTCATGACCAACATGGCTACCTGGAATATGTTTCCTGGATCTGAAGCTACCAAATTTTGCCACAGAAAGAGGCAACAAGAGACTGGGATTTAACTTTGAGGGTTTTACCTCCAACAATGGCAAAATGCTTTCATTTGGACTGCAATTGGCAAGCTTTACCTATAAAGCACCTAAAAGTTTTTCCAGATGTAACAATACAAAGACTTCTTGAGATACGCAATGGTCTCTGTCTAAGAAAGGGATGGTTAGCTTCACACAGGACAGGGGCAGCCTGGATTTCAAGACAAGTTACTTTTCTGTTGCTAGTGGAGTTGAAATTTTGTTCCTTTTGCTTTGTTGCCCTTTGTCCAGGTTGCTCACATGGCCAGGCAGCCTCTGCCTGCATTGAGATTCCTCTAGGCCAGCGGTTCTCAACCCCTTTGGGAGTCAAACGACTGTTTCACAGGGGTCGCCTAAGACCATTAGAAAATAAGTATTTCTGATGGTCTTAGGCTCCATTCCCTCCTCGGTGCTGGTGTGCAAGCACGAGCCACATGCTCGCGTCCTCCTGCCCCCTTTGGCGGGAGCATGTGCAGCCACAGTGTTGCCACAGCAGGAGGGTGGTGCGCAAGTGTGAGCCACACGCTCACGTCCTCCTGCCCCCTGTTCAGAAGGGACTGAAATTGCTCCCCTTCTCCGCTACCGGGAGAACCTCCCATCTGATGGGCCAGCTTGGGGTGGAGGCGACGGCAGCACGGGGGACAGGCCCCCTACTTGCCACGGCCCCTGCCCTACTTGCCACGGAGGGGGGCTCTCCAGAAGGGCTGGGGGGCCTCAAGGCAGCGCTTTTCGGGGGGGCGAGCTGCGCCAAGGGCAAAAGACAAAGATGCTGGGATTCCTCCCCGCCCTGGCCAGGGTCAACACTCTGGAAACTTTTCACACACTGCCCCCCCAGCGGAAAAGAGAGTGAAGCAGAAGCAGAGCCCGGGGGGTTCTCGGAGTGTTTTCCTGGGGGAGACGCGCGGCTTCTCTTTCCCTCCCTCCCCCCTTCCGTTCCTGGCCGGCGAGGTAGCCTTTGCATTGTAAATAATAAATAAATAATTTTATGGTTGGGGGTCACCACAACATGAGGAACTGTATTAAAGGGTCGCGGCATTAGGAAGGTTGAGAACCACTGCTCTAGACCATCTTAATTGACAACAGAGTAACTCATAAGGCATAATGTAAGCCTGTGACTCTAAATTTTGTCACTTTTCTTCTCAGAAAACAGAAAATGCTTGGAATGAAAGTCAAAGCAGAAAGTGCAAAGACAGCTTTACAGCTAAATATTAAGAAAACAAAAAATCGTGAGCACAGACTATTTACATCACCTTAAAGAAGATGATGAAGACATTGTAGTAGTTCAAGATTTTCCATATCTTGGCCCAGTCCTTAATCAGAAGGGAGACCATGGTTAAAAAATCAGAAAACAACTGGAGCCATTTCTGCCCTACACTGTTATAGTGCTATTATTCCACTTTCAACGTCCTGTGGAATTCATGCACTTTGTAGTTTACTGAGGCCCAATAGCTCTTGGGCTGAGAATTCTAAATGCCCCTTCCTAAACTGCAAATCCCAGGATTCCATAGGATGTTGAAAGTGGAATAATAGCACTATAACAGTGTAGGGCGGAAAAGGTCCAAGTCGTTTTCTGATTTTTTAAACCACGGTCTCCCTTCTGATTAAGGGAAGCACCAATGAAGAAACTGGACAAGATCCTGAACTGCACAAATATATCACTGAATACTAAAGTTAGTATTGTCCATGCCATCGTGTTTCCAGTTTCTATGTATGGTTGTGAAAGCTGGAGAGTGAAGAAAACTGATAGGAAGAAAATCAACTCATTCAAAATGTGGTGCTGGAAAAGAGTTCTACCGATACCCTGGACTGCTAGAAAGACAAATGAATGAGTCCTAGAGCAAATCAACCCTGAACTGCCCCTACAAGCCAAGATGACTAAACTGAGGCCCTTTCCACACCAGGCAATTAGAACGGGGCAGTGCGTCCTCGCAGGGAGGTTGTCTGCACCTTGGAGCGGACTAGGAGTGGACTACTTACCGGAGATCCACACCTCAGTCCGCTCCAAGATGACCCCAAGTGGTCCTCCAGCGTGTTTTTCAAAGACCGGAAAAAACAAATATTTTCCTGAAATGCGCCATTGCATTTCTGCTCCCTTGTGCAGATTCACAGGCTCGCACCAATGCAAGCATGCGATCTGCGGAGGGTGGGCTTTAGGCGTGCTGAGCTTCAGCGGTTGGTTGGGATCCACGACCAACCGGAAGCCACCATTTTGGAAGCCGGAGCAGTGCGGATCTATGGACCTCGCACTGCTCCGATTTGCCCTGGACCAAGGCGGAGCCCTGCGTAAGGGCTTCAGGGACAATCCGCGTTGCTTTGGACCCCAGAAGAAGCAGTAGGTAACTGCACGGAGTGATTCCCTCGCCTCATGCAGAAAGGGGCCTGAGACTGTCATACTTGGGCATATCACGAGAAGACTTGACTCCCTAGAAAAGGTAATCATGCTTGGTAAGGCAGAAGCCAGTAGGAGGAGAGGAAAAATGCATTCCAGATGGATCGACTCAAGCCAGGAAGACAGGTCCCTGAATCTGCAAGACCTGAGCAGGGAGGTTGATGATAGAGTCTCCCATCCATGGAGGTCTCCCATCCATAGGGATGCCATAAGTTAAAGTCAACTTAGCAGCAGTCAACAACAACAACATTGATTTTAAATATCTTTTGCCTGATGAAGAAGCCAGTGGAGCTTCGAATGCTTGCATGATGCATTTTCTGCAATTTGGTTGGCCAATAAAGGCATTGCTCTCTTGTAGATGTTGGATTTTGTTGTATTTTCCTGCAGGTCCAACACAGCCACCCCAAATATGTTTCGCCAAACTGCCAACTCCAGCATACCATAGGACTCAGCCATGGCCGTCAAAGTGGAAGGCTAGTGCTATAGTTGTGAAGTGTGATAGGACCTTTGGTCTGATTCCAAGCCGCCAACCTTTCTCATTTGGAGGTCTCTGTTCATTTCTAGGAATGATGCCCATGAGAGAAAACTCCCAGCTTCCAGGCTATTTGTTTCTTTTTTGTGTTGTCCAAAAAGGGAAGGCCTTTAATCATCCTGAAGAGGATGAGGCAAAGGGTTGTGTTCTCCACTTAAGCTACACACAGCGAAGGGAGGTTTGGGGAGGGAAACAGCAATCTGAATGCAATTAACAATGGGTTTGTCGGAAAAGTGATAAACGGGTCCCAGAGGGACCGGCCTTGTTTCCTGTTAGAAAACAGACCCTCGGAGGCAGGACTAGGAAGAGTGTCTTGTGATGTGTCTACTCTGCGGAACAGTCAAAAGACCCCCTTCCCAGGGATGTAAATCTTGGTTGATTTGATTCTTGCACACGAGAACAATAACATCCCCTCCAACATTTCACACATGAAAATCAGGGCACATGTGGCCAAGCAACATCAGAGTGTGGTCAAGTTATCAAAAGGAAGAAAACACAAGCTAGGAGAGGTGGCAGCAGTTTGCTTTTGTCTGAGCTGCCTGGGAAGGGCAAGATTTCACCACCTTCTCTCTCCTCTCTTTGGTGAGTTAGTTGAGTTCAAACTCCTTTTTCACTTTGCACTCAAGTTTGCTCCAATGGAAATAAGCTGAGGACAAAATGCGAAGATAGAAATAAGGGTGTTTTAAAAGCAGCTGAAAATGTGGGACAACCAAGGATGAATTAGGATACTCCCTGACAGATTGGGACAAATGCAGGTTATGTTGTATTGAAGCCACAGTCATTGGAGAGGCTTTGAGAGCATATACAACCCTGAAAAGGTTTTTGTTAATGAATCACACACCCATAGACCATAGTCATTTGCTTTTGCTTGAGCTTTCTGGGAAGGGTAAGATTCCTTCCCCACCTCTCCTCTCCCCTGCCATTGCAGAGGTGGGCAACTATTGTTTCACTGTGAACTCAGTTTGCAGAAAGTGAAACACTGGCCATTTCCGCACTAGACTGCTATAATGCTATTATTCCACTTTCAACATCCTATGAAATCCTGGGGTTTGCAGTTTAGGGAGCTCAGTCACCTCAAAGGCCCATCCCTAAACTGCAAACCCCAGGATTCCAAAGGATGTTGAAAGTAGAATAATAGGACTATAATAGTCTAGTGCAGAAATGGCCCAGGTCTAATGGTTTGAAGTCACAGGAGGGTAGATTTCAGTTGAACGTTAGAAGGAACTTCTTGACAGTAAGAATGGCTGAGCAATGGAACCAATAGCCTAGAGAGGATATAATGTCTCCTTCTTTGGACATCTTCAAAAAGAGGCTGGATAACTCTCTGCTGGGGACATTCTAGCTGGAGATCCTGCACTGAGCAGGCAGTTGGACTTAACAGCCCATGAGGTCCCTTCCAACCCTATGGCCGTTTCTGCTCTACACTGTTATAGTGCTATTCTTCCAATTTCAATCTTCTGTGGAATTCTGGAATTTGTCGTTTACTGAGGCCGAAGAGCTTTCTTGGTGTCTAGATCAAGGAAGGTAATGGTATCACTCTATTCTGCATTGGTTAGACCTCATTTGGAATACTGTGTCTGGTTCTAGGCACCTCAATTCAAGAAGGATATCAACAAGCTGGAACGTGTCCAGAGGAGGGCGACCAAAATGGGGAAGGGTCTGGAAGCCATGAAGCCCTATGAGGAATGGCTTAGGGAGCTAAGTATATTTAGCCTGCAGAAGAGAAGATTAAGAAGGGACATGATAGCCATGTTTAAATATTTCAAGGCATGTCATGTTGAGGAGGGAGTGGGCTTGTTTTCCGCTGCTCCAGAGACTAGGACAAGGAGCAATGGATTCAAGCTGCAGGAAAGGGGATTTGTCTTAAACCTTAGGAAGAACTTCCTAACAGTCAACTCTGCTGCCTGGGAGTGTGGTGGAGTCTCTTTCTTTGGAGGTTTTTAAGCAGAGGCTGGATGGCCATTTGTTGGGAGTGCTTTGATGTGGTTTCCTGCATAGCAGGGGGTTGGACTGGATGGCCCCCGAGGTCTCTTTCAACCCTATGATTCTATGAGAATTCTAAAGGCCCCTCCCTAAAGTACGAGTAGGATGGGGCTGGAGAGTAAAATAAGTGAAGGAAATGTTTTACATGAAGTATTGTTGTCATAATGGAGAGAACTGGGAGCAAGTCAACAACCAATCAAGGTGGGGAAGTCTGGGGCAAGAGCCAGCCTGGGAAAGAAAATGCAATGCTGTACTCACCCATGAAAGCTTAGCACATGCAAATTTGTAATGGATTGCTTATAAGGTTTGCTGTACAATTCAGTTATGGCACCTTCTGGGGAAGCGTGCAGTTGGTACCCATGACTACCCTTTGAATAAATTACTGGGAATTTCAGAGTGCGTTCTTTGGAGTAAAGGCTACCCTGAACATGAGAGTTCCCAAAATAATCAGCAAAGAACGTCTCTCAAAGTGATCCGCGGTGTGTGATTTATTAACAAAAACATGTTTTAGGGTTATATAGGTTCTCAAAGCCCTTTGGGGGATATATATAATATCATAAAAGGAGAGACGAAATGTAAAAACACGATAAAACAAAGCACAACTGAGAACAAAGCACAATTAGTTTTGTACGTTTGTAATTTGTACATTATCATTTATGTGTGGCTTCTTTTTATGATTTTATGTACAGCCCATTGTAACTGGCACGGCCTCTGCCTCCTTCTTCTAAGTACAAGAGGGGACCCCTTAAGACTATCTGCCTGTGGCCACCCATTAATTCTCCCCATGTGATTCAGTAACTTAGGACATTTCGGCACTACACTGTTATAGTGCTATTATTCCCCTTTCAACATGCTGTGGAATCCTGGACTTTGCAGTCTAGGCAGGGTCCTTTAGAGTTCTCAGACATAGAGCTCTTTAGCCTCAGGAAACTACAAACCCCAGAATTCCACAGGATGCTGAATGTGGAAGAATAGCACTAGAACAGTGTAGCAAGCAAAGGCCCTTAGCAGGAGTTACTGAGGGGTTTAAATTGTATGTCTCCCCTCTTTGACTCTGTAGAGATTTTCCCTCCCCATGCTGTGGGGGATGAGAATCCTACACACACACACACACACACGACATGATAGCCATGTTTAAATATTTGAAGGGATGCCATGTCAAGGATGGAGCGGGCTTGTTTTCTGCCACTCCAGAGACTTGGACAAGGAGCAATGGATTCAAACTACAGGAAAAGAGATTCTACTTGAACCTCAGGCAGAACTTCCTGATGGTCAGAGCTGCCTGGCAGTGGAAGATGCTGCCTCGGAGTGTGGTTGAGTCTTTTCCTTCTTTGGAGGTTTTTAAGCAGAGACTGGATGGCCATCTATTGGGAATGCTTTGATGTGTGTTCCTGCATAGCAGGGGGTTGGACTGGATGGCCCCTGGAGTCTCTTCCAACTCTGTGATTCTATGTACATACACACACACAGGCACAAAGACACATGAAGAAGGAATGGGAGAGAAGAGATTTTTTATGGAATGCTTCTGTTCTAAGCAAGCAACCTTACACTAGAAAAAGGGTTTCTTATATGAGAGAGATAGTATACTGTAGTGGTTTGAGCATTGGGTTACATCCCTGGAGACTATGACCATTTCTGCCCTACACTGTTCTAGTGCTATTATTCTACTTTCAACCTCCTATGGAATCCTGTGGTTTGCAGTTTAAGGGGTGGCATTTAGAAATCTCAGTCAAAGAGCTCTTTGGCCTTAGTAAACTATAAACCCCAGAATTCCACAGGATGTTGAAAGTGGAATAATAGCACTAGAACAGTGTAGGGCAGAATGGCCCAAGGATCAAGTCCCCACTTGGCCAGGGAAACCCACTGGGTGAGCTTGGGCATGGTCACACTTTCTCAGGCCCAGAAAACCCCTTGACAGGGTTGCCAGAGGTGCTTTGAAAGCACACAACAACTACAATGACAACTTCAATCTTGTACATGAAGGCACTTTCCTTCAGGCACGACTTTGGAGTTTTCTTCTCCTGTACGATTCTTAAAACTTTTGCCCGATGAAGACGACAGTGGAACTTTGAAAGCTTCCATGACTTAGACCATTTCCACGTTAGACTGTTCTAGCACTATTATTCCGCTTTCAACATCCTATGGAATCCTGGGGTTTGCAGTTTTGGGAGGGGCCAGATGCCCCCCCCGAAACTGCAAACCCCAGGATTCCATAGGATGTTGAAAGTGGAATAATAGCGCTATAACTGTCTAGTGCAGAAATGCCCTTATTTCATGCACGTTTGGCTAGCCCGATAGAAGTATCACTGTTCTGTGGATTTTGGGTTTTGCAATATTTCCCCAACTCAAGAGTGGGTCTGCTGACCGCATAGCTTGGCCATGATGACTTTTGTAAGCAGGTGGAGGAGGGGGCTGCACGTCAGCCTATGAAACACCCCAGCCATCAAATTGGGAGGAGATCTCGTATTTATCACGTCTCTCCATCCTCACAGGGCCTGACAAGAGAACAGATTAGAGTGATGGAGCTGAAGAGCCAACGTCTTCTCACGGCTCTTTTTTCCTTCAAGCACCAAAGTTTTCAAGGAGGATTTTCCCTGACAGAACTAAGTCCCCCAGTCAGGCTCCTCTCCTTAATGGGCTGCATCTGCTTAGTGTAACTTTGCCTTCGACCTTGATGTCTTGTCAGACTTGGAAGGACTACGGCTGAGCAATACGTTCTCTCCTCCTTGGACTAAATGAGCGTTTCTATTTCTGCTTATTGGCTTCTACTCCTGCATGATTTAAGGGACTATTGATGCTGCACTATGGCCATTTCTGCACTAGGCTGTTATAGTGCTATGATTCCACTTTCAACATCCTATGGAATGCTCTGACTGTCAGGAAGTTCTTCCTGAGGTTTAAGTAAAATCTTCTTTCCTGCAGCTTGAATCCATTGCTCCTTGTCCAAGTCTCTGGAGTGGCAGAAAACAAGCCCGCTCCGTCCTTGACATGACATCCCTTCAAATATTTATGGAATGTCCGGCCCCTCCTGAAACTGCAAACCCCAGGATTCCATAGGATGTTGAAAGTGGAATCATAGTGCTATAACAGGCTAGTGCAGAAATGGCTTATATGTGGAGGTGCCTTTGAGAACAGCCCCTAAACTTCAGTTAGGACAGAATACGGCTTCAAGGCAGCTTTTTTGGACAGGGCAGTAGAAACACATAGGAAAGTTTCTCACTGTGAAATTCCTTTTAACAAGGTCTTTTTACAATGCTCTCCTCCCTTTCCTCTGTCTAGCTGGAAGAGGTTACCATATTTGCCAGAATATAAGATGCTCCTGTGTATAAGATGCACCCCATTTGTACATTGGCCAATACTATTTGCTAGTGTATAAGACACACAGGCATATAAGACACACCCCATTTTCAAACAGTATTTTTCAGGAAAAAAGGTGAGTCTTATACACTAGAAAATGCAGTATTTTTATTATTACATTTTTAGCAGCAGTGACATTGGGAGGATGCTATAGCAGAGTTGGGGAAGTACAGACATTCAGTATTGGATGGCAGAAGCACACGTGCAGTAAATAATAGGATAAATGAAACTTAAACTGGGAAAGAGTGGGGAAAGTTTAATAACTTTTACAAGAAAGAGAGTACAGCCAACCTACCTCATTTGCTTAACTTTCATGGATTTGGTTGTCATTTAATGTCATTTAATCTTATTTTATTCTATCCTATTTTATTTTATTCTACTAGTGTATTTACCCAGCATTGCCCAGGATTTTATTTTCTCATAGGTAATACTTGTTAGAAATACCTTTGGAATTACCTTACCTTAGGAATTATATGTGGTTGGAAATACACAGATTTGAGATCCTGTGTCTCTAATTTCCCAAACTGTGTTGTCTAGTACATGTAACTTTTCCCCATGTTCCCCAATCCAATCTGTATTCAGAGTTATTAACATACAGAGGTTGGTTTCCTGAGGGAATACCCTGCCCTCCTCCTCCTTGCTGCTAGGCCTCATCCCCATAGCAACTGGCTTGAGGCCCAAGAGCTCTCTGGCTGAGAATTCTAATGGCCCCTCCCTCACCTGCCAGCTCCAGGATTCCATAGGATCTTCACAGCCAGCCAATCATACAAGGTCTTCTCACCTCACATAGCCAATTGTATAAGATCTTTGCCTGCCTGACACTCTCACAAACTCTCACTTTCATATATTATATTAAAAATGTGGGCATGTGCAAATGTCTCCTGCCAATCTCTCTTCACCTTAGGACATTTTGCTGCCAACCTGCCTGGAACCCAGGAGCTAGTGATGTTCTTTGCTCAGCTCTGGCCAGTGTTTCCTCCAGTCCCTTGGCAGCAGCCACTCTAGATGATGGAGCACATGGTAGGTCTGCACCCCCAGCTCTCTCCCACAACTCCAGAGGATCACAGAATCATACAACCATTATCAATGCTAAAGTATGGAAAAAATCCAAATCTCCAGCAAAGGAAGATTATGAACTAAAATTGCTTGATGTAGCACTAATGGCAAAACTAATGACACTGGTAAGAGGAGACTTGCTTGATGGGTCTGTAAAAAAAAATGTGTCCTGCTTATCTCCTATTTCAGAGACAAGTGGGGAGACACATCAGTTGCAAGGTTTATTGACTGAAGGTATAAGATGCCCCCCAAAAACAAAAGGGGGGGAAGGCAAAAATAGCCAGTCAATGAAAAACTCTTTACAAATAAGCAGAGATAGCTATGCACAGCTATGGAATCATGCCTAGCAGCAGAGAACACCATTAGCAGCACAAGCACTAAGCCAGTAACACTCACCAACTCCAAGTTGCAATCTTCCAATATGGAGGCTCTTTAATCTTGTTACAACATATATACAATATTTACAAAGTCCAGGTGGCAATCCAGCATATCTAGCTTGCTCTTTCCAGCAGAGTCCCCAACAGACACACACTTCAGGCAATATGTGCATGTTGGCTGTGATTGTGCTGCCTTTATACAGACACCTAGCCAATCCTTGCCAACCCTTGTATTGTCTGTACCTGGTGCTCATCAGCCTGACTCAGCACAAACTCAGGTTGAGTCACATTCCTTTCCCCAGGTGCACTTAACAGTTAAAGCCATTAAAGCAACATGACCTTTACACATACTTCACACAGTATTTTCTAGAGGTTTGGTCAAACCATCTCTGACATAAGATATAAGAGATAAGAGACAAGAGATAAGACTAACAGTTAATGGATTTTTTTCCTTTAAATATATAATATCTAATGAGATATACAGATTCTGCAGTGTACATGAACAAATACCTTTGTACATTTTTAGTAGTATCCCATTATGTAACGTTGGAGAGATTAGATCCTCATAATGTGTAAATGAAAATATATCCAATGATAATTCCGTGGAAGTCATGGGCAAGTGAAGATACGTTTGTGGGAGATATGTTTGTGGAAATGTATGGATGGTCCATTGTTACCAGTGTGAATTGTCTGCTGCTCCAGCTTTGCAGGATTTATTATTATTTATTATTATCTTTATGCTTATGAAGATACAGAAGACTCCACAATGCTCAGCGTTTTGCTCTCCTGGATAATGTTGTTAAATGATGTGTGAGCACAAATGTAAAACCAGATGGTCCAATGGCTCTTTAGTTGGGACTAACAACGGGGTTTAGGCCAAAGCAAAATGATTACACTCATGAAATTCCACTTAGACAGCCATGAACTGAATGTGTTCGTTGGTCAAAAAAACAATAGGATTCTGGCCAGTCTGTTTGGAGTGGGGGAATCAGAAGAAAATGGCAACTGGTTAATATTCAGCAATGAGGAGGCAGCACGCAATGCTTTGAAACAGTACTTTTTTGGATTATAATTCCTATAGTCCCCCAGCCCACACAGCAAAACTTTTCCAAGGTCTGGTTATAACTTGAACATAATTTAGTGGCTGTTCTCTTGGTTCCCCCCCGACCTCTTGGGCTTTTTGTTCCAATCTGTCTTTAAAAAAAAGCAGGGTAACATTAATGAAAAAACAGAGCAGCCAAGAAATGATCAAGCCAAGGAACCAGAAGGGAGATCTGTCCACAGATGAAGGAAAGTCCTCGTAGCTGCTGCTGTGGCTGGTCTTGTGGAAGGTTTTCCCATCAGCTGTGGGGCTGGGATCCAAGACGTGCAGTCTGGGAGCCGGGGCTCTGCCATCTTTACCATGTAAATATTGACGGGTGTTGAAGGAAAAGGCCATAAACAATTGTCAAAAGGTAACCAAAAAGTTATTGAATTTTGGTTAGGAAGATCTGAAACCAGATGTTGAGGGCATTTGTTCACCGGGGCATGTGGGGAGAAATGACTTTTGTGAGCCAAGAAGCAAGACCTAATTTTCATTTTGGGCGTTTGGGAGCAGAGGAATTTTTGGTGATTGGAATATATATGCATAAACACTCAGTGGGCTATGGTAATGTCTGATTGTCCGGGTATGGTTTGCGTAATGACCCAAACCATGACTCGATGCACATGCAGCAAAACTAATAAAGATGTACCTGGCAAGAGCTGGAGATGAACGTCTGCAATATTACAGGGCTGGCTCTGAGAACAAAGGCCTTGACCGGAGGAATATTAGAAAAAGATGTAATGTTGCTCAGGACATAAGTTGAAACAGCAAAAATTGCTGAGGATGCAGTGGGATGGAGGCGCAACGTTCAACATTCAACAAGGTTACCAGGGCAAGCCACAAAATGATGTATAAGATAAATACATCAATAAAAGGAAGGCAAACAAGCAATTTATGTGCGAAAATATCACATGGAGCTATGACTGAAACTGAGGAGAGGCAAAGTTTTTCTAAAATGGATATTGTGTCCTAGGGTGAGATCCTATATGGATGCTTAGATTGTTCAGTAGTCCTGTTTTGCTATTAAGCTACATACTTTTTAACATTTTTTAGAACATGTCTTTATTCTCCTCACACCACCATTTTCATTTTCAAAATACACACAAATTCCAGTAGCACCCAGCACCATCTGCGAGGTGTAGTGGGAGGCAGAGTCCATAAAGGAACAAAAGGGGGTCTAGAGAGGGTCTCCGGACACAAGGAAGTGGGTTCCGTATGCTCAGGACGCAGCCACCTGGGTCAGTGGTTCTTCCAGGTACTAGACCAAAGCTTGATCCTTTCCTTTCAACATGCCAAAACCCACTTTCTGTTTGGTGTACATACACAGCAGAAGGTTGGCTGTTACCCCAAAGGTATCTGCCACCAGGACTACTCTGTGATGTCAGTACCTCCTTCCAAAGGTGGAGAATTAATTAGCTCAAAATAAGGAGGCTAACAAGAGGGGGGCAACTTAGAGAGATCTTGCCACAAATGTCTATGAGAACCCATAGGAAAGACTCAGCCGACACAGCGATGTGGAGAAATCAAATTGTGTTTTATTACAATAAATCCACAGACACATACAATAATCCACACATCCACACACTCACACAAAAGCTAACCAAGAGAAAGGGAGGAAAATGGGAGAGCAACTGTGAAGGGTTCGGGCGATGTTTACTGGAACAGGAGCGGAGAGCAGGATGAGGTGGCTCGGGGGCAGGACCCAAGGGCAGTTCTCAGATTGGGAATTGGACGGACAGAGTGACGCTCAGAAGGGTGAGAAGCTGCCAGTTGCGAGCCTGAATCAGGGGTATATGTACCCAAAATCAGGGGCATATGTACACAAAAAGTGCCTGTGGCAAGGAAGTTCCCAGGTGAGAAACAGCAGGGGACCTTTGTCCTAACAATGGTCTATCCACCTGTTAATGTGCACGGTGTTTGATTAACAAGGACATGATGGTTAATACAATCATGAATGAGGGTTGAGGAATGCAAAGATCAGAGTAACAAAAGAATCAGAGTAAATCTGATGGGCTTCTGGCTTGGTGTCTTTGGGGGAGACATCCTCCTTCTGCCTAAATCCTCAGGGCATTGGTTATTGTTCATGGCAAGCGACCTAATCTTGCCTTGGGGATTTTAAACTGACTCTCCTTTCTTTCGCACATTTACTGTCAGAACAACCCTTTGCCCAGTTTGAGCTTCTGATCACTTTGCAGGCATGAATTTTGATATCGAGGCCAATGAATTCTGTTGCCAATTAAACATAGTGCCAATTGGGTATGGTGCCCATCCAGACCTCACTGGTATTGGGGACCCTCAAAGCCAGGCCTTACAGACAACCCTGGTGATGGCAACATGGCCCTCCATACAATCCATGAGGATGAACTTCAAGTTGTCCTCGATGACCACTCGGTGATCATTCTTGTCATCAGTGACCCAGATGTTGCCAACGATAGCAGCTGTGACCCTGGTATCTGTGGATTAAAATGTGGTGACATTTGCCTCAGTGGAAAAATACATTTGATGAGCATGTCATGGGACACCTGGGGAATGACTGGGCAAAGTGTGACTCATTCCCTGGGGGACATGGAGTAAAGGGCTAAGTCGTGGTAATGAAATCATGGCAAGAGGTTGCATCATGCAAATAGCCCTGAGTGATGACTTGGAAGCAGGTGTGTATAAAAGAGGAGACGGAATGCTTACTCTCTCTCTGACTCTCTGCATCCTGTATCTCTGCATCCTGTCACTCTGCTCCTGAATCTCTGATGCTGAATCTTTACCTGTGGATCTGCGTATCCTGTGTCCAGATGTATATACTGCAACTTTGAAGATTAAAGCCTTCAGGTATTTTGGATGACAAACTCTGTGTCCGTGAGTTTACTAACCAGTGGGTAGAGGGGTCAGAGCTGATGCTGTAGTTGTACTTTGCTGGCACGCTTGTTACTGTTTTGAAACTCTGCTATGTTATGCTTGCCTCTGGGACACTTTTTGCCTCTGGGACACAGAGAGCAGTGGTTCTAGGGAGGATTTTGTGCTGGTGCTGTAAATCAATCTCCTGTCAGCATCTGTATCTCTGTAACTGGAATATGCAAGAAGGGAAGCTTCATTGTTTAGAAGCAGGATGCTCTGGATGCCCCCCATGTTGGCCAGGCTCAGGACCTGCATCAAGGCTTTGGGGCACAGCATGGCCACCCCCTTCCGTAGAGACTCTGGGGAGGGAGAGCAAGGAATGGATAGGGCCCTGTCCTTAGCACCAGCAGCTGATTCGCTCTGTAGGATACACACAATGTTGGAGTTTGAAAACATTATTTTTCTACAGGGACTACTTTTTTGATTTGGGAATACTGGATGTTGTCATCCAAAAAGGCTTGGCAATGAGTAGGTATGAGGGACTGGGTCTTCATAGTGGTGGCTCCCACATACAGAACTCTGCCTCACAGCCATCTCAGTTCCTGGCATTAGATACCATGGCCCTTTTCGCATGGGCTTTCTGTCGCGCGAGAGCCCCCTGAGCCTCGCGGGAGTGGGAGCGTCGCTGTGCACAACGCACTCCCACGGGGCTGACACTGCGCGAGCGCGTATTTTTTTATTTTCAACTGGAATCGAAAATAAACAGTGCTCGCGCAAGGCTCCCGGCGGCGCCTCGCACTTACCGAAGTGCGGAGTGCCATCGCAGGCGAGCCTGTCACGCTTCCTCCCCGCTTCCGCCCCCAGCGCCGCCTACAGCTCCCAGGGAGCGCTGCGGAAGCTGGGGGTGTGGCTGAAGAGCACCCGTCGCAGGAAAAGGCGCCAGGTGCGGTAAGGAGGTGGGGGGAAGCGGCGGCATTTCGGGAGATGGTTGTCGCACGAGCCACCCTCCTCCGTCGCGCAAGCGCCGGCGCTGCGAAAAGGGTCCATGCTAAGATACTGACCACCACCAAACAGCTCTTGGACACTTCAACCCATTCCACTGAGGGACAGCTCTAATCTTTGGAATTTCTTCCTAAAGTTTAGGTGGAATCTGCTTTCTTGTAACTTGAATCCATTAGTTTGGGTCCCATCTTCTGGAGCAGTCTGGCTTCATCTTCCACCTGATATCCAGGCTAAACATACCTAACTGCCATGCTTACTCCTCAAAATGCTTCATTTCCAAAACTCTGGTAGCAGTAGAAAAAAAGCCCATTCTATCTTCACTCCATCTTCCATTTTCTAATAGTGTAGTAAAATGGGGTCCTGCATATAAAATGGATAAACCAAAGTTGGCTTTTTGAATATACATATACATATACAAAATATGCTGGCCAAATTTTAAAACATACTAAAGACTTCTCTCTTCCAGCAGGCCTACCTAGTCTAGTTTCAATCGTGCTTTTATCTGTATTTTAACCGTACTTTTAACAGTCATGTAGGAACGGGGTGAGTGGGGGGTAGCAGCGCTTTACTCCGGGTGGCAATGTTTTTGGGGCATCCCAGCTCGTAGCCATGTCCCTGCATGCCCTGGCCACACCCCAAACACTGTGGCCACGCCCCATGTACTTTGGCCACACCCCCATGCACTGTAGCTCCTCTCTCTCCCACCGCCCCTTCACACACTCCAAGCTCCACCACTGAAACTATGGCCCTTTTTGCACCTTACCTTTGTCACGGTGGTGGGGGGCAGCACTCGCACGAGCAGCTGTTTGCACGAGCCACTCACAGCAGCCCTTCTGCCTCCCACAGCTGTTTGCCGGTCACGCGAGCATTGCGCGAACGCCCCTCCCCTTCCTTCCGCAGCGCAGCCTGGGAGCTGTAGGCTGCGCTGGGGGAGGAAGCACAACCAGCTCACTCATCTGATGCACCGCATGGCAGGTAAGTGTGCGAAGGCTCTGGGAGCCTTGCGTGACCGTGCAGTATTTTTGGCTCCCGGTCAAAAATAATAAAATGTGTGCTCGTCCCGCTTTAGACTCGTGAGCGTCGTGTGAATGGGAGTGCATTGTACGGACTGACGCTCCCATTCACACGACGCTCAAGGGGGCCTCTCGCAACATTAACTGCATGCGAAAAGGGCATATGATATGTTTTAATTATGGTATGTTTGTATCAGTTGTTGCATGTGTATTTTAACTACGGCATTTAACTCTATCTATTCTGTATCCCGCCTCGAGCCTTGGGGAGAGTTGGGTAATAAACAAAACTGATGATTGTGATGCTGATGCTGATGTGTGTACGTGTGTGTGTGTGTGTATTTGTTTTTCAAGCAGTGAGTGGTTAAATCTGTGGATACAGAATCTGCGGATATGGAGCACTGACTGTATTCTGTTTTCATCATGGCCAACCAGTGCTGTAATTGGTCAGTAATAAGGTTAAGAGGGGACATGATAGCCATGTTTAAATATTTGAAGGGATACCATGTAGAGGAAGGAGAGGGTTTGTTTTCTGCTGCTCCAGAGACCAGGACAAGGAGCAATAGATTCAAGCTGCAGGAAAGGAGATTCCACCTGAACCTCAGGAAGAACTTCCTGACGGTCAGGGCTGTCCGGCAGTGGAATCTGCTGTCTCGGAGTGTGGTAGAGTCTCCTTCTTTGGAGGTATTTAAGCAGAGGCTGGATGGCCATCTGTTGGGAGTGCTTTGATGTGAGTTCCTGCATGGCAGGGGGTTGCACTTGATGACCCCTGGGGTCTCTTCCAACTCTACATTTCTATGATTCTATGATTCTAATGCAGTGAGAGAGCCCCCTCTGGGTTCCAGCCAATATAATGACTAAATTAAACTAGCTAGCTAACCAAACAAAGATAATCATATAAACAGATTGCCACATTCTTTGAAAAGGAGGTCCCCCAAACCCATGTTCTGCACAGATGTCCCACAAAATGATGCAATTGCATGCCGGACACTGGAAAAGTTCCTTTTTTTAAAAAAAAAATCACATTTCCTTCTAGGCTTCTCACAGCTTCCATCCAAATTGCACACAGCAGGCCTCCATTTGCACAACCTTCAGCTTTCATATGTTCTTTTTAAATCCACCCGGATGTCACACTGACCACAACCCATTTTGCTTCTCTTACGGTGATAGCATCCAACAGAAAGACATGCTTATCTGAATCAAGTCACATCTGGTTTAGATTTTTTTTCCCCCTCTCTTGACTTCCTCTAGATGGAAAATGGAACAATATATGATCACGGCAGCAAGATTAGTGTATGCACAGAGATGGAAAGTACTGTGATTCCAACAAATGAGGACAGGTTGCTGAAACTGACTGATTTAGCTGAAATGCACAAACTATCAAAAACCAATTAATCATTCAGTTCATTTTCGAGAGACTGGAAACCTTTGATTGTATTTTGGCAGAAAGAGTGAGAATATAAGGTTAACTATAGCTTTTGATTAGGTCTTGTTAACTTGAAGAAATGCATGTACAGTATTTTATATTGGAATATATAATGTTTCGTTTTATATTAGAAAGAAGAATGGGGCATATGGGCCAGTCAAAAGGAGGTGATTAGCTAAGGTAGTGGAACAAACAATAGAAACAATTAAGGAAAGGAAGGGGTACAAAATGATAAAACATACAATTAATATGATTCTCCTCATCAAAGGATGAGAGTTTTAATTAAAAAATAACTTTGTTCCCTAGGGGAGTTGGTGGAAGGGAAAGAGTGGAAGGGTTATGGCAGTAGCAACAATATATATATGGACAATTTATTTGTTAAAGGTGAAGCATTAATGGTTTTTGTATTAATTGCTGGAATTTCTTTGTATGTATATAAATTTGTTAATTGCTCCAATAAATAACTAAATATTTTTAAAACTTAAAAAATGCATGACTGGTATATAATTGGAAAAGTTCTCTTGTACAATAGAATGAATAACCATCGTTAGGCAAATAAGAAGTTAATTGTTCCTTTTTATCTCTGTTCGTTTTTTCTTCTTTTCTGTTTTTCTCTTCATTTATCTACTTGTTTGTATAGAAAAGTCTTTAATAAAATTTTTTTTTAAAAAAAAATGACAAACAATATGCCATTGTGGCACATCACCTGTTACCGGAAGATGGTTCCAAAGCTGATAGAGAATGCACTGGTCATGAAATCCCGGAAGCCGCAGCTGCGTTGCATTCCTGGCTAGGGATGCACCGTCTGGAAAAATACTTAACCAGCCAACGCCCTCCATCTCCTTCACTTCTACAGACTTCTTGCACATGCGGCAGACGGTGTGCGGAGTGCGCGTCTGTTTGCTCTGGTTTATGTCCTGAGGTTGCTCGTTAAAGGAGCTGTCAGGCCTGAGAATCTGTTCTCTATCTGGCCAAACCTACATCTGGTCACCTGAACCCAGAAAGCAGCAGCCTTGCAGGTGGGGGCAATGGCAAGGCTGAGTGCTCAAGCCCTGGTGCTCATAACTTTTGCATTTGAGATAATGAGGTGAAAAGCTCTCTCTGCTGTGGAGAAGGAGGAGGACTTACCCTTAAGCCACCATCCTCGGTTTTGCAGAGAAGCGAGCACATTATACATGCATTATGCCCAAATCTTTGGCCCAGGAACAGGGAGAGCTGCCTGCCATTGAGTCAGAGCCTCAGAATGATAGAATCATCGGCCATTTCCACACTAGAGTGTTATAGCGCTATCATTCCACTTGCCACATCCTATGGAATCCTGGGGTTTGCAGTTTCGGGAGGGGCCGGCCGGCCCCTCCCAAAACTGCAAACCCCAGGATTCCATAGGATGTGGCAAGTGGAATGATAGTGCTATAACACTCTAGTGCAGAAATGGCCATAGAGTTGGAAGAGACCCCAATGGCCATCAAGTCCAACTCACTTCTGCTAGGCAGGGAGACACCATCAAACCACTCCTGACAGACGGCCATCCAGCCTCTACTTAAAAACCTCCAAAGAAGGAGACTCCACCACACTCCCAAGGAGCAGCAGATTCCACTGATGAACAGGTCTTACCATCAGGAAGTTTCCCCAAAGTTTAGATGGAATCTCTTTTCCTGCAGTTTGAAGCAATTGTGTCCAGTTCTGGGCACCTCAATTCAAGAAGGACATTGACAAGCTGGAGTGTGTCCAGAGGAGGGCGACCAAAATGGTGAGGGACCTGGAAGCCATGAAGCCCTATGAGGATAGACTTAGAGAGCTGGGTATGTTTAGTCTGCAGAAGAGAAGGTTAAGAGGGGACAGGATAGCCATGTTTAAATATTTGAAGGGATGCCATGTAGAGGAAGGAGAGGGCTTGTTTTCTGCTGCTCCAGAGACCAGGACAAGGAGCAATGGATTCAAGCTGCGGGAAAGGAGATTCCACCTGAATCTCAAGAAGAACTTCCTGACGGTCAGGGCTGTCCGGCAGTGGAATCTGCTGCCTCGGAGTGTAGTGGAGGCTCCTTCTTTGGAGGTTTTTAAGCAGAGGCTGGATGGCCATCTGTCAGGAGTGCTTTGAGGGTGTTCCTGCATGGCAGGGGGTTGGACTGGATGGCCCCTGTGGTCTCTTCCAACTCTACATTTCTATGATTCTATGTTGTTCCATGTCCTAGTTTCTGGAGAAGCAAAAACAAGCTTGTCCCATCTTCCATCTGGTGTCCCTTTAAAAATTTAAACATGGCTATAATGTCACCTCCTTAACCTCCTCTTCTCCAGGTTAAGCGTACTCAGTTCCCTAGCCACTCCTCATAGGGCTTCATGGTTTCCAGGACTTTTACCATTTTGGTTGTCCTTCTCTGGACACGTTTCAGCTTGTGGTACGACTTGAAGGCACATGGCAACATGTCATATGGAATATGGAATAAGCTTCTTTTCTGCTGCTTTGGGGACTAGGACATGGAGCAATGGATTCAAACTACAGGAAGAGATTCCAACTGACCATTATGAATAACTTCCTGACAGTAAAGGCAGTTCGACAGTAGAATCCGTTGCTGCCTGGGAATGGGGTGGAGTCTCCTTCTTTGGAGGTTTTTAAATAGAGGCCGGATGCCCATCTGCCAGGAGGGCTTTTATTGTTTCTTCCTGCATGGCAGAATGGGGTTGGACTGGATGGCCCTTGAGGTCTCTTCCAACTCTAGGATTCTATTATTTTAGATCCCTGGGTTTCATGACAAATCCATACTAGAAACAGATGTAACATGGTGTAACTTGTGTCTTCACTGATGCTTATTTAAAAAAGCAAATAACACTCTTTATTTGTGTTTGATCTTTTCTTTTACTTAACAATCTGGGGAATGCTGTATATACAGGTACCAGTTCAGTTCAGCTCAGTTCCAGCCATCCATGAAACAACAATAATTCCTTAATATCTTTCAATCTTGGCTTGTTCCTTAGACTCATAAATTCCTGATGTGGTTTGGGAGGTGTTGCTACATCCCATTCAGCCCAGGGTGTGTATGTGTGCATGTGTTTCTCTTTGAGAGCTTGCCGTGGCTTTGGAGCCATATCGAGGCATGACGGAAAACGAGCATAATTCAGAATCAAGTATGTGAGTCTTCCTTCCATATGTCCTGGATTGTTTTAATTTTAAGACTGTGGATCAGGGCTTGGAAGAATATTATAAAATTTTAATAAAATGATTGCAAAACACATTTCATAAGTGTCAAGAAAACCTGACAAGGAGAATACTGGCCTAAAAAGACTCTTCGTACTTTGAGACTTACTCTGTACAAAATTTGTGCATGGGCACTTAGCATACAACATAGCTTTTTCTGCATAGGACAAAGCATTTTCTGTGCGGAAAATAATATTTCTGGACACAGATATCATTTCCTGTGCAGAAATACTGATTCATGCACAGAAAATTCTATAGCTGAGGACCTGCTCTGTTCCAAATTGGCATGTGGTGGTGCAGAAAACAGCCTGTTGTGCCTAAGAAGCACCATTTTCTGTGCAGAAAATAATATTTCTGCTCCAAAATATTATTTGCTGCATAGAAGTGCTATCTCTTGGACAGAAAAGGGTGTTTTCTGAGCAAAAATACAGTGTGCAAATTTTGCACAGAATAAAGTTCTGGATTGCGAATAATCGTCAGAAACGGTCCAGTTTTTAAAAACTTTCGTAAAGCAGAAAGGCAATTCTTGGAATTGCCTATTACTTCATTCAAGAAGAGAATTAGCAAAGAATTACAACCCTGCTGTAGATGGGATTCTGCTTATTGGCCGCAGTAGCAGAAATGTGGCATTCTTAACTCCTTCGTTTTTGATACTTTTTTTTTTTTTTGAAGGAAAACATAATCTTTCCCTTAATAGGAAGGAGAAAAAATGTTACACAGTGTTTACTCCTGAGACAAACAAAATGTTTAGCAGCAATTTATTAATTAAAGAATCCAGACACTTCAGAACAAAGAGTACAGAATCCAGTTTTCTGAAAGGTAGGTGCATTGTTCAGGTGAATTTCCAAACACATACAACCAGTGATGCATTTAAGTCTTTTACTCCAAGTCTCAAGTCAACCCTCAAGTCTCTACCTTCAAGTCTCAAGTCGAGTCTCAAGTCTTTGAAGATACCTTCAAGTCAAGTCTTGAGTCAAGTCTCAAGTCTGTGAGCCAACCTGAGCCAACCCCAACTTGGGCCCTTTTCGCATCCTTTTTTTCTTGCGCAAGCGCCTCTTGAGCATTGCATGAGTGGGAGTGTCGCTCCATATGACGCACTTCCCCTTGTGTGACGCTCACGAGGCTAAAGCGGGGCGAGCGCGCATTTTTTGATTTTTGGCTTTAAGTGGAAAATGCCCCACGCTAGCGCAATGCTCCTGGTGCCCTCGCGCATTTACCTGCGTGCGGTGCTTCGGCGAGCAGGGGCGGTCACGCTTCCTTCCCCCCGCGCAGCCTACAGCTCCCAGACTGCACTGTGGAAGGAAGGGGCAGGGCGCTCGTGCGACGGCCGCGCTAGAGGAAGCCGATGCGGGAGGCAAGAAGGGCTGTCGTGAGCAGCTCGCGTGAGCGCCGCTCCCCACTGCCGCGACAAGGTAAGATGTGAAAAGGGCCCAATATTCCAGAATTTATGGACAGAGTCGAATAAAGTCAGTTTTAACAATTTAAGTAGAACTGGTCCTCTGCTTTTGTGATTTTGCCATCTGCAGCTTTGGAAGTGGGGAATAGGATCCTTCTTATTCTCCATTACTGAATCTTCAAGAGCTTTAGATGGAAGGATCCTTCCTCCTCAAACTCCTTTTTTTTTTTTTTTAAATTTTTATTAATTATATAACTAAATCACAAATACAAAACAAGAAAAAAAAATTAAACACCATGTGATATACATAATAGTGAATTAAAAAAAATAATTTTTTTTCTTTTTCTTTTTTTCTCTTCTCTTAAGCAATACTAACTTTCATTGTTATTTTGCACCTTTACCCTTAAATTTATAAATCTGTTCAACTATTATAATTTCACATTTAATTCCTTTTAACTTTTTTTTTTAAAAAAACATTGACATCACTTATCCTTTTAAATCTATAAATCACAAGTTTAACACACACACCTACTAAGAATTACAAAATATACAACATAAAAGAAAAACAAAACTAAAAAATACCCACCCCCCCAGAGCCAACTTTTTATTTAATCCACTTTCCAAAATTGCCATTCTTCTTTTGACAGGGTAGTATTACTATCTCTTTTCAAAACTTTATCCAAAAATATTTTCCAAATTTCTTCAAAATCATTCCCTTTAACCAAACCTTTCATAAACCTAATTCTACATGTTAGTTTATCATTAATTGCGATTTTCCACACTTCGTTATACCATTCCTCTATTTGAAATTTTTCATTTGCTTTCCATTTTTTTGCTATTATTAATCTCGCTGCAGTTAACAAATTTGTTATTAATTCTTTCTTTACTTGAGTACACTCAACCTTATCATATATAGATAACAATGCAATATTTGGACATACTGGTATATCTGCTCCTATAATCTCTTTTATCTCTTTAAAAACCTTTTGCCAAAACTCCATTATCTTATTGCAATTCCACCACATATGCATATATGTACCAATTTCTTGACATCCTCTCCAACATAATCTTGAATATTTCTCATCTATTTGATTTAATTTCACTGGAGTCAAGTACCATTTCCACACTAATTTATAATAATTCTCTTTTATTCTTATTGATAATTTTTTTAAATGACGTTGTTTCCAAATTTTTCTCCATTCTTGTATATCTATATTTTGTACTATCTCTTCCTCCCATATTTTTCTAAGAAAATCCTCTTCTTGTTCTTTTGCTAATATTTTATATATTTCACTTGTAATACCTTTTAGTATTTCATTTTCTTGCATATTTTCTCTTTGAATAATAATTTGTTCAAATTTAGTATATTCTTTAAAATCCTTAACATATCTTTTCATACTCTTTGTCCATTGCTCTAATTGTATATAATTAAACCAGGATATTTTAGTTTCCTGCAATCTCTCTTTCATTCTATCTTTATTTACCATTATTTTCATCCATTCTTTTAATCTATAAATTTTTTGTTTTTTTATTTCTTTCTCTATTATTTCTCTTAAATTTATTGGAAATTTTTCCATCATCACTATCGGAGTTAATATTGATATATTCGGTATTAATTTTCTTTTATTTTTTTTCCATATTTCTATTATATTTTTTATAAAAGGATTTTCTATCTTCTCCATTTCTTTCTTTGAAAAATTCCTAAAAAATATATTTTCTAATTTTGTCTCAATATTCATATCTTCTATCTCTAACCAATCTAAATCACCCTTTCCTGAAACCCCCTCTATGATATATCTCAATTGATTTGCATAATAATACCATTTTAAATTTGGAAGTCCCAGGCCACCTTCTTTTTGACTTTTATACCAATATTTCTTGTTAATCCTCGATTTTTTATTTCCATTACAAAAATTATTTAATATCTTTTGCCACTCCTTTAATTCTTCCTCTGATATTTTTATTGGTAGCATTCTAAACAAAAAGTTAATTTTAGGTAAAATTTTCATTTTTACCACTGCTATTCTACCAAACCACGATAGCTTTATATTTTTGTAGTCCTCTAATTTCCTTTTTGTTTCTAATCTTAATTTCTTGAAATTTTTTTCCTGTAATTCTTGTAAATTTTTTGTAATCTCTATTCCTAAATATTTAATTGATTCTTTTATTTTAAGTAATCCTCTTTTACTACTTATAAATTTTTGTACTTCTTCTTTAGTATAATTAAATAACATTATTTCTGATTTGGCCCAATTTATTTCTAATCCCGTCTTCTCCCCAAACTCTATTAAATGTTTATCTATCCTATCTATCTTTTCAATTGGATCCTTAATTGTCAACAATGTGTCATCTGCAAATAAGCTTATTTTATTTTTTTCCTTAACTCCAATTCCTTCCAAATTCTCATCATTTCTTATCACATTCGCTAACATTTCTATAACTATTGCAAATAAAACTGGAGATAATGGACATCCTTGTCTCGTTCCTCTTGTTATTTGAATCTGTTCTGTAAATCCATCATTTACCATCACTACAGATGTATTATGTGAATACAATTGATTTATTAACCCTTTAAATCTCTCTCCTAATCCTATTTTATTTAAAATTGTTTTTAATGCCGGCCATTCCACACAATCAAAGGCTTTAAATATATCTAGGGCTAAAATTCCAGCTTTTTGTTTATCTCTGTCCATTATATTTATTTTATTTATCGTTTTCCCTATTAAATTTGCCATCTGTCTTCCTTGAATAAAACCACATTGATCTTTATGTATATACTTATAAATAAATTTATTTAACCTCTTCGCCATTATTGCTGTCAAGATTTTTGCATCTTGATTTATTAAAGATATTGGTCTATAAGAACCTGGATCCATAGGATCCTTATTTGGTTTTAAAATTAATATTATTAGTGACTGCTTCCATGATAATGGAATTTTTCACCCCTCAATATACTATTATATAACACTTTTAGTTTAGGAATTAAACCTTTTTTAAATGTTTTATAATATTCTGGACCTAGTCCATCCAATCCTGGTGATTTTCCTCCTTTTAAATTATTTATTACTTCTTCTATTTCCTCTTCTGATATCATTTCTTCCATCAATCCTTTATCTTGTTCTGTTAATCTTACTTTCCAATTTTCATTAATATACTCCTCTATGTTCTCTAAAGATTTATCTTCTGCTGAATACAATTCTGAAAAAATTCCTCAAATATTTTTAATTTCTCTTTCATCAACCTTTTTTCTTTACCAAATTTATCTTTAACTACGCCAATCATATTTCTAGTTTTTTTTTATTGTACTGATTTAGCCAGCATTTTAGAATTTTTATTACTATATTCAAAGTATTCCCTTTCCAAGTATATTAGATTTTTCTGAACTTCGTCCATTTCTATCTTTTCTAATTCATCTCTTTTTGCTTGTAATATTATTAATTTCTGTTTAGTTCTATCTATTATATAATCATTCTCTAGTTCCTTTATTTCTTTTTCTAATTTTAATTTTTTCTCTCCTAATTGTCTCTTTAATTTGCTTGATTCTTTAATGCATAATCCTCTTACCACTGCCTTCATTGTATCCCACAATACATCTTGTGTTACTTCCTTATTGTTTATATCCCAAATTTCTTGCCACTCCTTCTCTATTTTATTTACTATCTCCTTATAATTAAATAACTTAGTATCCAGTCTCCACCTTTTTGCTTCTCTATAATTCCTTTTCATAGTTATATCCAAGTTCATCAGAGCATGATCTGTCACTTTTATTGTTTCAATTTCTGTATTTATTAATCTAGGTATCATATTCTTTGAAACAAAAATATAATCTATTCTTGAGTAATTTTTATGAACTGATGAATAATACGTATATTTCTTTTCTTCACCCTTTATTAGCCTCCAAACATCTATCAGTTCATTTCTACTCACTAATTTATTCAAAATTGTTATATTATTATATCTATCTCTAATTGATGGATCTGATTTATCTTTCCATCTATCCATCACCATATTAAAATCACCTGCGATTATTGTATAGTCTCCTTTCATTTTTTTGATCTTATTAAATATTTCTTCATAAAACTCTTTTTGCTTTTCATTAGGTGCGTAAATATTCATTATGCCATATGTTTCTCCATCTATTTCACCTTGTATAATTACATATCTACCTTTTTCATCTAACTCCACACTTGTTACAATGAAATTGCATCTTTTGGAAATTATTATTGCAACTCCTCTTGATTTGGATGTACCAAATGCTTCCTCATAAATGGCTACCCAGTTCAATCTAAGCTCATTTTTTTTATCTCTTTTTCCATGTGTTTCTTGTAAAAAAATTATATCGGCCTTATCTTTTTTTAATATCGATTCTATCCTTTTTCTCTTTATTATTGACCCCAAACCTTTCACATTCAATGTTGATATTCTCAATCTATTCTCCATTTTTCATATTTTGAATTTTCTAATCCCACTCCCCATTGGCTCTTTAATGTGATGGTGCTCCCCTTCCCCTTCCCTTCCCCCCTCCCACTCCCCTCCCCCTTCCCGCCCTCCCCTCCCCTCCCCACACAAACATTTCTCCCCCTCTTCCTCCAAAGCGCTTCTGCCTTGGAAACGACCAACCATGGTCCTGGGGGGTGTGTGTGAAGGTATGCCAACTCCCGGCATAGAGACCAATACCCTCTCCCGATTTATTTTCTTTCCCATATTTTTTTTCCCTCTCTTCCTCAGCCTCTGTCCTTTCGTTTATCTCCCGAAGTCTTCTTCTTTGCTCCTCCTGTTGCTCCTCCCGCTGCTCCTTCTTCAGTTACTCCTCCCACTACTCCTTCCTCAGTTGCTCCTCCCGCTGCTCCTTCTTCAGTTGCTCCTCCCACTGCTCCTTCTTCCGCTCCTCCAACCGCACCTTCCTCTTCCTTTTCCTCTTGCTGGATCAGTTTCAGTTCTCTCAGGAGTTGCAATCCTTGTTCAAGAGAATTTATTCTGTGGTATTTGCCAGCATATTGGAATTTCAGAAAGATGGGATATCCCCAACTGTATCTTATCCCAACTCTCTGTAGAACTATGATGCAGGGTTTCATTTCCCTTCTCCAATTTATTGTTTCGCGGCATAAGTCATTATAAATTTCCACTGTGTTATCTCGATACTTCAATATTCCTGGATTCTTTCTAACAGCTCTCATCAAATCATCTTTCTTGTTGAAATTCGCAATTCTCATTATAATATCTCTGGGAATTATTCCTCTTCTTGCAGCTGACACACGATGAATTCTCTCTATGTCATAATCTTCCCATAAAATCTCAGGAACAATGCTTTTTAGCCATTTTAAAACTTCCTCTTTCAAGGATTTTTGACTTTGTTGTGGCTGCTCTGCGAATCCACGAATCCTCACATTGTTTCTTCTGTTCTGGTCTTGGAGCTGGATAATTTGTCTCTCTAACAAAGAAATCCTGCCATCATGTTGTGCTAGTCTGGTCTGCTGATTCCCTTGAGTTTTTTTTATATCATCCACTTTAAGGTCCAATGCTTTTAACTCCTGTGAGATTTTTTCCTGCAATTGCCCCATTTCTGCCCTTATATTAGATGTTATTGTAGTAACAAGAGCTTGATTAGACTCTGTAATAAGCTTGTGTATAAAAGTTTTTATCTCTTCATTAGCTCCGTTCGCAACTTTCTTCGCCGCCATTTTAATGACTTTTTCGTCTCCGTTAGAGTTTAAGTTTATATTTTCAAAATCTCTAACTAGACGATTATATGTTTTATCTGTTGCTGTAGGTCGCTTCCAAACAGGGTGTTTATAGACCTTTTTTTTAGGCGGCATATATCTCAAGGACCACAAAGGGGGAAAAAAAAAACTGTTTTGCTTTCAGTCCGTTTCAACAGTTATTTGCAGTTTAAACAGAGTCTTTTATTTTCCCTCCAGTTGGAGAAGAATCGAAACCAATCCACTATCTTATCTTACATTCTTTCCCACATTATTCAATTAATTACTCACATTCTTTCTTTGTTTTGAAAAAGGCTTCTGAAATTATTTTATAATCATCTGTTCCGGGAGTCGAATATTTAGCCTCTCTCTGCCATCGTAGTTGGCTCCTCCCCTCCTCAAACTCCTTGCCTAACATATTTGCTGTTCCTCTTGAGAAATTGCAACCTGCACTCTGGGAGTGAGTCTTGTCTTCTGCTCTTAGGTAATGTTTCAGAAGGCTCCTCTGATATGCAGTAGGGACAGGCTGCTGAGCCCACCTCAAGCCCCCCTCAAGCCCATTGCCTAACCCATTTGCTGTTCCCTCTGAGAAATGGGCCCACACTTTGGGCTTGAGACAGATCATCATGTAACCAGTAAGCTGTAAGGTTTCTGGATAAATGTGTTATGTTACTGAACCAAGGGCAGCAAATCAGTCTCTAAAAATATGCAGGTCTCAAGTTGAGTGGAGTCAGTATGTAATTTTTGCCAAGTCAAGTTCGAGGCCATTTCCACATTAGACTGTTATAGCGCAATGATTCCACTTTCAACATCTTATGGAATCCTGGAGGGGCTGGCCCCTCCCGCAACTGGCCGGCCCCTCCCGAAACTGCAAACCCCAGGATTCCATAGGATGTTGCAAGTGGAATAATAGCACTATAACAGTCTAGTGCGGAAATGGCCCGAGTCAAGTCACCGAAGTGACTTAAGTCTGACTTGAGTCCAACTCAATTGACTTGAGTCAACATCACTGCATACAACCATATTGAAGGCCATTTCTGCTCTACACTGTGACAGTGCTATTATTCCACTTTCAACATTCTGTGGAATTCAGGGATTTGCAGTTTACTGAGGCCAAAGATACCCCTCTCTAAACGGCAAGTCCCAGGATTCCATAGGATGTTGAAAGTGGAATAACAACACTATAACAGTGTAGTGCGGAAATGGCTGAAGTCTCACAGGGACAAAGGCTATGAATGGAGAAGCCCATAGTCATTTTCCCCACTGGGACAGTCCGCTGCTGGTACGGTGCAAGAATGGTCTTTTTTTGTGAAACACACACACACACACAGATGGGGCCCTAGGACTTTAGCAACAGAAGGAAATGGCAGATAAGACTGAAACCAAAATCCTATGGTTAAACCCAACTACCACAAAGCCACTGAATCAGTTCTCGGGGTCTAGCTAACAGGGGAACTGGAAAAATTGCATACACTCCAGCATTTTGCAGATGAAAAACAGGACACATGTGGCCAAGCAACATCAGAACATGGTCAAGATTGCAAAAGTTACAAATTAGAAAGAACAGAGAAGCTAGGCGAGGTGGCAGCAGTTTGCTTTTGCCCGAGTGTACTGGGAAGGGAAAGATTCTGGCCCTTATGTCTTCTCCTCCCCACTAAGCTATTTAGGGCAAACTGTTTGGCACTTTGAACTCAGTTTGTCAGGGGCAGATCCGAAATGACATTTTCCTTCGGTCTCTTGATTCCTCTGAAGCAAGGAATCCAACTAGTAATGTTGAAACAGCTGATGAGAATACTGAGCCCCTTTTCGCACGCAGTTTTTTTTTTGCGCGAGGGCCCCTTGAGCATTGCGTAAATAGGAGCGTCGGTCGATACGATGCACTCCCACTCGCGCGACACTCACGAGGCCAAAGCAGGGTGTGTGCACATTTTTTTTATTTTAGGCTTTAAGCCAAAAATACTGTGCGCTCGCACAATGCTCGCTGCGCCCTCTGCCATTTACCTGCGTGCGGTGCTTCGGCAAGCCAGGCCAGTCACGCTTCCTTCCCCCAGCGCAGCCTACAACTCCCAGACTGCGCTGTGGAAGGAAGAAGCGGGGCGCTAGCGCGACGGTTGCATGACCAGGAAGCGACCTGCGGTACGAAGGAAAGGGGAAGTGGCTGGATGTGAGGGCGATCTGGCTGCGACATCTGTCACCCCATTGATCGCCAGGGTTGATTCGGCTGATCTGGCTGGCTAGGCGGGTGTCCCCTTCCTCCCTCACCGCTCCATGTGCGTCCCTCCCGAAGCTGCGCACTCGGTGGAAGAGGACGACCATCCCAGATAGAAGGAGTGTACCGTTCTTCGGTCAAGGGTATACGATAGCTGCGCTCCCCTGCTAGAACCTCCAAACAAGCTCAAGGATGAGGCTTCTTGTGCGAGACGCCCTCCCCAGTCGCGCAAATGGGTAACGTGCGAAAAAGCCCTGAGAATTTTTCTAGCAGTTTCAGAACAGAGGGATAGTGGCTTGTCTTTCAAGCTATCTGCTTCTCTCTCAGGGTCTTTCACACTACAGAGTTCAAGAAGTATGATTCCATTTCAATTGTTATGGCTGCATGCTATGGAACCTTGGGATTTGGTGAGGCACTAGATCTCTCCGGCTGAGAATTTTAGATGTCCCTCGGTGACAAGCCCTTACTTCCAGATTGGTATGGCAATTCCCAATCTGATAAGGCACCCTGTCTTTAACACACAACTCTGTCTCCCTTCTTAGAACACCACCATTGAGTAAAAGAATGAGGATTTTCAATATTTATTTAAAAGGCTTTAATAGTTTTATAGTAGCATGTTTTCTGGGCTGCTTTAAATACCACTCAGCCAAGTCAGTATTTATAAAAAGAGACTATAGGATTTATTTAGATAACAATAAAATAAAGTATGAAAATTCATATGAAGGTCAAAGTTAATGCATTCTTCAATGCACTTTTTAGACAGTTCACTCATATCTTTAGACTCTCATTTAAAGCACAAGCATCATATAACAGCCCTATGGCTACACTCCCACCAAAGGCTCAATTCCCTATCTAGAGCCATTTCCACACTAGACTGTTATAGCGCTCTGATTCCACTTTCACCATCCTGTGGAATCCTGGGGTTTCACCATCCTGTGGAATCCTGGCAAATCCCAGGATTCCACAGGATGGTGAAAGTGGAATCAGAGCACTATAACAGTCTAGTGCAGAAATGGCCTGGGTCACACTCTCTGACCAGATTCTATTGAGGTTCAATTATTCTTCTGCTTCTCACTAGGCTTCCACTGAGAATTAACCCTTCCCATATAGGCCCTTTTCTCATGCAGTTTCTGTTGCACGAGGGCCCCTTGAGCATTGCATAAATGGAAGCGTCGGTCCGTATGACGCACTCCCACTCACACAACGCTCACAAGCCTAAAGCTGGCTGCGCGCACATTTTCTTATTTTCGGCTCTAAGCCGAAAATACTGCACGGTCACGCAATGCTTGTGGGGCCCTCGCACGCTTACCTGCGTGCGGTGTGTCGAACAAGCCGCCCCGGTCGCGCTTCCTCCCCCAGCGCAGCCTACAGCTCCCAGGCTGCGCTGCGAAAGGAAGGGGCAGGGTGCTAATGCGACGGTCACGCAACTGACAAGCCGCTGCAGGAGGCAGAAGGGCTGACATGAGCAGCTCGCGCAAATGACTGCGAGCGCGAGCGCTGCTCCCCACTGCCGCAATGAAGGTAAGGTGAGAAAAGGGCTATAGTCATGCCCTTTGACTGGCTCCGGGTCTCTGCTCCATAGCTTCTTGCTAGGAATCTCACTGAAGGACTAAAAAAATAACAACAGGTACTTGGCTTTATAGCCACACCTCCAGAACTTCATCACATCCTCCCTAAAGTGCAAATCATGGGATTCCATAAGACAGAATCATGGCAGTTAAAGTGGAATAATAGCATTGTACAGTAGGCCCTTCACACTCACAGGGGACAGGGACAAAGAACACCCATGAAAGTGGGGAAAAAATGCAAATAAACTTCCCTGCACTCCACGCACCCCCGCCTCTGCTACCCCCAGGTGAGTGGTGGCTGGGAGAGTGGGGTGGGGGGGAGATCTTTTCCTTTGCACCAGGGAGAACACAGGGAAAAATATCTTCCCTTCCCTGCATTTTCTCGCCCCCACCCGCCCGGCAGTGGGGGACAAGAGATGGGCAGGAAGAGGAAAAGATCTTCTCCTTATGTAATGTGAAAGAGCTCTCCATTCCACAGTACCATATCCTTTGGTGTTTCACAGATGAAAACCAGGACACGTGTGACCCAAGGCCATTTCCGCACTAGCCTGTTATAGCACTATCATTCCACTTTCAACATCCTATGGAATCCTGG
This sequence comes from Ctenosaura bakeri, assembly GCA_948474755.1. Taxonomy (NCBI): domain Eukaryota; kingdom Metazoa; phylum Chordata; class Lepidosauria; order Squamata; family Iguanidae; genus Ctenosaura; species Ctenosaura bakeri. The sequence goes on from CAOLHI010002866.1 coordinate 182,009, forward strand.
GGTTTGCCAGCCGACCCCTCCCTGAACTGCAAGCCCCAGGATTCCATAGGATGTTGAAAGTGGAATGATAGCGCTATAACAGGCTGGTGTGGAAATGGCCCAAGCAACATTGGAATGTGGTCCAGATAGCAAAAGCTATACATGGAAGAAGACATAAAACTATACTTCTAAGCAGGGGAGACATGGAGGGTATGTATTGCCTTAGGAAAGACTGAAAAAAAGAAAAGAAAAGTGAGAACAAGAAATGAACCTACAGGGAAGGGCAAGATTTTGCCCCATTTGCTCCTCTCTCCCCTGCTGAGTACCAACTACTTTTGCACTTTGAATTCAGTTTGCAGCAACTGAAGGAAGCTGAGGGCAAAGGAGGAGGTGGAGAGAGAAACTGGGACATTTCAAAAGCAGCTGAAAAAGTGGGTCCCAAAGGATTAATCAGGATGGTCCCTGAAAAATCAGGATGGTTGGACAGTATGTGGTACTTATCTCCTCTTGAGAGAGAAAGAGAGAGAGAGAGAAAAATGAAGCCAAGATATGAAGAAGACTTCTCGGACCAATGCCAAAGAGAAGGATGGTGCTAATCAGCTCTAAATCAGTTCCAAAACTCACCATTTCCCTTCAGCTGTATTGCTAAGAGATTGTGTCAAGAGGACAACAGAATAGTAGAGCCTCAAGAGAGATTCATCACCAGTATACGAGAAAAAAAAATCTGGTAATATTTAATCTGTCAAAAAACCGCTCCCAATGAGCGGATCTCAGATCAAGAGCTCTCGGCATTCTGTGACATGTTAAAGTTTGGATGGAGCTCAGACAGCTGCATAAGAGGTCATCATTTATTAAAATGATTAGTATCTGTCAAGACACTGATTTACAGGGCACTTAAATGCAAAAAAAAAAAAACACTTCTAATTTTTTTTTGCTTATAAGTGGTGGGGATGGAAACTATTTAGCTAAAATTCTGCTTTCCCCAAAGAGTTGATTCCCATGCTTCAGCAATTTCTCATCCTCTTGCAAATCACCAATTTGTATATATTCAAAATGATCTTTGCAAAGAAATCATTTTCCCATTAGATCTTAGGCTAAAAAAGACCAAGCCAGTTTGCTGTCCCACGAATGCAAAGTTTAAGAGATTTTTAGGACCAGCTTGGCTCAGAGTCTGAAAACTAAGTCTGAAGATCATTTTAACTGAAATGCAAGTACACTATGACTCTCAGCAAAGGTTATCCATTGCCATTTATTTATCTAGGCCAGGGGTGGACAATTGTGCACAAGGAAGTGATCCTAGGCACATAGGAAGTGATGGAAAATTATTTCCACCTGCCATTTTGAAGAACTCTTGGAGTTCTGCAGATTTCTGAAGGGATGTGTGAATAGAATTGTCATGTTTATGGGAAGCTTTGGCACATTTTGATATCTATCGATTATTTTTAACATGTATTGGCTTATTATTATTATCATTATTATTATTATCATTATTATTATTAATAATTATTATTATTATTTCTTTTTAAGACCTCTCACTATGGATCAAGGTAGGGCACAATAGCAATCATATAACCCAAAATAGTTTTAAAAAGCGTATAAAACCAATGCCTAATAAAATCTATCAATAGCTACTTTAAAATTCATAATGTATACATCATCTGGATAAACCTGCCTAAGTGTAGGGGGTGGATTATAAGGGAGAAGGTGATCCCATAGGTAACCTGAACTCATACCGTGTAGGACTTTAAAGGTAACAACCAACACTTTCTATCTTGCCTGGAAACTAAGGCCATTCTGCACTACACTGTTACAGTGCTATTATTCCCCTTTTGAGGTATCCTGTGGAATTCTGGGCTTTGTAGTTTCTGGAGGCCAAAGAGCTCTCTGGCTGGGAATTCTAAATGCCCCTCCTTAAACTGCAAACCCCAGGATTCCATAGGATGTGGAAAGTGGGATAATAGTGCTATAACAATGCAATGTGGAAATGGCCTAACTGGCAGCCAGTGGAATGATTTTAATATTGGTGTGGCATGATCACTCCTAGATGTACCAGTGGACAATCTGGCTGCCATGTTTTGAATTATATGATGCCGATGGAACTGATGATACGTGTCTTGTTTGTTGCTCCCTGCATTGATCTATAAGGAGAGTTGGGCAGGAAATAATCGCTGGATTCCTATATCACCATCTATCTCAGTAGCATAAGGACATGGGGGTGGAGAGGAACAATTCGCCCCAGCCGGCAATGTTTTTGGGGCATCCCGGCCCGCAGCCACACCCCCACGTGCCCTGGCCACAACTCCATGCCCCGCACATAGTGGCCACGCCCCTCTCACCATAGCCCCTCCCCTCCCCCTCCCCCTCCAAATTCTCCAGGCTCTGCCACTGATCTACTTTATGTAACCTTATGTGTATTTAGCCACATAGCAGAGATGCCAGAAAACTCCGTTAGTGACCCCAGCTAGAGTGCTGATGTGATGCACATTGAGACTGATTATGATGTGCATCCCATTGTGCATTGGTCCCAATGCACGTCAGTCACTTTGCTGGCTCCCCATGTAGTAGTGTAACAGCAGCCCTCTCCTGGATATGGACATTACAGAACTGCTCTGTTCTGATTCCCACCAAAGAACAGGAAGAACAAACAAGGTACAAGAGACTTCAGCAGTTTGCTTTTTCCTGAGATTACAGGAAAAGGCATGACTATGCCTGTTCCTCTCCTGTCCTCCTGCTGAATTGAGTTCAAACTTCTTTTGCACTTTGAACTCAGATTGCAGCAACTGAAGTAAGCTGAGGGGGAAAGTGGAAGGAGGAGAGAGAAACCAGGGCTTTCTAAAAGCAGCTGAAAAGGTGGGGTGACAGAGCATTAATCAACACTATCCCTGCCAAACTGGGGCCCTTTTCTCACGGGCTTTCTGTCGCGTGAGAGCTCCCTGAGCCTCGCGGGAGTAGGAGCGTTGCTCTGCACGACGCACTCCCACTTCCACCGCGCTCACGGGGCTGCAGCGGTGCGATCGCGGGTTTTTTGATTTTCGCCTCAAAGCGAAAATCACCTGCGCTCTTGCAACGCTCCCAGTGCCCACGCGCACTTACCTCCTGTGCGGAGGGTCGGGGAGGCGACCGGGTCGCGCTTCCTTCCCTCCGCCCCTGCGGAAGGAAGGGGCAGGGCACTAGCGCGACAGACGCGACAGCTTCCTGCTTCGCGCGAGTGGGGAGGGCGGCTCGCGCGAGAAGGCTCCTCGGGAGGCTGCCGCTTCCCCCTCGTTCCTTCGCCTGTGGAAGGAACGAGGGGGGAAGTGGCAGCCTCCCGGAGGAGCCTTCTCGCGCAAGCTGCCCTCCCCGCTCGCGCAAGAAGCCTCAATGCGAAAAGGGCCTGGGACAGTTGGAGGGTATGGGATTCAACAGGATGGAGCCAGGGAAGTTAAAGTAGAAGCAAAGTGTTGTAACTGTGCATTGTGGAAGAAACGCCAGAGGCAACTGGCTGGCCACTGTAGGAAGAGCAACTGCCATGGGTATAAATCCTATTGTTAGTCCCAACTACCGCAGAGTCCAGCAGTTGACTGGATTGAAGGCTATTTCTACACTACACTGTTATAGTGCTATTATTCCACTTTCAACCTCCTGTGGAATTCTGGGGTTTGTAGTTTCCTGAGGCCAAAGAGCTCTCTGGCTGAGAATTCTAAAGGCCCCTCCCTAAACTGCAAACCCAGGATTCCATAGGATGTTGAAAGTGGAATAACAGTGCTATACCAGTGTAATGCGGAAATGACTGAACCTTGTTGAGTCATCATTCAACAACCGCTTCCATGACTACTCTAGAGTACTACTCTGTTCTGCTTTGGTCAGACCTCATTTAGAGTGCTGTGTTCAGTTCTGGGTTCCACAGTTCTAAAAGGATATTGACAAGTTGGAATGTATCCAGAAAAGAACAACCAACATGGTAAAAGGCCTGGAATCCATGAAGCCCTCTGAGAAGCAGCTTAGGGAGCTAAGTATGTTTAGCCTGGAGAAGAGAAGGTTAAGAAGTGACATGATAGCTATGATTAAATATTTGAAGGGATTTTATAGGGAGGATGGAACAAGCGTGTTTTCTGCTGCTCCAGAGACTAGGACACAGAGCAATGGCTTCAAACTTCAGGAAAAGAAATTCCATCTAAACATTAGAAAGAACTTCCTGATGGTAAGAACAGTTAAATAGTGGAATAGGCTGCCTTGGAATGTGCTGGAGTCTCTGTTTTTGGAGGTTTTGAAAGGGAGGCTGGGTGGTCATCTGTTGGGAGTGCTTTGATGGTGTCTTCCTGCATGGCAGAATGGGGTTTGTACTGGATGGCCCTCATAGTCTCTTCCAAATCTATGATTATGTGATTCTGCTGCTGCAGAGACTAGGGCCCTTTCCACACCTTACCTTCTTCCAGCGCTGGGGTGCGGGGATTGCGCAAGCAGCCTCCGGCGAGAGGCTCTTGCATTCTTGCTGCTAAAGCTCTGCACGAGCTGCCTGCTGTTCCTTCTGCAGTGCAGCCTGGGACTTTCCCACGCTATGCTGAGACAGGAAGCGCGACCAGCATGGCTCCAGAGGCTCCGCATGTGAGGTAAGTGTGCATGAGGCCTGGAAGCAATGCACAATCATGCACCATTTTCGGCTTCTAGCCGAAAATGAAAAGGTACACGATCGGTGCCTGCCGGCCCCTGGAGCGTTGCGCGATTGTGAGTGCATCATGCAGATCGCTCCTCACAATCGCGCGACGCTCCAGATGCCCTTTCGCATGGAAAATGCCGTGCAAAAAGGGCCTATGACATGGAGCAATGGATTATTACAGATGAAGATCTATTTTGTGCAAACAAACAAAAAGGGTCACACTATTGTTTTGCGCAGAAAACAGGATTTTCTGTGCAGGAAGCGGCATTTTCCATGTAAAAATAGGCTGTGATTTCTGTGCAGAAATATCATTTCCTGCACAGAATATTACATTACAGAATATTACATATTATTTCCTGCACAGAAGAAAAAGCTGCCTCAAACTGCGAAGAGTTTTATCAGTCCAGGATTGTTCTTTTCAGGAAGTTTTCTTGAGACTTAGGGAACATGTTTTTGACCATTTTTGAATATTTTCAAATATTCTGCCCACCTCCACATCTCAGGTCCAAGTGTAAGTTCCCTTTCTTCTCATTCTCTCTCCTCTCACTGCAAGGCAATTGCTCCCCCGGCCCCCCACCACAACCCTCGGCTGCCCTGATTGCAATTAAGGCAGCAAATAGCTGGACATTAGACACACTGTAATCTTATTTCTAATCCACCACCCCATCTGGGGAGGCTGTCTAATACCACATTATCAATCTGGCAGTCTCTGATGATGGGAACCACATGGGAATTTGAGATAATGGATTGCAGAAGAGGATGTGTGTTTCCAAATGGTTTTAAGATGCTCACAATGAGATTTTTTTAAAAAATGTAAACTCCCCTCCCAAAAAAAAGTTTTCAAAAAAAGGAATGGGAAGTAGGAAAAGAAGGAGATACGTGATGAGAAGTGGAAGGAGCTGGGCATGTCCAGCTTGGTAAACAGAAGATTGAGGGGTGATGTGATCACATTCTTTAAATATCTCAATGGCTGCCACAAAGAAGAGGGTGCAGGCTTGTTCTCTGTCACCTCAGAGGGCAGGACCAGATCAGAGAATCATAGAGTTGGAAGAGGCCACAAGGGCCATCATGTCCAACTGTTATCCTTATTTCTGGGGTTCCTTGGGGGGCACCTCAATGTGCTTTACATGATGGGGAATGGAAATCAGCCAGAGCACAAGCAATAGCAATGCGAGAGGCAGGGTAACCTAGCGGGGTCTTTTTACCCAGTTTTTACAGGGTCAGGCCAAGCCAAAACCCAAACAAAAATGTCCAATACATGATTTTATTGAAGGAAAGTATCGCGCAGCAACACAATCACTCACATACTCACTCAAGACCTATTAAGAAGCAAAAGAGAGGAAACTGGATAGGGGAATATTGAAGGGGGTGTAGCTGGACTAATACTGCACCTTGTCCTGAAGTCCTTGATCTGGGAAAAACAGCAGAGAAGTGGGGCTTAGCAAGGAGAGGGCTGAGGGGATCACTCAATGGACAGAGAAACGGTCTGCTGGGATGACCGGGAGTGATCCAAAGAACCACTGAAAAACTGGGACTGTTTGTAGAGGGAAAAGTACCTGGAGGGCTAATCCTTTCCTGAGGAGAACAATGGGTGTTGGAGCAATAACGAAGCTTCACACTGGTAATTTCCTTTGTGTGATGAGATTGCAAGGTGTTGGCAGAGTCTCAGGATCTTTGGTTGTGTTAGTTTGTGGTGTGACTTCATGTAAATGGTCCTCGCCTGATGGAATATTTGCTCAACTTGGGGCAGACACACTAATCCCCTCAAGTCAGCTTCTCAGGGGCTGAGGACCCTTTGTTTATTGTGGGTTTACATATCTTGAGGTCTCCTGGGCTATGTGACTGGGGATTTTACTGGTCTGACCTGGTTTTCGGTCTTTGACCGTTGCTACCTGCCTACGTGCCCCTTCAGGGGACCTCTTTGGGGCATAGAATCATATTTTAATATCAAAATTGTAGACCCCAGGATAGCGTTTCTCCTTCGGAGTAACACAATCCCATTGTGGCATGCAGAAATACACCATCAAAGCACTCCTGACAGATGGCCATCCAGCTTCTGTTTAAAAACCTCCAAATAAGGAGACTCCACCACACGCTGAGACTGCATATTCCACAGTTGAACTGCTCTTCTGTCAGAAAGTCCTTAACTAATGCTTAGATGGAATCTCCTTTCCTAAAGTTTGAAACCATTGCTCCGTGTCCTAGTCTTTGGACCTGCAGGCAACAGGCCAGTTCCATTCTCCATATGATATCCCTTCAGATATGTAAACATAGCTATCATGTCCCCTCTTCACCTTCTCTTCTTTAGGCTAAACATCAGCCAGCTCCCTAAGCTACTCCTCAGAGGGCTTCATGGTGTCCAGGCCTTTAACTATTTTGGTCTCCCTCGTCTGGACACATTCCAGCTTGTCAGTATCCTTCCTGAACTGTGTGTCCAGAAAGGGACACAGGATTGCAGCTGGGGTCTGACCAAAGTGGAATAGAGTGGGTCTCTAGAGATCAGCAGTTTATAATAGATATATACCGGTAGATCGAGAGAGGTACTGGTACCACTCTACTCTGCTCTGGTTAGACCCCATCTTGAATACTGTGTCCAGTTCTGGGCACCCCAATTCAAGAAGGATATTGACAAGCTGGAGCAAGTCCAGAGGAGGGCGACCAAAATGGTGAGGGGCCTAGAAGCCATGCCCTATGAGGATAGACTTAGGGAGCTGGGTATGTTTAGTTTGCAGAAGAGAAGGTTAAGAGGGGACATGAGAGCCATGTTTAAATATTTGAAGGGATGCCATGTAGAGGAAGGAGAGGACTTGCTTTCTGCTGCTCCAGAGACCAGGACAAGGAGTAATGGAATCAAGCTGCGGGAAAGGAGATTCCACCTGAACCTCAGGAAGAACCTCCTGACAGTCAGGGCTGTCCGGCAGTGGAATCTGCTGCCTCCGTGGAATGTGGTGGAGTTTCCTTCCTTGGAGGTTTTTAAGCAGAGGCTGGATGGCCATCTGTCGGGAGTGCTTTGAGGGTGTTCCTGCATGGCAGGGGGTTGGACTGGATGGCCCCTGTGGTCTCTTCCAACTCTACATTTCTATGATTCTATGATTCTATCCTTTCTCCGAATATGGGATCCAAACTGGCTAGATACAGACCAAAGCTGTGCTCCAACATCTCCTCGGTGTAGTATCAATGCCCACATGCAGAGATACTCTATGCCAGCTAAGCAGCCCCACACAGAATAGCAACATAACACCACACATATCTATAAGTGAATGCCATTGTGTAAATGCAACATTGCTGTACGTACAACTCTGCTTCTGCCACCACCAGCAGATATGTGTAATGGTTAGTATTTTGTCCTGTGTGTGTAGCATGACTAATGCATGCATATGTCATGAAAAGGATGCCAGCTCAAGTCTGCTCTCTCCTCCTACACTCTTATTTTAGAATACGATTAAGTATAAATATGGGTTCATGACCCATCGAATAAATTACTGAATGGTAAGCCATCCCATTTCTTTGAGGATTCACCTCCTGATTAAAGTAAACTAAAGTCTGCTTTAGTTGGGACTAGCAATTGGATTCAGGTTTTAGCGCAGTGTTGGAAATCATGTGAGAATCATGTTCTTAGACTGTAACTACCACCAACCCTAGTCAGTACAGCCAACGATGTGGGATGCTGGGAGCTGCTGTCCAACTGTACCCAGAGAGTTGCAAGATTCTTATCCGTCCTTGGGTGGTTTCAACATGAAACTGGGTTTTCAACCCTCCTTTTTGGCTTAACGTTCATTTTGGTGAAGAATGCTGGTGAATTGAAGAAGCTTATTTACTATTTTGTGACATTTTGACTGGTTCAAATATTGGTTGTACAGAGACACCCACCGGAAAATAGGGTTTGCCCTGAGTAATTCAGGGAGATGAGGAGGTGGGACAATCTCCTTTTCCTGCCCAGCTTTAAAACTTTTGCAGGAATCAAATTTTCACAGCAAGGAGAATGGCAAGGAGGAGGCAGAAGAAGGGACTAGACCCCTGGTTTTGCATGACTTGTGTTACATTTAGCAGAAAAGTCATTTATCACTCTGTAAGTGGATTAACATAGCTGGTGCTACAGGGGATTAAGCCACTGAGAAAGTGCTTGTTTACATCATCAGTTATCCTGGGATAACAACCTTCCTGAACAACCTTCCTGAACTCCCATAAAACTTTGATTTGTTTATATGCTTACGGAGTAAGTAAGAATATGAAGCTGGTGAAAGGCTCTCAGCGACCCCGGTCAGAAGGGAAAAAGACTTGTTATAAGCTGGGAAAATTGTGGCCGATATCCTACGATGTGCTTGTGTAGCATGCCCTCCAATATTTCTCAAATGGAAATTGGGTCATGAGTGGCCAAGCAACATCAAGATGTAGTCAATATGGCAAAAAAAAAAATATTAATGAGCAAGAACACACAATCTTGAAGAAGCTGCAGGAGTTTGCTTTTGCCTGAGCCAACTGGGAAGGGCAAGATTCTGCCTCCCTGAATTAATTGAGTGCAAAACTCCTTTGAACTCACTTTGCAGCAGTTGAAGTAAGCTCAGGACAAATGGGGAAAGCAGGAGGAAGATAAAGAACTGGAACATTTTGAAAGCTGCTGAAAAAGTAGGACAATAGAGGATTGATTGAGATTGTACCTGGGACAATTGGAAAGTATGGTGTAGTGGTAAATCCATCCCCAGTGATGGGGCCGCATTTAGATCTCAAGTTGATTGTATTTCAACTTGGGTCCTTTCTGCTCCTGTCACAATTCCAGCAGTGTCTCTGCCGGGATGAGAGTGTGTCCCCAACACTTCTCTCTGCATGCAACCGACTGCCTGCAGAAGAGAGCGCAAGGGACACACTCTATCCTTCCAGGGTTTAGCTGCCTTTTTCCCTTGTTGCAGTGAGGGAAGAAGCGCCAAGATCACATTTCTAGTCCTTCTGCATGGCTGGCTGTGACGGAAGGGCCACACAATTGGGGGCCATTGATGAACTTTTTCTGTCCATGATATAGCCCACAGTCGTGCCAGCTGGTATGTGAAAAAGGCAAGGCTGCACTGACATTTTCAACAGAGAGAAATGTAGGGTCCTGGACTTGGGCAGAAAAAATGAGTCACAAGTATAGGATGGGGGACATGTGGCTGGATAGTAGTATGTGTGAAAAGGATCTAGGAGGAGTCTTGGTAGATCACAAGCAGAATATGAGTCAGCAGTGTGATGTGTCAGCCAAGAAAGCCAATGCAATTCTTGGTTGCATCAATAGTAGTATGGTGTCTAGATCGAGGGAGGTAATGGTACCACTCTACTCTGCATTGGTCAGTCCTCGTTTGGAATCCTGTGTCCAGTTCTGGGCACCTCAATTCAAGAAGAATGTTGACAAGCTGGAACGTGTTCAGAGGAGGGCGACCAAAATGGTGAAGGGTCTGGAAGCCATGAAGCCCTATGAGGAATGCCTTAGGTAGCTGAGTATGTTTAGTCTGCAGAAGAGAAGGTTAAGAGGGGACATGATAGCCATGTTTAAATATTTGAAAGGATGTCATGTTGAGGAGGGAGCAGGCTTGTTCTCTACCACTCCAGAGACTAGGTCAAGGATCAATGGGTTCAAGCTGCAGGAAAGCAGATTCCACATGAACCTCAGAAGAATTTCCTGACAGTCAGAGCTGTCCGGCAGTGGAATCTGCTGCCTCAGAGTGTGGTGGAGTCTCCTTCTTTGGAGGTTTTTAAGCAGAGGCTGGATGGCTATCTGTTGGGAATGCTTTGATGGGTATTCTTGCATAGCAGGGGGTTGGACTCAATGGGGTCTCTTCCAACTCTATGAGTCTATGATTCTATGACATTATGTGGAAGTATTGTCATGCTCCCACTGCCCTCGCATCCCCATGCTGGGACACCCTTGTCCTGCAGAAATGCTCTAGATCTTTAAAGCAATGAAATCCATGGGATTTCTATTAGCCATGACTAAGGCTGAAACTCCATGAAGAGTACGTTTCAGCTCCACTGCGTAGCATCCCTGCTCTGGTATGAACCCCCCCCTTTTTTTTTTTGAATACACACACCTGTTTTAGTCCAAACAGAAATCACTTTGGAAAGCTACAAGAGACCTCCAATACGTAGCCACATTGGTGCAAGGGGGGTGTTTCTACACTGTGAAGCTGCTTGTCATAGCAATTTGTAGCTGGACACACAACAGCCACAGCTGCAGGCTTTATTCTTTCTTTGATTCCCCTGATGCACGTACATATTCGCATAATCAAATAACCTTTGTTCTGTGATTTTATAAAAGCAAAACTGGTAGAGAAGGGAGAAGTGAAAGGCTGGCCTGTGGATGAGGGCATGCAGACCCCAAATCCAAGCAACATCAGAGTGTGGTCAAGATGGCAAGAGTTATAAGCACACAAGTTGGAAAGGCTGCAGCTCTTTGCTTTTGCCTGAGTCTGCAGGGAAGGGGAAGATGTAGGGCATTGCCACCCTACACTGTTATAGTGCTACTATTCCACTTTCAACTTCCTGTGGAATTCTGGGCTTTGTAGTTTACTGAGGTCCAAGAGCTCTCTGGCTGAGAATTCTAAAGGCACACCCCAGGATTCCACAGGATGTTGAAAGGGGAATAAGAGCATTAGAACAGTGTAGGGTGGATATGGCCCTACATAGATGAAATAACCTAGGTGACCATTGAGCCTAGGTTCCCACCCACCAACTGTTCAGCAGTTCAGCCTCAGAGGGAGATGGGGGGTCTCCTTTGGAGGTCTTGAAACAGAGATCAGATGGATGTAGAGTCCTAGAATCTTAGGGCCCCCATGGATCATCAAGTCTTGCTTAATGCAACATCCTCAGATAGATCCACTTCTCTTAGCAATTGGTTCCATTGCCAAACTGCTCTTACTGTCAAGAAGCCACTTCTAATGTTCTGTCAAAATCTTCTCTCCTGTAACTTAAAGCCATTAGATCTGGTTCTACCCTCTGGGGCAGCAGAGAAGGGCCCTGCCCCCCTCTTCTCTGTGACAGCCCTTGAGGTATTTAAATGGGGCAATCATATCATCCCTTAGTCCTCTCTTCACCAAGTTGAATATGCCCAGCTTCTTCAACCTTTTCTCATAGTTTTTATTGTCCATACCTCTTATCATCCCTGTTGCCATTCTGTGAACCTGTTCCAACATATCTACAGTCTTTCTTAAAATGAGGTACTCTGATGAGGCCTGACCAGAACATTATACAGTGGGACTATTACTCCCCTAAACTTGAAAATTATGCTTCTATTAATGCAGGCTTAAAATAGCATTCACCTTTTTTGCTGCAGCATCACACTGCTGGCTTATATTCAGCTTAATCAGCAAAATCAAGAATAATATCAAGGTCCTTTTCACATGGAGTACAGCTGAGCCATGTGACCCCCATTGTATACCTGTGCATTTGATTTTTGTGGCCTAAATGTAGAATTTTGCATTTGGCTCTATTGAATTTCATGTTATTCATTTCTGCCCAATTTCCTAGTTTATCTAGGTCCTGTTGAATTCTGTTACCACCTTCCAATCTTTCAGAAGTGCTTCAGTTTTATATTCTTGCAAGGCTGGACTAGGTGGTCCCTGAAGCCTCTGCCAAATATAAGATTCTGAATCTATAATTCTGCTTGGTTCAGTCCAACTGGCTTGGTTACAATCAGACTCCCACAAGCCATGTTTGAGAACACATAACTTGGCCTTTTGCATCAAAGCCTCTTTGCTTCAAGGTCCACCAGAGATCCTCCATCTTGAGCTCTCCTGAGCAAATCCTGACTTGTACTTGGATGGTTTACCTGTTTATTCATTCCACAATTTGGGTATACAACCATCTGGGACTGTAGCTGCAGAAATAGAGCGAACATCTAGCTCTCCAATGGGCCAGCTTGTCTTTATGAAATATTTTCAAATAACGCATTGTCATTCTCACCTCCCACTCCCTCCCCACTCCTCTCCCTCTTCATCATTCCTTTCCTCTGCTTCTCTTTCCAAAAATTGATCGGCTAATAAATCTGTGCATTGGATATGTAGGGCTAAGTGAAGGAACGTGTACTGGGCAACGTTTGAAAGGGGAGTGCGTCTGCCCAAGCAGGAGGTTAAACTGCCAGATCTGGAAGTCCACGGGCTGGTAAGCCTGTCCTTGTTATAAATCATGACTAGTGAACAAAATACAACCAAGGATGGTTAGAGGGGACAATAGCTGACAGCTCAGCTTCTTTGGTTCTTGCTTGACGTTCTCCCTGCTTTGTCCAAATGTTACCACGGTTCTGATATGCCCGGTGATAGCACTAGATATCGCGTGATATCAAACTTATTTGGCCTCCATTTGACCTTTCTTTGCCACCCTGCTCCGCGTGTTTGCAAGGGCCACCGGACAAACACGTAAACAGGTGCGGCCATTAATGGTTGGACATTCGAATCCCCATTTAGGCAGGCAGATTAATGCCTCTCCGTTGCTTCAGGGACCATTTTCTTGCAGACACACCTTGCTTAAGTGTGACTTTACACAAAGAGGCTGAGTCATTTGCATACTGGCCATACTATTGTCATCTAGCGCTAAGCTCATCATGTGGAACCTGACCTTTCCCAGCGCTTTTGTCCCGCTCCAAATTTCCTTTGTTCTCACTGAGCACGGCGTGGCATGTAGGGAAAATCCACCCTATAAAAATCCCCGGATTCCAAGCATTTCTCGGATCACCCTGGACTTCCATCTAGACTTGCTGCTGCTCTGTCCAGCGAAGTCGTCCCCTCAGCGAACCACGCTGAGCTTTCTCCCTGGCAATCCCCACTTCTCTCCAGAACTACGAGATAAGGTGTTGTATCACCTGTTTTCCCCCGAAACTCTCATTTCGATTTCTTAGTTAGTTGTGTGCATGTGGTGTCTTATTTGTTGTTTGTTCTTTAATAAAACCATCACTTTTATTACTTTAAAAACTGTCTGACTGCTCTCCTGACCTGACGCTGTAGACATTGGGTTGCAAAATCCCTGCTAAGTTACCCTGCCTCTCGTTAGCTTAAGAAAGTGCTCAAGTTAATTTCCCCATCTTGTGTTGTTCTTTGGTTATTTGCGAGCCCCTCCTGGGACCCCCATAACACAGGGTAGCACAAACACTTGGCAGAGCTTGAGAAAGCTACTCTTTCGGACTCCAGCTCCCAGAATCGCCCAGCCAGCAGAAAGTCCTACCCTGTAGGGGCGGCATTGATTTTTTTCCCCTAGGCTCTTGCAGAATAATACCGAATCACTGCTATGCTCTTTGCTTCTGGGAGCAGAACGGTGCTCTGTTGAAGTCATAAAGGCAGAAAAAACCTTCGGCTAGCCATTGGGTGCCTTTCCCGAATACAGCGGAGATGCACCAGCAGCTCTTCTGTGGATGCGTTTACCTTTCAACTGTCCCCCCACTTTGGCGCTCTGGGGAGAGAAAATTATATTTCCTTCTCATCCAGTTGTGACCTTCCTCATCCCCTGTGGAATATTGCTGCCAAGCCACGGCCAGGACGAAACAGCTCACCAGATGGCAACGCAAGAGACAAACCTTCTCCTTCAAAGGGACTTTTACTCGCTTTTATTACATTCCACCTTCCTTTATGAACTCCTGAAATTTATGGTTAAGTTCTGGCATGCTATATCCCTTCATTCCCTCCTTCTTTGAGGCTCTTCTGTGGATGTGTGCCTAGGTGTTGTTTTTTAAAAAAATAAAAATAAATAGAAGAGTCAGAAATAGGTTCTCAGGAGGATACCTCAAGTTAATATTGTATGTCTTTGCCTCCTTCCTTCAAGTCGAGAGTAAATATTCCGCTGCTTTGGGTGGAAGCAGAAACAAGCCCATATATCAGTGCCTGGATTAAACACACTTCCCAGCCTGAAGATAACTTTAAATTATGACCACTGTTGGAACCCCACAGAAAAACAGAATCAAAATGCCTCTATATTTTTGTGCGTGGGAAGAAAAAATATCTCCACCAACCAGGTAATAGTTATGGCTATGATGAAACAAACGCACACAATATATTATTTCTTACGATTTGTGATCATGAACAAAAGAATGAGCCTATGACGGACAGGAAATATATTGGTTCCACTTTCTTCTCTATTTCAAATTTTTAAATCTCGAGGTCTGTCGTCCCAAATGTTGTTATCGCTATCAAGCTGACTTTGACTTATGGTGTGAGTGGGTTCAAAATCGCGGACCTACTGTGACCATTTCCACACTACACGCTTATAGCGTGTTTATTCCACTTTCAACATCTTGTTGAATCCTGAGGTTTGCAGTTTAGGGAGGGGCTGGCCAGCCCCTCCCTAAACTGCAAACCCCAGGATTCCATAGGATGTTGAAAGTGGAATAATCGTGCCATAAGAGTGTAGTGCGGAAATGGCCTCTATCCAATGGGTTGGATACGAAGCTAGGTAGGGTGAGCCCTGACACTGAGTAGGAAGACATAAACACATGAGACATAAACACAGAATACAGATACAAAATATATAATACAATAGGAACACAACAAGAATTTTCTTTGGCCAAAGGATCCTGCTGATAATCAGAACTGCATTCAGTCCAGTCTACTAGCAGTAGTGATCCAGAAGGATAATTTATTTTTCAGGCTTCAAATATTTATACCATTTTTCTTGATTGCAGCAGTGGAATAAAGCACACATCAGCAAGGTTAAATGTCATATGTAACTGACTCATGCCATTTCCAAACTATACTGTTCTAGTGCTGTTATTCCACTGCCATCATCCTATGGAATCCTGGGGTTTGTAGTTTAGGGAGAAGCATTTAGAATTCTCAGCCAGAGAGCTCTTTGGCCTCAATAAACTACAAACTCCAGAATTCCACAGGAGGTTGAAAGTGGAATAGTAACATAACAGTGGCCCTTTTCGCATGTTTTTTTTCCTTGTGCGAGCACCCCTTGAGCATCGTGCAACTGGGAGTGTCGCTCCATACAACGCACTTCCACTCATGCGACGCTCACAAGGCTAAAGTGGGGCGCTTGCGCATTTTTTGATTTTCGGCTTTAAGCCAAAAATACTCCACACTCGCGCAATGCTCGCAACGTCCTTGCACACTTACCTGTGTGCGGTGTGTCGGCGAGCCAACCCGGTCTCACTTCCTTTCCCCAGCGCAGCCTACAACTCCCAGACTACACTGCGGAAGGAAGGAAGGGGCGCTAGTGTGACGGTCGCACTAACAGGAAGCCGGATGCGGGAGAAGAAGGGCTGTCTTGAGCTGCTTGCGCGAGTGGCTGCTTGCACGAGTGCCGCTCCCCACTGCCGCGACAAGGTACGGTGCGAAAAGGGCCACTGTAGTGTAGAGCTGGCCTTAGGCCCATTCCACATAACATCACTGTGCCATTTCTGGGATGGGATGGCAGTGGTTGGCAGATTGCAGTTCCACGGGATGTCATCACTATCCTGTTGCCATCCAGTCATGAAGCATCGTACTCATACAGTATTTGCAAACCAGAAAAAATCTGATTTGTACCTTCAATTGCACAGCACTCCCGAACATACCATTGTATGGAAACCACAGAAGTGTGATAGTGATACTTCATGCCCCAGAGCAGCAATGGAAAGTGCCTAGCTGGGCTGCAGAAGGAAGAGGCAAAGCCACTGTGCTTCCTTTCACAGGGAGCAAGCAGCTGCGGAGGGGTGCAGAGGAGAGCGTTGCTGACACGCTCTCTTCTGGACCTTAATTGCAGTGGTACAACGCCGAAGAGCCTCTCTTTTCTAAAGAGTCATGTCTTCCTATGATGTGTCCAAAGTACAACAGCCTCAGTTTAGTCATCTTGGCTTCTAGGAAGAGTTCAGGCTTGATTTACTCTAGGAGCCACTGAATTGTCTTTTTAACAGTTCCACAGTGTCTGTAAAACTCTTCTCCAACACCACATTTGAAAGGAGCTCATTGTCTTTCTGTCATCCTTTCTTCACTATTCAGCTTTCACAATTGTACATAGAAATTGGAATTGGAGATCATCCCTGCCAAATTGGAACTGTTAGAGGGTATGAAATATATATTATCAGTAAAGTAATGGCTTGTTTCAGGGGGGAAACATGCTTCCGAGAGGCTTCCGAGAGTGCAGTTTTCTTTGCCTCCAACCATTATTTTGACTGAGCAAGGACTCTTGGTTGCCCCGTCAACTGTGTGTTGGCCAATCCGGCTGTATATAGCAGCTTCCTCCAGCATCTCTTCTAATAGCAAACTTGGGTGCCACAAGAATTTTAGCCAAAACAACATGACTGAGAAGCAAGAGGAAGGTATTTGCATGCTCAGGGGAAGCTCAGGTTTTGCAAGAGTACAAAAACAAACTGTGGAAAAAAAATCTAGGAAGGCAAACCCAACCACCCACATATCTCAGGAGAACAGAGTCCGCTTAAGAGCCATTGAGTGTAGATGGACAAAAAGGAAAAATGGAACGGAATGGGTGATGCTGGAATATTCTGAGAAAAAGGAATGACTTCGTGGAGTCTTGAATTGGAGACCTTGGTTTAGGAAGGGGGAATGGCCTTCTTTGACACATTTTGTGGGTGACACTTCTGTGTTTAGGAGCATGCAACTGAAGGCAAAGAAAAAGGCACAGAATATTAGAACAGCAGTGTGATGTGGCAGCCCAGAAAGCCAATGAGATTCTTAGAATCATAGAATCATAGAGCTGGAAGAGACCACAGAGGCCATCAAGTCCAACCCCCTGCTCTGCAGAAACACCCATCAAAGCACTCCCAAACAGATCGCTGTCCAGCCTCTGCTTAAAAACCTCCAAAACATATTCTTGGTTGCGTCAACAGGAGAATGGTGTCTAGATCAAGGGAGGTAATGGTACCACTCTATTCTGCTTTGGTTAGACCTCACCTGGAATACTGTGTCCAGTTCTTGGGCACCTCAATTCAAGAAGGATATTGACAAGCTGGAACATGGGCAGAGGAGGGCAACCAAAATAGTGAAGGGTCTGGAAGCCACGAAGTCCTATGAGGACCGGCTTAGGGAGCTGGGGATATTTAGTCTGCAGAAGAGAAGGTTAAGAGGGGACATGAGAGCCATGTTTAAATATTTGAAGGGATGCCATTGAAGGGAAAGGAAGGGCTTGTTTTCCACTGCTCCAGAGACCAGGACAAGGAGCAATGGATTCAAACTACAGGAAAAGAGATTCCACCTGAACCTCAGGAAGGGAAATTCCTGACTGTCAGAAGCTGTTCAGTAGTGGAATCTGCTGCCTTGAAATGTGGTGTAGTCTCTTTCTTTGGAGGTTTTTAAGCAGAGGCTGGATGACCATCTGTTGGGAGTGCTTCTATTACTAGCTCTGCACCCCCACACCTTGATATAATTTCATTGGCAAAATATATTAATTGGCTCTGACAGAAGAATGTAGCCTGATGTGACTGGAAGGCCTAGCTGGACAAGAAGACGACACTGGAACAAGTGTACTGAACACATGTACTGCAAAAGTAGGTCAGAAATCCCCTCCAGGCAACCAAGTAATTGTCAGGAAGTAGCCAGGTAGCTGCAGAGGTGATAGGCTGAAACTAAGCTGTCACAGCAGTGCTATCAGATAATAGTGATTAATGGTTTCAAACTTCTTCCAATCAATCTGGAAATCTCCTTCGTTATACCCAAGCCTTTCCACTATTACAGAGCTATCACACCACCTATTAAGTCAAGCCCCTTTCCAGCTCCTGAGGCTCCGCATGCATGGTAAGTGCGCACGGGGCCCTGGAGCGATGCGTGACCACGCACCATTTTTGACTTAAAGACAAAAATGAAAAAGTGCATGAATGGTGCCTGCCAGGTCCTAGAGAGTTGCGCAGATGTGAGTGTGTCGTCTGGACCGCTCCTCACATTTGCGTGATGCTCGAGGGGCTTTTTTGCATGGAAAATGCCATGTGAAAAGGACCTCTGTCACGTAAAAGACCATCAACTCATTCTGGACCCCATTGTGCCTGTTGCAAACTCCTTTGTTTACTTGTGCAGAGAACCATTAACACACACACGCTCCTGGCAGATTTTGGGTATAAAAATCCTTCATTTCAACCTGTTGATTGCAATACGTGAGATGCTGGACGTCACTATGTCACTTTGAACTTTGATTTGTACTGCCCTTAGATGTAAGTCTAAGCCACATCTCTGTTTCTTTACTACCCTTCTGGTAATCATTACACAACAACCCTGAAACTTAGCTATCAACCTTTTCCTTCCTTTCTTTTGGTTAGCTCTTGTGTGAGTGAGTGATTGTTTGAAACTTGTGTGCATATATGATTGAATTCCCCTCAATAAACAGATTTTTAGTTTACTTTTGAGTCTCTGGGTGGTTTTAACACATTGGTAGAAAGATCCCACTAGTTACCCCACCTCTTGCAGCCTTCTTAATAAGAACTAATTAATTCCTCATTTTTTCATGGAGTCATGGGAACTGCTGGAGGATCTCAAGGGGTCCCCCGCCTTTTAGGATAACAAAACTCTCAAGCCAAGTTTTTTAAAAAGTAGCATACCGCTCACCCCCAAATCCCAGAAATTTTAGACTTCTCCCCCTAGGATGGGCAAAGACTAGCCTTGGCCCTCATATTATACCCAAGGCTGATTTTCACAAAATAATAGAATTATAGAGTACAATAGGCTCCCATTATCCATGGGGGATAGGTTCCAAGACCCCCCACAGATGCCTGAAATTGTGGATAAAATGGAACCCTTTAGTACTGGATAGTATGAAGTCTCTTGTCATGGTCCTGGATAACTTGCACTTACAAACTGCACTCAGAGTTTCAAACCGAAGCCTTTGTTTGGAGCAAAGCAAGCAATTTGGGTCCCAGGATTCAGATGTGCACCCCTTGCTGTGGATGCTTTCAGGACAAAGAGAAAAAAGTAGGAATTTGGCTCTGGCCAAGAAATTTAGAGATTCATTTGGATCCGTGTCCATATATAATTATACCAGGGAGCCTAGCGAGATAAAGGCATTTGTGTAGCTGCATGGAAAAGCCTTTAATGGGGTGGGCATCTGCCTTGCTTTTAATTGTTCTTCTCATGCTTTTAAATGTTGCTATATTGTTTTAAAGAAGGTTTAGGAAAAGTGCAGCCCCCAGCATCCCCTTGGGAGTCAAACATTATTTTTCATCCCCTCAAATGATCTCTAAGGAGGCATGGGAGCATTTTTGCCAGCTTTTTGGCGTTTGGACCAATTTAGACCCAGGAGAAGCCTTTTTTGAAACATGAAATGAACAAGAATTGACTTACATTCCATCATTAATAAAAGGTGTCTCCTAGGCCCCAAACACACCAGGGGGCTAAGAAACAATGGAGGAAATGCCTGCACATCCCCAGATGATGTTTCGGAGCATTTGGAAGCAAGCAACATTTTTTTTTTCAGGGGGTACATGAGTAGGTGTGTCCCTACAAGATCTACTAGGGGGCTAATGGGGTCCCTAGCCATTTACAGTTTCCGACCCCTGTTTTAAAGTAAGAATGTTTTAAAGTGGTATCTTATTTGGTTATGTTTTCACTTTTTCACTACTAGCTTTCAATTAATTTAAATATTTTTAATGGATTAATTGGCTATAATTCATTTTTGATTTTAATTTTTAATCTATATTTCCTTGCTTTTAGCCATGCATCAGCTGCCCTGTGCCACACTCGGGAGAAAATTGGCCATTTCCACACTAGACTATTATAGTGCTATTATTTCACTTTCAACATCCTATGGAATCCTGGGGGTTGCAGTTTAGGGAGGGGCCTTTGAGGCCCCTCCCTAAACTGCAACCCCCAGGATTCCATAGGATGTTGAAAGTGAAATAATAGCACTATAACAGCCTAGTGCGGAAATGGCCAAGGAGTGGAAGAAAATAAATAAATAAACATTGCTTTCAGGCAGAGGTTTGGAAAAGTTGACCCTTTGGACTACAACTCACAGATTTCCCCCACCCTCATGGTAAGCAGATGTTGGGAGCTGTAGTCCCTAAAATGTTTCCAAGCCATGTCTGCAGCCAATGAGGCTTGGGCCCTTTTCACACGGCATTTGCAATACGAAAGGGCCCCTGGAGCATTGTGCAACTGCGAGGAGCGGTCTGCACGATGCACTCACAATCGTGCGATGCTCCAGGGCCTGGCAGGCACCGATCCCGCACTATTTCATTTTCAGCTGAGAGCTGAAAATGGTGCACGATCGTGCATTGCTTGCTGTGTGTGCGGAGCTCCGGAGTCCCGGCACTCGTGCTTCCTGCCCCAGCGCAGCCTGGGAAAATCCCAGGCTGCACTGCGGAAGGAAGATGAGGGGCTCTCGCACGAACAGGCAGCAGCTGCGGAGCTGAAGGAACTGGGACGCAAGAGCCTCTCGCTAGAGACTGCTCGTGCGATCCCCGCACCCCAGCTCTGCAAAAAGGTGAGTTGCAGAAAAGGCCTTGAATTTCAACCTGTCCTGCTTGCCATTAAGCTGCAACAGTGCCTCCTGTGTGTACCTTTCACCCCAAGCCATCCCCAAATATCTCGGCCGGTCTCCAAAGTGAGTCAACCGATAACAATTTCCACAGCGTGCACGCTTCCATCCGCTCACCTATGGATCAAACCCCGCGGGCTCGGTGCCATCTGGGCCTCTTCTTTTCGCCTCCCCCCCCACTTCTAAGCACCTCCAGACTGTTCTTCTGAGCGTATAAAACTCATGACAGCGAAACCATTCTTCAAATCGGCAATATGGAGAGGAAGCCACCCTTGACCCCGGCTTAAAATGAGCTCCTACGAGTCTCTGAAAGGAAACGCTCACACAACTGAGAAAAACATCCCCCTCTTCTCTTTTTCCCCCGAAAAAAGTAATGAGTGGGAAAGGGGTGGGGTGGAGGTGCTCGGAGAAACATTTGGTTGCCATTACTGGTGATTATGATAAGCTATGTTAAAATATGAAGTGGGGGAATTTATCTTTATTTCCCGGGACAGCACTGATGAAGACAGCTCACCTCCATCTTGCTTCTCAGCCATTTTGATTTTCAGGCATATTTTTTTTTCATCAGCTCCATCAGGCGTTTCTCTCTTGGCTTTGCACCAGGCTCCAGAGAGACTTAGGCCATTTCCGCATTAGGATGTTGTAGCGCTATTATTCCACTTTCAACATCTTATGGAATCCTGGAGTTTGCAGTTTAGGGAGGCCACTCAAAAGCCCCTCCCTGAACTGCAAACTTCAGGATTCCATAGGATGTTGAAAGTGGAATAATAGCTCTATAACAGGCTAGTGCGGAAATGGCCTTAGAGGTGGCAGAAGGGAGGAAGAAAGGGCAGGCAAAATTGCATCATCATCATCATCATCATCATCATCATCATCACCACCAATCACCATCATTTGTTGCTGTTACCATCATCAACATCATCCCACCTTCAGAACTCAAAGCAGCTAAAACATCTAAAATAAACCTTGGCCATTTCTGCATGGTGTCACTAAAACATGATACCTGCAGTTTAAAGTCATTTCAGAGGCTGCAATTCTGCACGACATTGTCACCATCTAGTACCTGGCCTATCCACAAGCATATTTCAACTTCAGAAGTTTTTCCAGAGTTGAAATACGGCATTCTAGCGATGCTTATGGATGGGCCAGCTACTGGATTGCGACGACGTCATGCGGAATTGCACCCCCTGAAATTACTACAACCCACAGGTATGGAGTTTTAGTGACGTCATATGGAAATGGCTTTGATGTACCAAAATCCACAGTCTAAAAAGAATTAAACTATCAAAAAAGTAATCCCAGTTAAAAACAGGTACCATTAACAGAAAAAAGAGGAGCATGGTGGAGAAAATTAGAAAACTAGCACACTATACCATATCCTCCAATATTGCACGGATGAAATCCAGGACATGTATGGCCAGGCAGCATGAAAATGTGTTTCAAGATGGCAAAAGAGATTAATGAGAAGAACAGACAACCTGAGAGAGATTGCAGCAGTTTGCTTTTGCCTGAGCCTTCTGGGAAGGGCAGGATTCCTCCTTTTTCTTCACAATCATTAAAGGTACAGGAGCCCTCTCCAGGTTTCATTGTGGCAGCTCTAGAAATAGAAGATGGTGAGAGAAAGAACAAAGAGAATAGAGCTAGTACATTTTAATGCTTGGGTATTGAGAGAACACTTGAATAGGGCTTTAGAGTTATGGGATCACAGAATCATAGAGTTGGAAGAGACCACAAACGCCATCCAGCCCATTGTGCCATGCAGGAAAATGCAACCAAAGCACTCCCAAGAGGTGGACGTTCAGTCTCTGTTTAAAAACCTCTGAAGAAGGAGACTCCACCATGCTCCCAGATTGCAGCGGATTCCAGTGTCGAATGGCTCTTATCATCCAGGAATGCTTCCTAATGTCACCAGGCCATACACCTCCACGCTTTGCTATGGTTTAATTGGCAAAATATTATTTATTAATTGGCACTCATATAAAATATACCCTGATGTGGTTGTGTGACCGAGCTGTACAAGAGGAAGATGCTGGCTGGACACACGCGCTGCAAAGTAAGTCAGAGATTCCCCCTAGGCATAGCCAGGTCATTGTCAGGAGATCACCAGATAACTCTAGATAATAGGCTTCAGCTAAACTGTCATGACTCTGTTTTCAAAGAATAGTGATGAGGAAGTTCCCACCAAACCACTGATCGTTTCAAACCTTCTTCCCAATGTCCTGTGCATTTCCCCATTGTCCCCACACCTGTACTACCATTACAGAGCTATCATGATGTCAAACAACTCTTTGTCACCTAACACTAAGATGGTTAGCACACTCTGAACCTCGTTGTCCACTCTGTAAACTCCATTGTTTGCCCGGCTGGATAGACATTCACACCCATGCCCTCCAGCTAGAAATTGGGTATAACCCCCTCCAAATTTGAGCTGATAGCTTGCAGCATCACTTGCTGGTGGCCATGCTGTCACTCTGATTCCCAAATGAGTACTGTCCTTAGGCATGAGTCTAAGCTACATTGCTGTTTCTTCACTGCTCTCCAGATCAGTAAATATTGCCTTATAACTTTTCTATCAATAACTTTCCTCCCTTTCTCCTTCAACTAGCCTTTTGTGATTGGGTGAGTGCTTATATCTTCTCTGTGATTGGTAATTCCCCCAGTAAAATACATTTTAACTTACTTTTGAATCTCTGGCTTGTTCTTCCCTGTAGAGACCCTGTAAACATTGGTGGAAAGATCTTGCTAGGTTGCCACCTCTCGCAGGCCTCCTAACGATGGCCCTTTTTGCACGGCATTTGCCATGTGAAAGGACTCCTGGAGTATCACACAATTGTGAGGAGCGATCCACATGACGCACTCACAATTGTGCGATGCTCCAGGGGCTGGCAGGCACCAATTGCGCACTATTTCATTTTCGGCTTTGAGCCGAAAATGATGCACACTTGTGCATTGTTCCGGGGGCCCGCACGCATTTATCATGCGTGCAGAGCTCCGGAGCTGTGGCGCTCGTGCTTTCTGCCCCAGCGCAGCCTGGGAAAATCCCAGGGCGCGCTGTGGAAGGAAGAAGAGGAGCTCTCACGCTACCTTGCTTGCTAGCAGGCAGCAGCTGCGGAGCTGAAGCAACGGGGACGCGAGAGCCTCTCGCAAGAGTCTGCTCATGTGATCCCCGCACCCTAGCTCCTCAAAAAAGGGAAGTTGCGGACAGGTCCTTTGAGCTAATAATTCCACCACCTTTGAAAAGAGGTACTAGCATTGTGGATGGATTCCTGAATCACTCACATTTTGGGGTAACAGTGGAATCTCTTTTCCTATATTCTGAAGTCACTGCTCCATGTCCTTGTCCCTGGAGCAGCAGAAAACAAACCTCTCTCATCTTCCGTATGATATCTTTTCAAATATTTAATCATGGCTGTAAAATGCACACAGAAAAAACCACCACCCATCAGCGCCGGGTGTGAAAGGCGCACCCAAGCCTCGCACTCAAGGCCTGCCCAGCCTGACACTTTTTTGTGTTCAGGTCTGAACAGCCAGGGAGATCTCTGAATCAAGCCAGGGTCAGGACAAACGGGTCTGTCTCAGTTCTCCCTCTCTGAGAACGTAGTCCCTTCCTCAATCCCCCTTGGCTTCTTCCTTTCATGATTCTCCCCCTTTACTGCCTTCCCTAAATCTGCCCTTCTCCCAGATGTAAGGATCAGCAGTGATTCATATTTTCCAAGACTGTGGTACTGCTGGCACTAAGGTCAAGAGGATATTATTGGTAGTGTGTATATTCAGGATTCAAAATAAGACTCTCTGACACTGTTTTAGGAACACAGAACTTCAAACATTTATTGTAACACTGTTGCTTTAAATGTGTCTTGTCTCTAAATGTTTATAAATAGTACACCATTCTTCTCTCTCTCCCTCCCTCTCTCTCTCTCAATTCATTCACTATCTTTCGTACACCCAATTTCTCAGTTCTTTCTCCCAGAGAGCTCTTCAAATCTCCAACCTCTCCCAAACACACCACAAATCACACTCCCTTCACTCACTCTCCAGACAGTTAAAATCCATTATTTTTCTCTTTCCATCAGCCCCTCCCCTGGTCTTTCCATCAGCCCCTCCCCTGGAATCCAAGGTTCCATTTCACCATCTAATCAGCTTAAGCACTCTCAGTAGCCAAGGAGGCTCTGTTGTCAAGACCCCCTCCCATCAGGTTCATCACAATGGCTATCATGTCCCCTCTTATCCTTCTCTTCTCCAGGCTAAACATAGGCAGCTCCCTAAGCCACTCCTCACAGAACTTAATGGTTTCCACTCCTTTTACCATTTTGGTCCCTTCTCTGGATACATTCCAGCTTGTCAATATCCGTCCTGAACTGTGGTACCAGAACAGGACACAGTATTTAAAGTGAGGTCCGACCAAAGTAGAATAGAGTGGTACTATTACTTCCCTTGACCTAGGCACTGTACTCCCATTGATGCATCTAGAATCACATTAGCTTTCTTAGCTGCTGCATCACACTATTGACTCATGTTCGGCTTGTGGTTTACTAACACTCATTGATCCCTTTCACATGTACCATGGTCAGCCCAGATGTCACCCAGCCTATAAGAGGGCATTTAATTTTTTCTGCCTGAGTATAGTACTAAGAGATCACATCACTGCTGGATTTTCGAAGTAACCAAACTGGTTGGAGGCAGAGGCAGATGTGTGCCTCAGAAACCTAAATGGACTCATCTATCCTTAGCACCATTCAGCTGAAATTGAACACATGTTAAGTCACAGAAGAAATTGGCCTCTCTTGAACTGCCTAGGGATTTTGGTAAGTAATGACCCTATCTGCCACAGGGATAAATGCACTGAGAATGGAAGAGAAGCAAGAGGTCAAGAAAGCAGCGTGCTGTGATGTATTTGGCCTCTTGCTCTGATTACTCTTTTTTTAAAAATGAAAACAACTCCAACATTTATTCTCTAAATAAGTCTCCTGAAACCGGAGAGGTTGCACCAAGGATGGTATTAGCTCATCGCTTGGAAAACACGCTCACCCAAAGAAAAAACCCCGAGGTTAATGCAACCAGGGGACAAGAGCAGAAGGCCAGAAAGCTTGGTGCAGAAAGCGCTCATTAAAATGAAAAACTAGAACAATTTAATGTTATTTCACAAAACGGGTATCCCAGTGCTGATCACCAAAGTGTACAGCTTTACTACATCCTATTATTAGGTTACATATGAGGTCCCCATACTAAATAAGATCATTGGTCTATTACTGACAACTCAAGCAGCCGTGTGATCTTTCCAAGACCGGCTGCTTAACCTTCCTTCCTTCCTTCCTTCCTTCCTTCCTTCCTTCCTTCCTTCCTTCCTTCCTTCCTTCCTTCCTTCCTTCCTTTCCTTGGCCATTTCCGCACTAGCCTGTTATAGCGCAATGATTCCACTTTCAACATCCTCTGGAATCCTGGGGTTTGCAGTTCCGGGAGGGGCCGACTGGCCCCTCCCGGAACTGCAAACCCCAGGATTCCAGAGGATGTTGAAAGTGGAATCATTGCGCTATAACAGACTAGTGCGGAAATGGCCTTTCTTTCTTCCTTTCCTCACCGACTGACTCATTGCTATTGATTTATTGAGATTTTGCTACCCTGCCTGATCTCTGAAGATCTCAGGGTAGGGGGCAGTCTATAAGATGAATTTAAAATAAGCTAAGATAGTTCAACAAAATCAAAATCCCATGATTCAGTAGACAAAACAGTATAGCCTGTCCCAATGTGTTATTGCAATCTTAACAAGCTTGCAATGCTTAATAATCAAGCAGGTATATAGGGGAATATAGCAGGTAAGTATATAGGAAGTGTATAGGGAAGTATATAGGAAGTATATAGGAAAGACTCACTTCCTCATGTACAGGCATACTTCAGTTTATTTTGATTTTTAAGCACCAACTTAAATTATATTTATTAATAAAATATATCCAAAATAAGTAAACCAACATCAACATTTTTCTTCTTTTAATAAATTTCCCATTTAAAAAAATCTCCCCCCTCCCTCCCCTCCCTTCCACTTATTTTCGATTTTATTGCTTTTCACCTGAGTTTACATGTTGAATGAACATTATTGGTTCTTACTCATTTGTTCTTCTTGCGTTATTTCTACCAGTTTTAACTTTCAGCACATTTGTCTTATTAAAGTCTTTATAACAACATTTTTAATAAGGTTCATCTATCAATACTTTCATTTTTTTTCATCAGTTTTAACATAGTCCAGAATTGGTTCCCTCTCCATCTCAAATTGTTTAATTATTTAATTATTTTCTCTTTTATTAGAGCTGTCAACTTCTCCATTTCCATAATTTTTATCAGCCAATCACTTAGGGGAAGGTTTTTTCCTATTTTTTCATTTTTATGCATAATTTAATCTTACTTAGGTCACTAAGTATAATATCAATTCAGAATTCTTTTATATCTTTGCATGGTTATATATGGTAAGTATAACTCTGGTTTCATTTCAAATTGAGTATCAAGTATCCTTTTATCTGTTTCCAGTATTTCTTCATTTCTGGGCATGACCACCACATGTGGAAAAAGGTTCCTTTATTTGGCTGGCATCAAATACCAACGATATAACATTTTGTAATTGTTGACTTTTAGTCCTATATTTTGTGTAAATTTTAAGTCCTTATCTTAAGATATTTGCTACTTTTCTAGGGCCCTTTTCGCAGCGCCGGCGCTCGCGTGACGGAGGAAGGCGGCTCGCGCAAGAAGCCTTCTCCGGGAGGCTGCCGCTTCCCCCTCCTTCCTTCCGCAGGCGAAGGAACGAGCGGGGAAGTGGCAGCCTCCCGGAGGCGGCTCGCGCGTCCGTCCATCCCCCCGCGCGCGCGAGAAAGGCGCTCGTCCCGTCCGCCCCCCCGCGTGCGCGAAGCAGGAGGTGTAGCATCCGTCGCACTAGCGCCCCGCCCCTTCCTTCCACAGGGGCGGAGGGAAGGAAGCGCGACCCGGCCGGCTCCCGGACGCTCCGCACGAAAGGTAAGTGCGCGCGGGTGCCGGGAGCGTTGCATGAGCGCGGGTGATTTTCGCTTCGAAGCGAAAATCAAAAAACCCGCGCTCGTGCCGCTTCAACCCCGTGAGCCCGGCGGAAGTGGGAGTGCGTCGTGCGGAGCGACGCTCCCACTCCTGCGAGGCTCACGGGGCTGTCGCGCGAGAAAAGGCCCGTGCGAAAAGGGCCTAGGTCTATTGCATGGCCATGTCTCAGTTTAAAAGGTTGTATCAGAGAAGCTCCTTTTTTACAGAGCCTATTCATGCCAGCCCCTTCCTTTCCTCCTTGTCCTCTGTCTAGCTGCAAGTTGTTTAGCAGCATTAGCACTGGGAGGATAATGGTCTGGAAAGACACAGAATTCCCATCTTGGATTACAGCAGTCTGTCTGCACTAAACAATACAATAAAGTTTGAGCTGGAGAAAGAACAGGATGCTGCTCTAGCTGATGATATTGTACCTATGTGTGCCTGCCTACAATAAGCAAAGTAGCCAGCAGCATTAATTAGAATCTGTCCCCGAGCATGCCTGAGCAGCAAAACTGAGAGAATGGGTAGAAACACTAAGACTACTTCACCAGCTACCCCTCACCCCAGCATGTTAAACAAGTATAGATCTATAGGTCTGGCCACCAAAATGGAAATCAGAAGAAGAGTGGGGGCTAGTGAAAGACAAAATAATTCCTGGATGCATTTTGAAAGAAGCTTCCAGGTGGTTTCAAGAAGGCCCAGCATGTTTTTCTTCACTTGTACAAAGCTTACTTGATCTGGTTGTTTCATTTCACACATGCATATTTTTAGTGTTGAATAAAATATTTGCTGAAATGTGACATTCTCTTCATTTTTCTGGTGCAGGGAATGTTCCCTATTCTTTCCATGTTATTTCTGCCAAATTTGCTGTAAATGTACTGAAGTCCAGGAACACATCAATTTGATTAACTAAAGTTAACTGTACTAAGGTCTCAAACCAACCAGTGCTGTAAATGCCCTTACCAATAGCTTGGATAGAATATATATAGAATCATAGAAACGTAGAGTTGGAAGAGACCCCAGGGGCCATCCAGTCCAACCCCCTGCCATGCAGGAACACTTTCAAAGCACTCCCGACAGATGGCCATCCAGCCTCTGCTTAAAAACCTCCAAAGAAGGAGACTCCACCACACTCTGAGGCAGCAGATTCCACTGCCGGACAGCCCTGACTGTCAGGAAGTTCTTCCTGAGGTTCAGGTGGAAACTCCTTTCCTGCAGCTTGAATCCATTGCTCCTTGTCCTGGTCTCTGAAGCAGCAGAAAACAAGCCCTCTCCTTCCTCTACATGGCATCCCTTCAAATATTTAAACATGGCTATCATGTCCCCTCTTAACCTTCTCTTCTGCAGACTAAACATACCCAGCTCTCTGAGTCTATCCTCATAGGGCTTCATGGCTTCCAGGCCTCTCACCATTTTGGTCGCCCTCCTCTGGACTTGATCCAGCTTGACCATGTCCTTCTTGAATTGGGGTGCCCAGAACTTGACACAGTATTCAAGATGAGGTCTAACCAAAGCAGAGTAGAGTGGTACCAGTACCTCTCTCCATCTATGTATGTGCACATGTGTTCTCTAGCAACTTTAAGACTGAGAAAAAAACAAATCCTTAACACAGGCTTTGCTGGACTTTGGACCATTCCATCAAATGGATGGAGTGAACCCTCTGTGGATGGACAATATAACAACAGGGAGGGGAGCAGTGTGAATTGCAATAAAAATGCAAAACATATGGTCCTGGTGATAGGGTGACAAATTTCATTTCAACCATCTTAAAGGGACACCTCTGGACAACAGGTATCACATACAAGCTATGATAAGCAGGTAAACATATTATTAGTGGAGGAAATTCTTGCTATAGCATATTGGTATGAATACTGGTTCAGTTGCAATGAAGCAGAATCATCGTAACCCTATTTAGTGGCTGGAATGTCAACTAGTTCTTTCTTTTTAATATGTGTATCGTACACACACAAAAAATTGTCTCAATTGAAACAATTGCCAATGTCCAGGAGTTTGTGCATGTATATTAATTCAATTATTTCTCTTTCCCATCTCCCTTTGATTTTCTTTTCTTTGTTCAAGGACTGCTGCTTGGAGGTTTGAGAGACCATGTCCAAAAAGTTTGACATGTTCTGCAATTGGTTTTGGGGTATTCCTATTTTTAATGTCTGATTTGTATCCATGTATCTTCTGGTGTCGAGACCATCCTGTTCACCCAGTGTAGAGGGGTGTTGCTGAGAAAAGATTGCAAAAGCATCATAAGAGGATGAGCAAGTGAAAGCACCTCTAATCTTCCGAAGTCAAACTGTGGAACTCATCACCACAAGATGCAGCACTGGCTGCCTACTTCAGCCCCTTTGAAAGTGAATTAGGAAACATTCATTGAGGTTAGAGGCCATAGGATGACTGTATGTCACCTCCTCTCTATGTTAGTTGCTGGAGAATGTGAGACTGAGGCTGCAATTGCACTCATGCTCTCCTTGTAATATTTGCAACTTGACCACTTTGTAAACAGAAGAGAGGACAGGATATGTCTTCAGTTCATTCCAGCCTCTTGCAGCCAGTGGCTTTCTTGTAGTCGGAATTTGAGTGAGCTATCCAAGGTGCTTGAAATGCAACACAGCTCTTCTTAATATCTT
The DNA here is from genome assembly GCA_948474755.1 of Ctenosaura bakeri. NCBI lineage: Eukaryota > Metazoa > Chordata > Lepidosauria > Squamata > Iguanidae > Ctenosaura > Ctenosaura bakeri. The sequence goes on from CAOLHI010002866.1 coordinate 212,708, forward strand.
GACCCCAACTAGAACAGTGGTTCTCAACCTTCCTAATGCCACAACCCTTTAATACAGTTCCTCATGTTTTGGTGACCCCCAACCATAAAATTATTTATTTATTATTTACAATTCCATCCCCCCCGGCAAAGGCCACCTTGCCAGCCAGGAACAGAGGGGGTGGGCAAGGAGGGAAAGAGGAGCCACACGTCTCCCCCAGGAAAAAACTCTGAGAACCCCCGGGGCTCTGCTTCTGCTTCGCTGTCGTTTCTGCTGGGGGGGTCAGTGTGGGAAAAGTTTCCAGAGTGTTGACCCTGGCCGGGGGGGGGATGAATCCCAGCGCCTTTGTCTTTTGCACCGGGTGCAACTCGCCCTCCAGGAAAAGTGCTGCCTTGCAGCCCCCCGGCCCTTCCGCAGAGCCCCCTCCGTGGCGAGTGGGGCAGGGGCCGTGGTGAGGAGGGGGCCTGCCCCCCATGCTGCCGCCACCCCCCCAAGCTGGCCCTTCAGACGGGAGGTTCTCCCGGTAGCAGAGAAGCGGAGCGATTTCAGTCCCTTCTGAACAGGGGGCAGGAGGACGCGAGCGCATGGCTTGTGCTTGCGCACCACCACCGAGGAGGGAATGGAGCCTAAGACCATTGGAAATACGTATTTTCCTATGGTCTTAGGCGACCCCTGTGAAAGGGTCATTCGATCCCCAAAGGGGTTGCGACCCACAGGTTGAGAACCACTGAACTAGAATCATGTAAGGTGGTGTGAAAGCCATCAATTAGCAACACCTGGAACCAAGACAGCAAATTTCTGCATGCAAAATATGCTTTACTGTTTAGAGATGAGGCGAGGAGCATAAAGAATAATTCTGCTAAAAGAAGCATTATGAGCATGTCCCTATTTTTACCAGTCAAGTGTGCAGTGAACAGGGGGTTGCCAGATTTCAGGGCCTAGCCCTGAGTCTCCAATTTTCAGGGGTCATCTCAGTTAGGAGTTTTCCAGGGTGTTAGCCTTTTTTGGGAAATTCTATGAAAGCTAAAACTGTTAGGAGCCAGCCTTCTTTTAGCAGAGCAGCAGAAAAAGCATACGCCAATTGTTGTGTCGTTTCCCTGAATTGAAACTGACTGAAAAAAAAAAACAAGGTAGGCAGTTTAGGGTTACAAACTTATAAAAAATTAATAATGATTTTACAATTACATATGCATTGAGGAGCCTAGATCCTAATGACCTAATGGATAGTTTAGGTAAGATAGCAGCTTCATTCTTAACTCAACATCTTCTTGACAGAGATGCAAAGCATGGTCAGAGAGAAGGAAGTGGAAGCAAAAATGGCAAAGAAAGAGAGAAAGGTCTGAGAAGGAGAGTCTTTTAGAAGATCGATAACCCTAAGAACTGTCCTGGGTCACAAGATTTGGTTACCTGGATACCAAAGGTATTTATCACCATGCATTTAAATAACACAAGAACAATCAGTGAGATTTTAGATGAGAAAGCAGAAGGCTTAGTCATGCAAAGGAAAAAGAAACTCTATGCTACCTAAGCCCCACTTGCTGTAGAACAAGAGCAGCAGGGTGGTGGGGAGAGAATGCTGGAATTTTCCAACAGTCTCCAGGACAGAAGTGAAGTTGCAGATTCTCCAGAAGGAAAGGACTGGGTGCAAATCTCCTATTCACCTAGTAGAGCACCAGCTTACAACAATTTACAAGCTTTAATTAATTTGTTGCTGCAACTTGCCAAAGGGAGAAAAAAACCCTCTCCAGGGAGTGTATGTATTTACCTAGCTAGCTTTCTGTTTCCTTTGCAATGTTTGAGGTGCCAGGGCTTACCTTCCATTCTGCTCTGCCTCTGCTCTTGGTACTTAATGCATAACGCTTAATGTATTCTTAACGCTGATGTATTCTTGGCTCCCTAACGTAATACTGTTACAGAGAGTTAAAATGGAAGCCATGATAGAGAAAATGATTTAAATTTACAGCATAGGCCATAGCCTGGAAATGTTGCTTTTTGGACTACAATTCCAAGAATCCCCAGGTAGTACGGCCAATGGGGTTGTGAGAGCTCTAGTCTAAAAAAGTAACTTCACATGTGTCCCTCAAATGTCCATCTAGGGGCTGAGAAGGATCTATAAACTCTGCAGGTCTGTGATAGCCAAGAATGAAAAATATAATCAGAACTGTCAGCAGTCCATAGACTTGATATATGCTTCTAAATTAGCTTGCAAGCATGTCTCCTGATTGCAGCTGGCATAAATGTACTGCCTTTGTAAGTGAGATGTGTGGTCCCAGCCAAGCCGGCATGTCATCCGAAGGTCAGCTGGAAGCATCTGGCTTTCCAAGAGGCCAGCAGATAGTCCTCGATCTATAGGAAACGAGTAACAAGTTGGAGAATGAGGACAAATTGATCTGCTTCTAGTCCAGTTCAGTCCAGCCTTGGACAGAAATCCATTCTGCCCCATTTATACCTTGATAGTTGTGTGATCTATGATATTTCTTTTTTAGGGGGAAAAATCATGTTCAACTATGTACTTGGACACATACAGCTGAGATTCTACATCCTGCTTGCATAGGCTGGGTTATTTAAATCTCCCTAAATATTTACACAGAGAGCCAGCATTGTGTAGCAGTTTGAGTATTGTACTATGACCCAGGAGATCAGCATTCAGTTCCTTGCTTGGCTATAGAAACACCTGTTACTGCGGTCCAGGCCTATCCGGAGATAGCACTTGATATGTCTTTGATATCAAACAATTCGGTTTTCCTCTGCCACCCCACTCCATGTGTTTGTGAGGCCTCCGGACAAGCACATAAACAGGCGTGGCCGATAATTGCTGGACATTCCATTCTCCACTCAGGCAGGCCAGACAGAGCCGGTTCGTCGCTTCAGGGACCTTTCCGGCAAACACCTCATTGCATATGCGTGATACTAACAAAGGCTCCCTGCTCCGAGCAGGCAGCCTGACAAAGCTGTACTAAGCACTCCGCATTTGCATACTGACTACACTATTATTAATTCGGCTCTAAGTCAATCATGCTAAAACCTGACCTTTCCAATGCTTTGTCCCCCTCCTAAAACGCATTGTTCTCACCGAGTAAGGTATGGCTTGCAGTCACAATTCACCCTATAAAAACCCCTGATTCTGAGACCTTCCTCAGATCTCTCCCGAGCTCCAGACCACCTTGCTGCCGCTCTGCTTGGCAAGCCTTCCCCTCAGTTCCTGTAACTGAGACTGGAGCGCTTGGATTGCTCCAGACTTCCATCCCGCCTTGCTGCCACTTTGCCCAGCAAGCCTTCCCCTCAGTTCCAGTAACTGAGACTGCTCAACCCCGGATCGCTCGGACTGCTCTGCCGTGCCGAGTTTCTTCATTGCACCCCAACTCCACTCTCAAGGTCCAGGACTACAGGACAGGTGTCGTATCACCCATTTCCCTCTAAAAATCCCTATTTCAAGTCAATCTCTGATTCTTTAGTTAGCTGTGTGACTGTGGTGTCTTCAATATTTGTCTGTACTTAATAAAACATCATTTTTATTATTTTTAACCTGTCTGGCTGCTTGACTGACCTGACCCTGTAGACGCTGGGTTGCAAGATCCTGCTAAGTTACCCTGCATCTCGCTAGCTTGAGTGAGTGCTCCAGCTAATTTTCCCCAAAGTTGTGTTGTTGTTTGGTTATTTAGGTGTCCCTCTCGGGACCCCCAGTAAACAGGGTAACACACCTATAGGGCAGTGATGTAGATTCGAGTCGATAGACTCGGACTCAAGTCGGACTTAAGTCACTTCAGTGACCTGACTCGGATTCGACTCAGGCATAAATGATGCACTGACTTGACTCAACTCAACTCGAGACTTTTATATTTTTAATGACTGACTTGCTGCCCTTGGTTCAGTAACATAATGCATTCATCCAGAAACCTTACAACTTTGAACAACCCCTCCATCTCTTTTTGGTCACATGATAATCTGTCTCAAGCCCAAAGTGTGGGTGTATTTCTCAGAGGGGAACAGCAAACAGGTTAGGTCTGCTCAGCAGCTTGTCTCTGCTGCATATCGGAGGAGCCCCCTAAAATGTTTCCTTAGAGGAAAAGAAAAGACTCACTCCCAGAGTGCAGGGTGCATTTCTCAGAGGGGAACAGCAAATGGGTTAGGCAACAGGCTTGAGGATGATGGATCCTTCTTTCTAAAGCTTTTGAATCTTCAGTAATGGAGCGTAAGATAGGATCCTATTCCCCACTTCCAAAGCTGCAGATGGCAATATTGCAAATGTGGAGAGCGGACTGCTTAGATTGCTAACACTGACTTTATTTCACTTTATCCAATAATTCTGGAATTTTGGTTGGGTATAAAGTTGGCTTCCAGACTTGAGACTTGACTTGAAGTATCTTCAAGGACTTGAGACTTGACTTGAGACTTGAAGGTAGAGACTTGAGATTTGACATGAGACTTGGAGTAAAAGACTTAAACACATCACTGCCATTGAGTGACTTTGGGCATGTCATAGACACTCAGCCCCAGAAAAACCCCGTGATAGATTCACCTTAGGGTTGCCATAAGTCAGAAACAACTTGAAGGCACCCAACAACAACGTATTCATGTGCTTCTTTTTCCCATAGATCTCTTCAATGGCAACCAGTTTGGTTCAAGGCCCATTTCAAATTTTTGGTTCTGGTATTTAAGGCTCAGAGCTCTAATCTACCCCAGTACCTGGCAGCTTAGAAACATTAGGAAGAACTTCTTGATAGTAAGAGCAATTCAGCAGTGTAATACACTGCCTGGGAGTGTGTTGGAGACTCCTTCTTTTGAGTTTTTTTAAACAAAGACTGTCCAGTTCTGGGCACCTCATTTCAAAAAGGATACTGACAGAGTGTGTCTAGAGGAGGGCAATTAAAATAGTGAAGGGTCTGGAAGCCATGAAGCCCTCTGAGGAACGGCTTAGGGAGCTGGGTATGTTTAGTCTGCAGAAGAGAAGGTTAAGAGGGGACATAATCCCATGGTTAAATATTTGAAGGGATGTCATGTCAAGGAGAGAGAGGGCTTGTTTTCTGCTACTCTAGAGACTAGGACAAGGAGCAATAGATTCAAACTGCAGGAAAAGATATTCCACTTAAACCTCAGGAAGAACTTCCTGACAGTCAGAGCTGTTCAACAGTGGAATATGCTGCCTTGGAGCATGGTGGAGTCTCCTTCTTTGAAGGTTTTTAAACAGAGGCTGAATCACCCTCTGTTGGGAGTGCTTTGATTTGGGTTCCTGCATGGCAGGGGGTTGGACTGGATGGTCCTCGTGGTATCTTCCAACTCTATGATTCTGTGATTCTAAGACTAGATGACCATCTGTTGGGAATGCTTTGATGATGCATTCCTGCATGGCAACATGGGTGTCAACGCCAAGGCCTGGCGGGCAGCCAAGAACCACCTAATAGGCCTTTCTACTGATAAAGCAGTCCGGCAATTAAATCAAAAAGCTTTACTTCAGCAAATAAATAAGGCAGCAGTAAATTAAAGAGACTTTTGCAGACAAGGGAATTCCTGGCTGTTACATCACAGCCAGGCCAGGAACAACAGAGTTCACATACCCTGAGTAACTTTAGGGCATGAGTTCCGACACACCAGCAGGTCAGGCAGCATTCCAGCAAGGCAAGGGTCCACAATAGCCCAGCAGGCACTCCCAAGATGGACAGTTGTGAGCCAACAAAGACCCAAGGCTGAGTGAGTGCTTTTATTAAGCAGGCCCTCACCCAGGTGCTACCTCAGCTGGAGCTTGATTGCTTGGTGTTTCCTATTTAAACGCTCTGACCTTCTGAGAGCACTCTTTTGCTCCTGATGCTGCTTGTAAGTAGGCACCTGCTCTTGAATCTCTGGGTCTAAGGCAGCCCCTGGCTTCATTGCTGGGGCTGCTGGGGCCAAGGGCTCTGTGTCCAGGGCAGCCTCTGGGGTGGGCTGTGCAGCAGGCTCCATGGCTGCCTCTGGGGTGGGCTCTGCTGGTGCAGCAGGCTCCATGGCTTTGAAGCCCTCTGGTTCAGACTCAGAGCTTGAGTCCTGGAGTGCCAGGGTCCTGACATCAGGGTTGGACTCAATGTCCCTTGTGGTCTCTTTCAGCTCTGTGATTCTAAGCTCAGTTAGCATGGTATGTATCATCTAGGAATCTAAGATTTGTAAGCAAAGGATGATTGTCTGTTCCACTGACACACACAGCCCTGTTAAACCTGCAAGCCTTCCAAGATCTGGCTCCACATCTATGGAACGGTCTTCCTTTCGACCTCTGCCTGGATTTCACCCATTCTGCTAAGGGATTGAAGACCTTTCTCTTTGATTCACCAGGTGAAGCTGCTGAGTTGGGCCTGAGATTGCTTATGTGGTGTGCACAGCTCCTGTCAGGAGTTTTGCTGGATGTGTATTAGAATATGTTGTAAAAGAGATCAGCTAGCTTAAGCATTGCTAGAGTCTGCTACAATGCTTCATACAATCAATTGTTGATGGCAATTATATATCTGGTTGGAGCTTGCTAAGATATTCCAAGGCACCAAATGATTGATTGGTTCATTGTTCACTGCTATAATGTATCTGGGCAAAGGGAAGAAGATCAGAGAGGGGAAAACCAAAAGTATCTGCAAGGTGTTATGAAAACTGGCAATGCTCAAAGATAAGCCTCAAGGATGAAAGATATATAAACAACTGAAGGTCTGGGAAAATGTCTAAACTGGTGGGATGATGTAAGATTTATGATCCTTTGCAATTTCTACATTCGTATGACCAAGTATAATATTTGTAATCACTCTGAATTCTGTGGCCTCAGCAACTTCGAGAGAAGGTCACTGTGTTGGAACTGAAATCTGGTTTCAAATCAGTTCCGACTTCATGAGCTTCCTTCGAATAACGTAAATGTCAAAGACTTGAATCAAGCCACTATTCTGGATATTTCTCCTAACTGGGCAATTCAGGCCATTTCCACACTAGACTGTTACAGGGCGATTATTCTACTTTCAACATCCTATGGAATCCTGGGGTTTGCAGTTTAGGGAGGGGCCTCAAAACCCCAGGATTCTTTTTAAATGCACTTTTTGAAATGAAGATAGTTTGGTATGAATGGGTTAAGTGACTGCAAAAATACAGATGCATTGGCTGAAAAATAAAATATCACAGGAAGGCATATGGTTTGGATTTGACCGACACATTGCTTTGTTTGGAAGAATGAAGCTGATGTGGAGCACAAGGGTTAAAAAATATCATGAAAAAACAGATGGCATGTTCAATAAAGTACGATAAAATATGACAAAAATATGCCTTCACCCAACCAATTCTAATGGTTTTGCATGAAAAGATTGACATAATGAAAGGGTGGATTTGACATGAAGATACAGAATGCTCATTTGCGTAAGCATGCAGTAGGTTTGGTTTGGAATGAAGAAAGCAAATGAATATGCTTTGTAGGGCTTGAAAAGTTACTTTTGGGCTGCAGCTCCCTGAATACTCCAGTCAGCAAAGCCCCTGGAAGTTTAGTCCAAAAACATAATTTCTTCAAACATTGTGAGGAGTATAGTCTGCAAGACATTCATTCAGGATGTTCAACCTGAGAATTTAGACCAAAATTTAATTTAACATT